>OY747714.1:46158040-46560540 GCA_963556495.2 Valencia hispanica | reverse complement strand
TTCCTTTTTTTGTCCTTTCCTTTTTCCTTCCCTTTCCATGTTCCTTTCTGTTCTTTTCTGTTTTTTCCTTTCCTTTCCTTTCCTTTCCTTTCCTTTCCTTTCCTTTCCTTCCCGTCCATTCCTTTCCTTCCCGTCCATTCCTTTCCTTTCCTTCCCGTCCATTCCTTTCCTTCCCGTCCATTCCTTTCCTTCCCGTCCATTCCTTTCCTGTTTATTGTTGTGGCTAAAAATGTAGCTCTTCAAAAAACAAAGCTTAAGCTATTTTATTCATATATATTTGTTTAATATCTATTAAATGAAGTATTTTTGATTTAACATGTTTGGCCAAACATGGAGTGACAGAGCTTCCTCTCATGTTTCCTACCAACCCTTCTGATTAAAAACACCTTAGATTTTATTCAGCCGTTTATCACCGTTTATCTTCTCCAGTCTTCTTGTCCAGCTCCAGAAGAACCGGCTAATGCCAGTCTGATAGTAACGCATGAAGCTGTTCTTTAAGGCCAGAACGTCCAGTAAATATCTCGCTGCTCTGACGTCTGTCGCCCCGGTGATCTGACACATGTTTATCAGGAACATTAAGCTGGAACAACAAGCTTGTTTTCTCTAACTTGACCTCCGTGCCCAAGAGGCCTTCACTAAGACAGAGAATAAGGAATAAAAAGAAATATTCCTTTTCATCTCTGCCCAGAAAGAGGCGTTCTTTCTAAATACGCATGACACAAAAATCTGTGTTTAATGACCAGATGAAACGGCATAGAAACATCAGCTTCTCTTTTATGCACTAAGTTAATGGAGGAGAAGATGCAGCAGAAGGTTTGATGCCGGGAGTTAAATCCCACTATCATCCCATCATCTTTTATGGCCTTCTCAAACATTTCAAACAACGATTTCTGCTTAATATCTTCACCAGGCATGTTGGGAAAGTGCTGAATTTCATCACAAATGGCTTGCCATACTACTTACCTTTGCATGCATGCAGAACTTTCCTGCACACAGGAATCCCTTCTGTGTTTTACTGCAGCTGAGAGGTTTTATTAGAGAGAAGTCCTGCAGCAGGAGACCACATGTGTTCATGCGTGTTTGACTTTGCAGCCTCATAAAACACTGAAAGCTTCAGTCTAACCACTTTATACCGACACACGCTGCATGCAGCTCTTAATCTGCTCCTTTTTCTTTTTTTGTCCAGACTTCCTTGAAATCTTTTAACATGCTGTTCATCAATTGTTCCCAAATCTCTGTTCTAGTTTTTCACCTCTTTGTGATCTGTAAAAGGATTCAGGTCGCTGAAGCAGATTTCTCTCCTTGAGCTCATGGGGAATTGTAGTTTTCTGCTGTATTTAACTGGGAAGTCTGGGAAGAGTGGAGGATCTGTCTGCAGCTTTGTTCATTATTTTGGACAAAGCTTCACAAAGAGGCAGGGTGGGGCTCAAATACAATTGCAGAACATATCTGGGGCCAGCAGACCCCTCTGTCCTCTGGATAGGCTCACAGATGCAAAGAAAAAAAGATAAAAGAAGAACCAAAGCTAATTTCTCCTATAGTTTCTTGCCCTGGCCAGACAATCTAATGTATTTTTTTATGCATTAGATTGTAAGCAATGAGTTGCAACATTTATCTATTTACTTATTTACATTAATATACATGTTTTTGTCCTCCGTAATGCTCCTTTTTAAATGTCTGTCGATCATATTTAGGCCAGAAATGATTTTAAAAAAAACAACAACTCTTGTTTGAACATAAGAAATCAGCTGGTTTTCGTAAACGTTCTGGAGACACCTCTGCCCGGTGAATTAAACTACTTCAACAGAAAGGTGACGTTTTCCTCCTCATTTCTAAAAGCAAAATGTGAACCACATAATTTGGCTTCTTATAAAAGACAAACCCTCGCTATGAACCACTCCTTAGGGGAGCTGAGATGCTAAAGATGGAAATAAATGCTCATGGAAGACCGAAGCAACCAATCAGCACATCCCTCCTCCTCCTCTGTCTGAGGCTGGTTGGTTTTTACACAGGACAGGAAAATCTGGGTCGCTCCTCGGAAAAAGTCCTGAGAACAAGAGGCGTATTGAGACCAGCAGCAGAGAGTCACTCGGTCTGCGCTGAGGATGCTGATGATGATGGACGACAAGCTCTTTAAAGCGGCTCCTCAGGTTCCAGGACCACGCCTCTCTGTGGTTAATTCAGGACGTGTTCCACAGGGATGACTGTATGAGGCTGCATGGTCAGGCTCAGCGTATAGCGCCATCTTCAGTCGGATTCAGGCAAAGCTTGAGTCCTATGAATGAAATGCATGTTTATCTTTTGACCTCCCCTTTGAGCTTTTATTACCCAGCTGAGCTCCACGATATTGAAGGTATTTAACATGTTTTCAGTTAAAAGATCCTCATTTTTTTTTTGTGAAAAGACAGTCAGGTGTTTATTTATATGGGTTTGAGGAATCTGGATCGTTTTGTTATTGCGTTGGACTCCCGGAACAACACCTGCCGATGAATGGCTGAAGTCCGTGAATACTTGAAACTCCTTCTAAAAATGCTTTTAACTATCTATGTTATTAGTTCTGACACCAAATATACCTTAATATGCATTAATACACACGGTCTTAAGCCTAGTTTATACTTCTCCATTAGCAGACATGCAGCGTTGTGCCATTATCCGTCCACGCAAGGCCTACTCCGTCCGAGCCCAATTTTCTTAACTATCCGTCGAATGCAACGGAGAGCGCACGTCTGTGATTGGTCAGCTCCAGATCATTTCACCAGAACGGTGCTCTATAGTTGATGTAATTAGTTGTCAATGGAGCTTTTGGCCACTAGATGCTTTTTATTGCAAGGCCAGTGTATCTAACATGGTCTTTTGGCGATTTTGAACACCAGGAAGTCTAGAGAACTTCCATGCGTTTGTTTCCATGAGTTTTTAGAGGATTCTATGAGCTGAACTTCTAGTAAAAAGCTTTCCAGCTCGATCAAAACTCGCTCTCTGTCGGCCATTGCTCCTTGAGTGGATGTGCGTTTGCAAGCTGAAGAAAATAAACTGTCGTCAACCAGAGACGTCACTGCAATGATAGGCAGACCCGCCAGAAAAGGTCTGCGCCCCCTGCTGTCCTGGAGGGGAAATATCTTTGCAACACTGACCAACGGAGAAGTATGAAAGGAAAACGTCTCCGTTAATACGTGTGCGTGTGGATGCAAACTTGCTGACGGAGAAGTATAAACTAGCCTTTAGCTCTACAGCAGAAGCTAACATCCACAGTGTTCTTTAGCTCAGATCCTGGGGGTACAGCCAACCAGCAGCAAGTAAAATAAATTGTGCTCTTGGATTGGCTGCTTTGTAAATACTAGCCAATATTAGCATTGCGCCGAGGTATTTCAGCTTCCCAAGCTGCATTTTATATTGAATTATTTTGTAATTTGCGCTATGAAAAATCTTGGAATAGGCAAATTTTCCATTAATAAATCGTAGTCATAATTCCCAGAAGAATCCGCCAATAGGTGAATCAGCAAATACGGAACTGCAGACAAGCAGGGGTCTACAGTAAAGCTTTATCTGTGGAAGTTTTGCGTGAATATTGTCTACTTACAGTGCTTACAAGGTGCTAAACAATGGATTCCATATTGGCGGGACATGAAAATAACACAAACACAGTTGCGGCACAATTGTCAGATAATTGCTTATTTTGTTAAGAATGCTTATCATCCCTGAGGGTGTGCCACCCTGGGAGGTGAGCCATATCGCCTCTATAGAAAAACAAAACTGAATGTCCAACAACCATTACTCAAAAGATATCATATTATAGATACTACCGACTGCTGTCATCAAACCAAATTCTGAATTTGATTCTGGTTTTTAACCTAATTGGGGGTTAATCCGGGATCGGTTAAATTATTTTGCTAAGACAAATTTTCAGGGTTTCTTTTTGTTTTTGCGGCTTTTTATCTGTGACATAAGCAGTATTATGGTTATCTTTAACTGAGCAAACTTTTTATTTAGCATTTTCTCTATTTTGCCATTAAACTTTGTCTTCTGCATATTAACCCCGACTTTAATTTGAACTTCTTTCAGATTATGTAGATGTAGACACTGATGAACATGAAACCTTGTAAATATTAGCATTCTATTTGTGTCATATGAAATTTCGAATCATGCATAAACAGTGATGTAATGATCCATAATAATTGGCAATAATAATGACGGTCAATTGCCAAAAAGCTAAAAAAGATGAATAATAAACAAAGATGTTGAGTGTAGATAATGCTACATAAAAGAATGGCAAAAATGAAAATTCAGCTAAAACTTTTATTCCTATAATTTTAATTTAAACTCTTTTATGAAGTATTTAGCTCATTCCTAGCATTGAGTTAGCCTGCTAGGTAGCATGACGTAGATAATATTGCTGTCATCTGGCTGTTTTGTCTATAGATTTAAAATCTTAAATCACCAAAGGTTTACTGACTTAAATGAAGAATTTTTTCCCAGTTTTTTTTCACTTTTATGTAAAAATGCTTCTGTAGCTACTTTGCATTTCAGAGCAGCTAGCATAGCATCAGATTGTTTTCTTGATCAGTGTGATTGTTTTAAGACAGCTAAAACTTCCACACACAAATAAATCCAAGAAAAGCTGAGAAGCATTTTAATAAAAACCAGATGAATGAAAATGAGAAACCATTAAATACAACTACAAATACAACTAATGCTGTTTTGTGCATCTAATTAAAAATTTAGAAAGATGATGCAATGTTTACATTTTCAAAAAAAAGCCGAGCTCTGACTCTTTTATTTCCGAACACATGATGGCAGAGTAAGCCGACCCCTGGTAGCAGAGGGTAATCTAACCTGATGTTTACGTTACGTTGGGGCCCTCTGAGGCTCTGTTAAGAGCTCCTGTTGCCTCACACCCCCCGCCCCCCATTCCTTAAACCTTTACAGGCTTTTCTCAGAGGCAGCACACAGGTCAGATGTTTGGGTTGGAATTGACAGGAAGTGAAGCTTGATGCAGGGAAAAAAAATCTCTGAGCAGCAAGGGGAGGAAAACCACAGCCTGCATTTTATTCCTGCTGTAATTAGCATTTCAAATGTCATTTATGAACATAGGTGAGAACCATTTGTAGGGTTGGTAAAACCTATCTGTGTTTGTTGTGTCTAGAACCAACCGTAGGCAAGGTTTGATAAGCAGTAATGCACTCCGAGTTTTGCAAAAGTATTCATACCCCCTTGAACTTGTTTCAATTTTTTTCACATTATAACCACATTTTCTAATGTGTTTTATTGATCTTTTATGTGTGATGGACTAAATCTGATTGGTTCCTACCAGCTTCCACATTCTCTGCTTTAGAGAATCATCCCCGTAGCATGAGGCCGCCACCACCGTGTTTCACTGGAGAGGGGGGAGTTGGGGGTGAATTCCATTAACAAACAACTGGATGTTTTGTGATTTTAATGTGAATAAACGTGGAAATGTTCAGGCAATGTGAAGCAAACCTAAAAACAAGACCTGTCTAACACAAGTGGAAAACTAGACATGTTGCATCATGTCCAAAAGTGCACGTCTTTTTGTGAAACAAACAAACAAAGTGTGGATTAAATAAATCAGTATTAGGCCAAAATCACTGTAATATTGTTCTGATTCATTTGCAGGCTTAATATATTCATAAATCCAGATTTTTACAGGGCTTTTAAAAAGTATTCCTGAAACCTTTTATCTTGTTACAACCAAAAACTTTGTTGTATTTCTG
Organism: Valencia hispanica; assembly: GCA_963556495.2. Classification (NCBI taxonomy): domain Eukaryota; kingdom Metazoa; phylum Chordata; class Actinopteri; order Cyprinodontiformes; family Valenciidae; genus Valencia; species Valencia hispanica. Next base: position 46,554,811 of record OY747714.1, on the reverse strand, counting down.
TGGATTTTATGTGACAGACGGTAAGGGAGAATAAGCCATAAGGTGAACCTAGAAAATAAATCTTGTTTACATCCACGTACTAAATAAATACATTTATACTCAGTTTTTTTTAATGTTCGATGTTTTAATCCGGGTGTAGTTTGCATTGACCGTAATGAGACAGTAGTAAAACTGCTGTCACATGACCGTTTTAGACCAATGGAGGGGCCGAATTTAGCAAAAGAATCCACAAAAGTGGCGTACGTGGATTTGGAGAGTAGCAGTGATGATGGGGAAAATACCTCTGAAACTTCTACAAAACCGAGTAAACGTGTATGTAGAAACATGCATTTAACATCTGTGAAACATGAACTGGGTTTCACACATCAACGGAATACCACTTTAACTGTGGCATCAAAACCATGCCCGCTTAAAATGAAACGGAAAATAAAAAGCGGCATTGAAAAATGTGACTCTATCCGCATGTATACATTGAAACGAATAACTCACTCACAATCAACTTTTCACACTTTCATCTTTTTTTTTTTTACAATGCCAATCTTTTTTTTCCAGTGCTGCTGCTTTTCAGCTTCATTCCCTTGTCACTTTTTTCACGTGACGCTCGCGGATGAGGGGCGGGGCTTCAGAGCCGCATGTCACTCACGTTCAGTTGTCAGGGAGGGACCGTTTTCTACACCAGCAAATAAAGGTCACTTGTAGTTCTTTTATATATGTTTAATTCTAAAATGTCCTCGTATTACAGCAAAATCCACTGCTAATAAACTGTTGTGTTTATGTTGATATGACGTTAAAATGAGTTACCGTTTGCTTCCTTTCTCTGGATGCAGTGTTTAAATATACGCAGTGGCCTGGAAGGTAACGGCTCTGCCTTATGTACCAGAAATCATGGGTTCGCATTTTAACAAGCGACATCTGGCTCTGAAGCCCCGCCCCTCATGCGCGTGCACGACGTGAAAAGAGTCACGAAGGAATAAATAAATAAAAAAATGAAATGAATAAATTGATTGTGAGTTTCAATGTACTGTATGTATTTTGAGTTGATGTATGATTGATTGAATATATGATTATATTTTTCAATCCCATGTTTTTATTTTCAGTGCCAATATTTCTTCTCAGTTTCATTTTAAGCTGGCATCGTTTTGATGCCATATTTTACTACTTTCTCATTACGGTCCGAAAAAACAAAAACTAGTCCTGAATTAAAACATCGATCATTAAAAAAAAACTGCACAATTACAAAAGGAGAACTTTCAATTTGGTACTCAGTGCAAACGTATTTATTTTATGAAGCAACCAATACTTATGGCCTAGAATCTGTCCACCTTTGCAATAGATATCAAGTTTTATGGAAGAAGAAAGCCATCGTCAAAAGAAAGCAAGATGTCGCCCTGTCTGCAGTAATCCTATGGACATGTGCTTGGATGAGGCTGAAATTACAAATTTTTCTGCTGAAAGCACAACACTGTGTGGTGTGATGCAAAACTAACACTGCAAATTCACCTTCCAGCAAAACACTGACCCTAAATATATAGCTACAGTGGAATGGTTATGCATGTGTTCGTATGGCCTAGTTAAAGTCCAGACCTAAATCCAAGTGAAAATCTGTGGGAAATAAAATGGCAGCTGTCCATCCGATCTGACTGAGTTTGACATATTTTTCAAAGAGGAATGAGTAAAAGATTGTTGGTCTCTAGATGTGTAAAGATGTTAGAAACGAAGCCCAACAGATCTGTGGAAGGTGGTTCCATAAAGCGTTAACTCTGGGGGGGTTATACGAAAATTAAAATATGCTTACGCTTGTGTTTTTAATAAGAAATATCAGGGTGTGAATATCTTTGCATGACCATGTTCTGTTTTGTCTGCAGTTCTGCGAGTGGCTGAAGTCGCTGATCCGGGACCAGCGGAGCGCGGCCCTGACCGGCCTGCTGGGCCTCCTGTCCATGCTGTGTTTGGGGGTATCCCCCAGCACGGCCCTGCCCAGCGCCCTCGTCCCCTTCACCCTGTGGATGGCCAGCTAAGAGGCTCGGCTTCAGCGTCTGAACCCTGCCGGCTCAGAACAAACCCAGAGACTCTGTTCTGGAGGACGGAGAACATCTAGTCCAACTTCTGACCTTCAGCTATAGGCTGTATGCAGGAGGAGCCTCGTCAAAATGGAAGACATTTTCTGTTACTTCAACATTACAGATTTTCTTCTGTTGTTATTGTTTATCTTCTCTGCTGCTGAGTAGAAACTTCACATGATGATCCCAACATCAAGGCAGATCAAAAGAGAGATCCTGTTAAAGAGATCGGAACCAAAACAGCTGAAACGAACATTTTAGTTCAGTTTTTAACCCTTTCTTCATTTACACCACAGATAAGAATCTCACATTTACTCTGTTATGTTTGCTCACTTATCTGTTATTGACTGGAAACGGCTCAACAGAACCAAGCCTTTCAAACATCTTGATCCAAAACTTAACAGCAATAATCTGGGTTGTTAAGCTTGTAATAGGAGAAATAAATGGGGGCTCATATTTCAAAGTCCTATTTGCATTCATGTTATTTATTCATTTTATAAATGTCCCAGTTTCGGAATATTTAGTTAGCAAGCAAAACTGGCTAGCTAAATATATAGCTTCTTAGTAAATATTTAACTCAAACCTAAATATTTAACTAATAAGCAAATTATCCTAGAGCCAGCTTTTAATTTGGGAGTCCATTTCCACTTATTGCCAAGTTAATTTGCATATTAGCTAAATATGTAGCTCTGAGCTAAATGTTTAGTTCGAAGCTAAATATTTAGCTAGCCGGTTTTGCTTGCTAGCTAAATATTTAGATTTAAACTAAATATTTAACTTACTAAGTATTAAGTGTGAAGTTAAAAATGTAGTCTTTAAACTAAATATTTAGTTGACAAGCTAAATGTTTACTCTGTGACTAAATATTTCATTTGTAAACACCAACTAAATATTTAGTAAACTAATATTTACTTTATGAAAAAATATTTAGCTAGTCAAGTAAATATTTAATTTGGAGCTAAACATTTAATGTGTAAACTAAATAATTAGCTTACAAGCTAAATGTTTACTTTGTAAACTAAATATTTAGGTTGGAGCTGATTATTTTTAATTTTTAAGCAGCATATTTTATTTGTAAACCAAATGTTTAGTTTGAAAGTGTGATATTTATTAATTAATAACATGAACACAAATATGTCTTTAAAAAATGAACCATCATTCAGTTATCGCATAACAGGCTGAAAAACCCATATTATTGCTGTTAATTGTTGATTGTGTAACTTCACAAATGGCACCCCATAGTTTTTGCCTTGAGTCCATCTCTGCACCTTGATGAAGTCTAGTCCTTTAAGCTGCATCTCTACAAGAAGACAAGGAAATGTGTTATAGTTTTTTTCAGCACTGTAACCTGATGATGTAAATATCTGTAAATATTCTTCAGGACCTGATTGTTTCCTAACAGTCCCAGACTCTTTTTTTTTTTTTTTTTTTTTTTACCATTTTGTACAAAAATTTAAATATGTAAATAAAGAAAATAAAAGAAGATCAGATGTGTGTGTTTTTTTTTAATTATTGACATAAACACATTTATTGTAACAAATATGTATCCAGCTCTGGATTAATGTTACAAATATCTGGTTTCTAATATCTGGTTATTAAGTTTCACTTACATATCAATAAAATTGTGAAAATGAATTTCTTCAAAAATATTACTAATACAGTTTTATGCGTCACTTAAAACAGACCATTCAGGTATCAGGCCAACACAAGACCGATTACAACCCCCGGGTAAATTAAGTTGCAACAATGCAACAATGCAATGTATTGACCAAAGACAACCAACAGAGTGCTGTAAACTATCTGGGCTTTTAGAGGCAGTGAAGAAGATACTTTGAAACAGCTGTATGCCAAAATGGACATTATAGATTGACTTAATGAAAACAAGAGCAAAGCTAGCTCACACAAGGATGATGCTAATACATCACCAGTCTTGGAGAGGCAAATTCAACCTTTAGTGACGTTCTGCTCTCACTCCATACCAGTCTGTGGCGGTAACGCACCAATTTCTTGTTTGCCAGCCACCAATAAACATCACAAAGAAGAAGAAGCGCGTGGTGTTATTTTTAGGCTAATTTAAGCATGCTAACAGTAGCTGTGATTAAACATGTATGGGAAATACAAGTAAGGGCATCACCAAGGTTTTGAGCGGCAGAGGATGTTGGGTTGTGGACTAGCTATTTTACTGGAAGACATTAAGTGGACCGTTGTGGACATAAAAAAAACGTTTTTGTTAAAGACGGCTCTTTTCTGTCAATGATATGTGGCTTCGAACGGTGAGTTGCACACTACCTTGCTTACTGAGTGGTTTGACAAAAGTGTTTACTGTGTCTACAGTTATGATTGTATCCTTGTTTTCCGTACATCACTGGAATTTCAAGAATCTAAATTCTCCAATGATTTATAATATGTATATGTGTATAGAGGGTGTGTAAAAAAAAAAGGTAAATTTGATCCGGAAGTAAGCAACGTACCGTCAACGTTATGTAAAAACGCTAAGGGATCAAATAAATAGACTGTTATCAGAGGGTTTGGTTGCTGTGATGTCATTAAAGGTTTGTTGCTCTATTGCAATGTAAAGCAGTAACCACCAAACTTTTAAATAATTTTCATATTATTTTAATTTTAATTAATTACATTGGCTGACCTTTTATGCATCTGTTTTAGTCGTTTTTTAGGGGATTTTTTTTTCTTCTGAACCCTGCATGCCCCCCTCCATCTCTTAAGCTGCTGGAACTGTGAATTTCTCTGGGATATGAATAAAGTATCCATTCATCCATCCATCTAGGTTTATTATCTTTTCATGGAAATCCATGTATTAGAATAAATTTATAAAAAATAATTATTAGTCTAAATATGGCAAACGCATGATAAGTTCTGGGCTTAACTTTCTCATTTTTATATTTATTATTATTTATTTGCTACAAATCTTTGGTCACTTGCAGTTGTCGGTTTTTGTTCATCATAATCATTTCAAAAAGAACTGATAGAGTAATGAATGAATGAATGAATGATTAAATAAATAAATATGAAATTACCACAGTTTCCTGAGGGTTTTTTAGGGGAAAATTTATTTTAACAAACTTTTACTTGATAAACTTTATTAACAGTTTTAAAATCTGTCTAATGCATGACATTTTTTTTTCTTTACATGATCTATTTCTTTGGTCTGAATTAGTTTCTTGGGTTCCTTTGATACTGTCGCCCTCTGCTGGCTAATCGTGGAAGCTGCAGAACCACGAGGGAACAACAGTATTGGGTCAGTTGTCAGTGACGTGTACAGTTTATGGTGACGTCCCATTCTTCATCCTTGGGGCCTGATACGCTGTTAGTGCAGACACAACAGCTTCAGATCTGCTGGGAAGGCGTTCCACAAGAATGAGGAGCGGGTTTATAGGAATAATTGATTAATGAGCATTTGTGAGGTCAGACACTGATGCTGGACAAGAAGGTTTGTGGTTTCTGGTCTAATTCTTCTCTAAAGTGTTTCCAGTCCATTTCCATCTGTTTTTCATGTTGTTTTTTGACATGTTGCCGTTTTCTGACTTTATACTGTTGGTTATTTTGAATGTTGGACCAGGTTAACATGGAAAGATATTGAGTCCAGTTATACAAACAAACAAACAAAGCCAACACAACTTCAGTTCTGGAATACAGCCTCTGCCGATTTATTAGTTTACATACCTTCTCTGAGCAGGACAAAGCATTGAGGACATACAGTTCTGTCGTCTTCAAATACCCCAGCAAGACTCTCCGGCAAGCCCCAGACTAGACTCCCCTTCTACTATTACCACCCAGATTTTATACCTAGTTCGTGCGCCACACCGGTGCCAGTGCTATCTGCAATCCAGCCGCACCCCCCCGACAACACGCTCCCCGAGAGAACATACTCCGCCAGTCAAGTTCACAATCCACCGCATCAGAGTGACCTTCTCTAAATAGACACACAAATTCCTTCACGTAGCATTTTCAATAAGAACATTTTACATTTTGTACATTCATCATTCTACCACAACATTCTGGACATTCATCATTCTACCACAACATTCCCCCCTGTGGTGCTCTCTAAGGGCACCAAAAAGCTAATTAGACTAATTAACAACCTTTAAATGTGAGTAACATATATACCTTTTCAATTCAATTCAGTTTATTTGTATAGCGCCAATTCACAACAGATGTCATCTCAAGGCACTTAACAAGAAGTCATTTCAATACATTTATAGAAACATTCCAATCAGTTAAAAAGTTTCCTATTTAAGGAATCCCAGCAGATTGCGTCAGTCATTGGCGTGAGGTTGGGCCCCGTTGATGCAGACTTTCCAACCACAGCAATCCTTCAGCAATCCCTCATACTGAGCAAGCATGTAGCGACGGTGGAGAGGAAAAACTCCCCTTTAACAGGAAGAAACCTCCAACAGAACCAGGCTCAGTAGGAGCGGCCATCTGCCACGACCGTCTGGGGGTTTGAGAAGATAGAGCAGAGACACAGAAGGAACAGAAGATCTGATAAAAGAGAACTTTCTATGTTACAGAAAGTAAAAAGTTGATAACAGGACACAGTGGATGTTCAGTTACTGGGAGCATCATCCCAGTCGATGCCCCCCGTCCAACAGGGCATTGCAGCCAAGCAGGATACCAGACCAGGTATATCTTCTATGGAGAGAAAAACACTGAGAGAAAACAAAGTTAACAGTCGAAATAACAGAATGTACTGTAATACAACTGGAGAGTCGTAGGAGAAAAGGAAGTAGCAGAGTGAAGAAAATTGGTAAGTCTGTCCTCGAGCAGTCTAAGCCTATAGCAGCATAACTACAGAGATAGCTCAGGATGACCTAAGCCACTCTAACTATAAGCTTAGGCCCGCCTTTTGCTTACGCGCTCTGTTTATCGTTATATTTTATACGTATAAGTTTCAATATAGCTGTATAACGAGAGTTTTACTTTTTTAATTGTGTATATATTGGTTAAATCAAATGTGAAAGCGAGTTAGTACCTGCTAGCAACCGAAGCTGCAATTTCGAAAATACCGCGATGTATTCTGGGAAATTTCTGACCGAGGCAAGGCATCAAGGAACCTCCCATGTATCCTCGGTCAGTTAGCTAAACGGGAGACAAACGGAGGACAGACGCCTCGGTAGCACATGAACATTGGAACACGCCTTGGCGGTCCCTGATGACGTATCTCCTAGGCAACCGGGGCGGGACCAAGGTATCAAGGCGCGGTTCCTTGGCATTGAGAAACACCCCTGCTGGCTCACCTTGTACCAGGCGTTGCAGCGTAATGCTGATCAATCTGGAATATCCTTAAAACATCTGCTGAGAAGGGAACTTATCCACAGCATGTGGCTCCATATCTTGTTGTTTTTTTTTCCTTTATTGTATTTCTGATTCTCTATTACTCTAGTTTTATGCAGTGCAAGGAAAAGTAAAAAAAAATCCATCCAGGAAGTCAGATCTGGAAACCATGAAGGTTCAGCAGACAGCGCCCCCCATCTGTGGAGGAATTGCTCTGACTAAAGTCCGAAGCTGCTGCAGACTCTACAAGCTCCTCCCACAGGCTGAATAAAGCCTCCCAGAGGTCTGGTCTCCCCACTGTGTGCTGCGTCTCCTCTCACCATGTTTCCTCTGCAGCTCCTCGCTCTGTTCTTCATCTCCCCGGCAACAGTCGAACCTCCATCTGAGGAGAAGACGAAGAAGAAGAAGGAGGAGGAAGAAGAAGAGGAGGAGGTGGAGAAGAACAGGTATGACCTGATGTTCAGGAGGGGAGACCTCCTGGAAGTCCCTCGGACTCTCTTCACCCACTTTGGGATTTACCTGGGAGGAGGCAGGTGAGTCTGATGCTGGGCTCTGATTGGTCATCAGGAGGTAAAAATGTGGAGAAAGATGAGAATGTTTGCTGTTGTTTCCTTCATCGTCTTTGATACGGTTGGGTTTTTTTTTCTTTCTGGAAGCTGCTCACACGATTTTATAAATATTGTTCATGTTTACTCTTTTATTACTCTTCATCTTCTTACATTTCATTCTTACAGCCGTTTTATTCTCTTTACATTCCAATTTTTCCATCCCTTTTGTTTCAGTCTCCTTTCTTTTCCTACCTTTCATTTTTCCTTTTCTTTCCTTTTGTCTCGTTTCCTTTCTCTTGTCTTTTCTCCTCTCTGCCATTTTCTTTACTCCCATCTCTCCATCCTCGCCTCCAGAGTGGCCCATTTCATCCCCGACATCATGCCCGTCGTCTCCGCTGACCAGTTTCGGATCAAACAGATGGTCACCAACACCAGACTCATACTGGGAGTACTGGCTAAGGTAACTCTGAGTCTTCTCCCCCTTTTCCTTCACTATTTTTCTGAAACCAGGAGGATCTGCGAAGGGCTGGTAGACTGAAGGTCGTTCTTTATTCAGTAGCATCCTTCATTGCCACACTGAGCGCACCAAACCCTTCTAATGTTTAAAGGTCGTCTTGCAGTATCATGTTTGACCTGTGGATGGCAGTGTTGCTCTGCAGTTACAGTGCCCAACAAAACACCGATAGTGACACAGCATCGTGTCTGTTTCGGTAAAAAGATTGTCCTGTTTTCCTGTGTGTTTGGAAGTCATTGGGCTCTTGCATACACAATTGAATTTACTGTCCTCTTCATATGTTTGGCGCCACCTTTTGACTGTGAATGGTACACCATACATACCACCTATACACCTGAATCAAATGACTGAATTTCTTCATCAACATCTTTTAGCTTTGCAGAGGCCTGGTAACAAGTCATTCGTTTGATTCAGGTGTGCAGAAGCAAGGATGCACCTAAAAGTTGTAGGACGGTAGATCTCGAGGACTGGGCTTGGGCACCCCTGTTCTAGGCCTTCACCAATATCAAGTGGTTTTGCATGGAGTGGTTTGGTAGTTTCCTGGATCTCCACATCAGTCGGTGGATGCCAAAACATGTCCTAATCCTACAGCAATGTATGGTAAAGCTTTTTAGGTTGTTTTAAAAGGAGCCAAACATGTTTTTGTACGCAGTGCGGCAGTGTGAGGGTGGACTCAGTGGAAGACTTTGCCTACGGAGCAGAGATAATCATCAACCCCATGGACAAGGTGATCCAACACAGGAACACATCCTACAGCTGCTGTTCAAGTTGTTTCCAACCACATTCTTTCTCAGTCTTTATATTAAATCTACTTGAAAATAGCTACCACCAACACCCTGATTAAGTATTTAAAGCTCTGAAGTAATTCATAAATTGGAATATAATGTTCTCTGTTGATTATCCATGAATCCAGCAAACTATAAGGGGTACCTAGTCCACCAAAAACAGTTCTGGTTCTGCTTCCGCCCTGTAGAGGTAACTCCTTCCTGCTGATTAGTTTCCCGCCATGCTCCGTCTCTAATGACAGTGGGACAATGTTAGAACCTAAACGGGCCTATAGATGAAGAACTTTCTTTACTGACAGACAGCTAACTAGAGCAAGGCCTGCATTCGTGAGGGAAGGCTGTGGTTTGGAAAACCCGACAATGTCTAACTTCTGACCATCTAGCTGTTGATTTCAGTTGAAGTCAAGGAGTTTCAAAGTGGTCCCCTGTTCTCCATTATTTCATTAACTTTGTCAATGGGTGAGCTGCCCCTGGCAGTGATGCTGCCACCACCATGCTTGACAGTTGAAAGAGTGTTTTTTTTATGTTTGAAAGCCTCAGCTGGACTCTTTCAAGCACACCTCTTGTCACTGTGACCATAGAACCCATTCCGTGTCTCATCTAAACATTAAACTTCCCTGTAGAAGACGCTTGACTCGTCCATGAGGACAGCTGCGATTTTTAATACGTGCTTTCTCCTCTCAGATGTGCAGCCGTGCGGCGCTGCGGGGAGAGGAGGTGGCCCGGCGGGCCGAGAAGCTGCTGGGAGACGTGGCCTACAGCCTGCTGTGGTACAACTGCGAACACTTCGTCATGTACTGCAGATACGGCACTGTGATGAGCTTCCAGACCTTCCAGGTGATGCGACAGGAAACCCTCACAGTAAAATCAGTGAACTTCATGACACATTAACTAAAATATGTTACCAGACCAGATGGAGACTAAAAAAAACAACTCTGTTTTATCATAGAACTCATGGTTCTCAACATTCTCAGCAACATTTTAACCTTCAGCTGCAGCCTTTGGTTCCTGCTGCAGATTAACAGCGATCAGCCACCAGACCAGCCTGTTTCTGTAGTTGGGTTTAAGCTCTGTGTTGCAGCAACCATTCGTCTGTGAAAGCTTCATTGTTTCAGCAGATTAGGAGGCTGAGAGTTGAGATAGAATTAAGAAGGAGCTAGCCAGGCTGAAGGGAGCAGAGGTAGGAGGAAAACCCCATCAAGATTGCAGAAACATCAGTAGTTGTCGGGAACATGTTGTTCAGAGCTGCTGGATTAACCTAATGACCCAAACCATGATTACATAGGAACAAATGTTTACGTCAAGGAGACAGGTTCTCTTGGTTTTCTTTGAGGGTGTTGGTGGAGAGAGTTTCACTGCGTCTTTGTAGATGTAGAAATAAAGACATGATGGAGAGCCAACGGAGTAACGGAGTGCCCTTTTCGGCTGGTTTCCCCTTTATAATTGAATATCAGGTCTCGTGGGTGTCGTTTGACAGACCCAGAGTCCGAAAAGTAGTGTGACATGAACAGTATGTGACACAAACAACAACAATGGAGGATATGGAAATGATGTTGGATATTCTGCGTTGTCTCAAAACATTGTGAGAAATACATGCAAGGTAGAAGTTACCAAGGTCTTGAGTAGCAGATAATGTTGGATTGTGGACCTAAGACTTGTTGTGGACTTGATATTTTACTAGAGTACATTAATTGGACCCTTGTGGACCTAAAAAAAGACAGTTGTCGTTTGAGATGGCTCTGCTCTGTCAGTGATATGAAGGCTTCAAACTGTGCTTCGGTTGATTTGACAAAAGCGTTTACTGTGTCTACAGCTATGATTGAATCCCTGATTGACATGCATCATTGGAATATCAAGAATCTCAGCTTTCCAATTATGTATATAACAGTCCCCCCCCCCCCTCCCATAATAAGCCACAGCCCCCCAGCTAAATTCCTCTGGTGCCGGGTCTGGTGAGGTGAGGTAGAAGTGGCAGATGAGTTGAAGGATGGTGGATATTCAGTGCATCAGGACTCAGTTCTTGGCCCCTTCTTGTTTGCATGGGGGATTTAATTAACATTTATTAATTTAAATCTTTTTATTCATGGCAGTGTGCCCAAACAATGGATCTAAGATTGACGGGACATAAAAACACGCACTGCAAATCACAACTTACCTCAGCCACCCAGTGAAGGACATTCTGTTTTTAGTCTCAGGCATTTATAAGCAGAGAGGGGGGATTAACTTTCATTTTATCGTAGGAAAACAATGCAAATTCTAATTTTTTTACTGTGCTAAACAATAGATATGAAATTGACGGGAAGAGTCCAACCCGTATTAATGTTGTGTTCTCAAACACAATTTGAAAAGGCTTTCAAAGATTAAAATGATTTAATATGACATTTTAAAAAATGGATTATTTAATTTAATATAATTGTTTATTAAATAATCGTGGATGGTTTCATTTTTATTTAATATTTTTTGCTGGTTATTTTTACATTGGAAAAGTGATCCCAGCAGCATAAACAGCACTGTGTAATGTCTCCATCTAGTGGCTGTTTCTATGTATTGTAATTTGAAGCACTGCTTTTATTGCCAAGGTTACTAGTATTTTATTAATGTTTTTTTCAGAATCAGAAAGGTTTTTTTTTTTGCCAAATGTTGGGTAGGTTCACAACATTAGGAAATTGCTGCGGTACTTTGTGCAAACATACAAGAACAAACAGACAAACACTTTTACGTACTTTATTACTCTTATGCTTAGTTTATCTCACACATAATAAATCTCCAAACCCAAAGCAAAACCAGCCACCTACTTGCAATAAAAGGGATTGTTAAATAAATAAAAAAGCATCAAATTTTCAACTAAACAATGAAAATAGACTAACCCTTGTCTTTAGTGGCTGTATTGTTTACTTACTCCTCCAGTCATTTCACTCAAAAATGAATATTGAGATGATTAATTATTTGCTTTCACCGTTTTCAGCTATAGGCTTTCATCTTTTAATGAACCCAACTCAAGTTTTTACAAAAACACGTGAATAATAATAATAATAAAATAAGCAGTGGACCGGTGAACGCAGCAGCATATCTAGCACTGTTATGTCTCCATCTGGTGGCTTGTTTTATGCATTGTAATTTGAAACATTGCCAAGGCTACTAGTATTTTATTAATGTACCGTCTAATGCCTCCATCTAGCGGCTGTTTTTATGCTTTCTAAATTTTAGCATGGACCACAAAGTGAGAACGGAGAAAACAATCCGATAATTGACAAACAACAGAGGGAACCAAAATGGCCGCTCTCTGCTTTGTTTCCATCAGTTCTGTAAGACGGCGAGGAAGCTGCTGCTGAGTCGAGGCGTTGCCAAGGTTACTGCAGTACTGGCTGCATGTCTGCTGGTCTACCTGCGAGTTATGAACACCTGGTCCGTCCTGCTGGCCGTGCTGCTGCCTTTCCTCATCTGGATGGCCTCCTGAATGGACACGCTGACCCGGAATGTGACCCGGAGCTTCAGAGATGATTTAACTGGGCCTACGATCCAAACTGAAGCTTAAATTAGTCCTGATTGTTGTTTTGATCGGTGATTCAACGCAAAAACCTTTCATTGTGTTCGATTTACAGCATCCCATAACAGATCCTGTTATTTAAAAATGTATTTATTTAAATGTGTCCAGTGTTTAAATGTCTTAAGAGTGATGCATTTTGCCAGAACACTCTCATAAATCCACCCGTTTGGTTCACACCCATTCTGACGGATGCCTTATACACTGCCGCCCATAAACTATGAAGAAAACATCTTTTTGTTGACTCTTCTTATAAAATGACTGCTACAACATGATTTAGTCTTGACAGATCAACAACCTTGATTAATCTCTCAAATATATTCCAGTCACAATTAAACTACAGCAACAACAGGAATATGTAAACAAAAATATTACAACTTTGTGTACAACCAGTGTATATTAACTTTCTATTAATTTCATGCTCTCATGTTTGTGTTGTTATCATTTCTTCTTTGTTCACAGGTTTAAAAAACACGTGAAATCGTGAATTTGTTTAACATTTTGAATTTATATTCTTGTTGCACTTTCAGGTTATTTAATTTTTAGTTCAATTTGGATTTAAACAATGATTTGTACAGAAAAATGCTAATAATCACATTAAATTTTGTATTTATTTATTGATAGTTTAATTAAAATTAATTAGAAAATTATTTTAATGGTTTAAGATCGTGAGACTTGTGTAATTTTGAGGTATTTACTATGTTTTATTGTTTTTAGTTTAAAGAAAAAAAATAGTTAATTGCTCAATTATTTTTATTAGAAAATATTTTATTCTCATTTTCATTGCTACTTAATTCTGCCATCCACATTTAAAGCTTTTATTCAACTGGTCAAAGCCGAGCGTTTAATTTAATTTAAAGTCAGCTCAAGTCAAATTAGTAACCAGAGCTGTGAATAAAAATAAAACGTGTAAAACAATTAAAGGACTACAGTTTGGAAAACAAAAATGATCTTATTTTATTTTATTATCGGACCTATATGAACCGATCTGAACCCGCCTTCCACGCTCAAAAGCTAATCTCTTCTGATTGGCTAAACCTGAGGCAGACTCGCATCAATCAACGCGCAGGCGCACACGGATCCGTTTCGGCTCTGAATCGTTGCCAGGCAACGCTTCTTCTTTTCCCGGCGAAGTTTTGACCACAGCCCTCCTCCTCCTCTCTCTGAGTCCGGACGGTTTTATTTCTGTAAAGAAGGCGAACAATTCACTCAGAGAGGAAAATGCCACTGCACAGAGACGGTAAGAGTTTAAGTTAAGTAAAAAAAAAAAATAGTAATAGTTTGAAAAGTAGAACCTTTTCAAACTATTACTACTTTTTTTCTGAACGTCACATCTTTGATTTAAGGAGCCGCTAGCAGGTTAGCTAACTTTTAGTGGTTGTTTATGTTAGTTTTATCTGTTAAAAATGTTACTATTTGAAAGCTAATAACGGTGAAAGTTGGTTTATTGGTGATAAAAGTTTAAATTTGAACTTTTTGAGGTTTGTTTATTCTAAAAATAAACTATTAAAAATAAAAATAAACTATTAACTTAAAGAATTAATTATATGAGCTATACCAACACTTAATTTCTCTCTGGGATCAATAAATTATTTTTATATAAAAACAACAACAGATGAACTACTTCAGCAGTCAGCTTCTCAGTGGGTTAATAAATAGCTACTTCACAGTTTTTAAAGCCTTTCTAATATCTTATATCAACTCTAGTTTAGTATCTACAACACTTGGAATATTTTATACCTGTAATAGATTCTTTAAAATACGATATCTGTAAAAAACCTTGCCAATATTTGCAATAAACTGAAGACTAGGGTCCCAGTTAGACATTCATTTATGTAATAGTTTTTTGTATAGGGAAGACTTCATTCAACTGATTCAGCCACTTTTGTACCTTTTTCTTTTTGTAATGTTTAAAATGAATGTGAAGCTGCCGCCGTAGCTTATGTTACAGACAGCTAACCGTGGTGCTTTTTGATGGACAGATAGTGACAGGGACGAGGACCTGGACGGGGACGCGGACCCGCCGGCCAACAGAGACGACTTCAGAGTGTCGTGCGCGAAGGAGATGGCTCTGCTGGCTCTGATGGAGAAGACGGGATACAACATGGTGCAGGAGAACGGCCAGAGGAAGTATGGTGGACCACCGCCAGGTACGCCGGAGTCAGGAGCTCAAACAAGCGGCTTGAATAGACCTCGCAGCTCAGCCTGCAGTGCCTCGTAGAAGTTTTCTAATGCCGTGTCACCACTTCCACTTCTTCTCCCATGATTCAAATTCAAAAATACTTTATTCCAGAGGGAAATTAGGTGTTGTACCTC
Source organism: Valencia hispanica (assembly GCA_963556495.2). NCBI lineage: Eukaryota > Metazoa > Chordata > Actinopteri > Cyprinodontiformes > Valenciidae > Valencia > Valencia hispanica. Next base: position 46,539,752 of record OY747714.1, on the reverse strand, counting down.
ATATAATTAATTCTTTAAGGAGTAGTTGTAGATGATGATAGCTGTGGGCAGGAAGGATTTCCTGTAGCGGTCTGTATTGCAGCGGAACTGAAGAAGCCTCTGACTGAAGACGCTCTGTTGTTGCATGATTGTCTCATGAAGAGGATGCTCAGGGTTGTCCATAATTTTTTTGATTTTATGAAGAATCCTTCTTTGCATCATCATCTCCAGATGTTCCACAGTCGTCCCCAGAACAGAACCAGAACCTTCTTTATCAGGTTGTTGAGCCTTTTTAAGTCCCTGGCTCTGATGCTGCTACCCCAACAGATGATGGCTGAAGAGATTACACTCTCCACAACAGACTTGTAGAATATCTGCCTCATCTTGCTGCAAACCTTGAAGGACCTAAGCTTCCTCAAGAAGTCCAGTCTGCTCTGTCCCTTCTTGTAGACGGTTTCACTGTTGCGCCTCCAGTCCAGTCTGTTGTCAAGGTGAACTCCGAGGTATTTATACTCCTCAACCACCTCCACTTCTTCTCCCATGATGGAAACCGTGTTTGACTTATCCCTGTTTCTTATGAAATCTACAATCATCTCCTTTGTTTTGTTCACATTCAAGGTGAGACGATTGTTTCCAGACCATGTCACAAAGCGGTCCACCAGCTCTCTGTATTCAGCTTCTTGTCCATCTCTGATACACCCGACAATTGCAAAGTCCTCTGAGTATTTCTGCAGATGGCAGGTCTCTGATTTGTACTGGAAGTCTGAGGTGTACAGAGTGAAAAGGAATGGTGAGAATACGGTCCCCTGTGGTGCTCCCAAAGCGCTCCACCAGCTCTCTGTTTTCAGCTTCTTGTCCAAAGTGAAAATAGAAATAGTTTTTGTGTAATGACATTTAAAATAAAACAATTAAAAATATATGATGAAATATAAAATAAATAAACAGCAACACAGTTTAAATGTTTTCTTTTTTGATAACTGCAGCATCAACACTTTGACTGTCTGCCAAAGTCGAGACCGTCTGGGATACAAAATGAATATTTCAGACTTTCCTACTGTCTGTGTCAACAGTGGTAACAAGTGAGTCAGGGGTTAAGCTGTTACCTGAGCCAGTTGACAGGATGTGAGCTATACAGGTGAGGTGGGCGGGGCTACAGCGCTCTGCTAGTCTAATAGTTTAATCACAGCTGTTTCTCTTGGTTGAATCTGTTTTTCTATTCATATTTGGCCTTTTATTCCCTTCTGTATGCGTAAAAAACGAGATATCAGATAATTAACTTTATTTTAATATTTAGGTGGAACCCTGTGGAGGGGGCGGAGCTCCTTCCGTTCAGCAAACATCACTGACTAATTCCTGGAAGAAACATTTTTATCACATTATTACGGTCTGCTTTTACTTAACGCTAAGGGAACGGCGCCAACGAGGGCAGCTAAGCGGGGGTCCTTTGGCTCAGTAACATCTGTGGTTGCTAACAGCAACCGACACTAAGGGAAGCTGGTAACCAGTTAACGTCGCTCCACATAATCCGGCTGTTAAACATGGTGGTGGCAGCATCATGCTGTGTGGGGAAAGGGAAGATGGGTGGAGCTAAACCGGTCGGAGGTTCCCGTCGGAGCCAAACTGTTGCAGCGGTCTGACCCGGGTCCTGTTGGTTCTGTCCTGTTCCAGGCTGGGATGGCCCGGCGCCGCCGCGGGGCTGCGAGGTCTTCGTGGGGAAGATTCCCAGAGACATGTTCGAGGACGAGCTGGTGCCGCTGTTCGAGAAGGCCGGGAAGATCTACGAGTTCCGCCTGATGATGGAGTTCAGCGGAGAGAACCGCGGCTACGCCTTCGTCATGTACACCAGGAGGTGGCGCTCGCCGACTTCCCCCCTTCTGTTCTTCCCGCCTTCCTTCCCGCTGCTGTGTGAGCTCAGCACGGGGCTAACGTTTAGGTTTGTTGTCGGTTTCTGGTCCAGAGAAGCAGCTCAGAGAGCCATCCAGACGCTGGACAACCACGAGGTCCGACCCGGGAAGTTCATCGGAGTCTGCGTGAGTCTGGACAACTGCCGCCTCTTCATCGGCTCCATCCCCAAAGACAAGAAGAAGGAGGAGATCCTGGAGGAGATGCAGAAGGTGGGTGAAAGTCCTCTGGTGTTTGGCTGAGGCACCAGGCGATGCTCCTGGTTTAGAGTAGCTGATGACAGGTTGAACGTTAAAGCTTCAGTCAGTCTAAATTCAGTTTATTTATATAGCGCCGATTCACAACAGATGTCATCTCAAGGCACTTAACAAGGAATAATTTCTATACAAACATTCCAATCAGTTTAAAGGTTTAGCTAGTTTTCTATGTAAGGAATCCCAGCAGATTGCATCGAGTCGTTGAAATGACATCGCGTCCCGTTGATACAGACTCCAACCTCAGCAATCCCTCATACTGAGCAAGCATGTAGCGACAGTAGGAGGAAAAACTCCCCTTTAACAGGAAGAAACCTCCAGCAGAACCAGAACTCATAACTCAACGCAACAGAACAGAAAGGACATTGTAGGTAAGCAGGATACCAGACCAGGTGTAGCTTATATGGAGAGAAAAACACTGAGAGAAAACAAAGTTAACAGTCGAAATAACATCAAATAATGCAACTGGAGAGTAGTAGGAGAGAAGTGAAGAAAAGTGTTCAGTCTGTCCTCCAGCAGTCTAAGCCTATAGCAGCATAACTACAGAGCTAGCTCAGGATGACCTAAGCCACTCTAACTATAAGCTTTATCAAAAAGGAAAGTTTTAAGCCTGGCCTTAAAAGTAAACAGAGTGTCTGCCTCACGGACTAAAGCTGGGAGCTGGTTCCACAGGAGAGGAGCCTGATAACTAAAAGATCTGCCTCCCATTCTACTTTTAGAAATCCTAGGAACTACAAGTAAACCTGCAGTCTGAGAGCGAAGGGCTCTGTTAGGAACATATGGAACAATCAGATCTCTGATGTATGATGGAGCTGATTATTAAGGGCTTTGTATGTAAGAAGAAGGATCTTAAATTCTATTCTGGATTTAACAGGGAGCCAATGAAGGGAAGCTAAAACAGGAGAAATGTGATCTCTCTTTTTAATACCAGTCCTTCAGTCCTGGGTGATTTCTCATCTCCTCTGACCTGCTGATACCCTTTTTAATCAAATCAAATCAAACTTTATTTATATAGCACAATTCATACAATAAATGCAACACAAAGTGCTTTACAAATTAAAATGACCCCACATGCCCACATTCCCTCCCATCCCCAGTAATATAAAAGCAAATTGACAATAATACCCCCGCATTACACTCATCTTCTGACACACACACACATACACACATACAAACACACGCGTAAGGACATAAAAAATAAAAAAAATAAAAAAATAAATGAAATAAAACAACCTGGGCTGAGTTCAGATGAGCCAGACAAGCTAAGTAAGGAAACACCATCAGGGGAGCCATCTGCCCCAACAGCAGCAGAACCACAGCAGCCGCTGAGGCATCGCCACAGGGCGCCTAGGGCTTTAGTCCATTTCACTTTTACTTTCAGCATTAAATGAATTATTTCCACAGTAGCCTGTTTAATGTGAAATAAAACAATCTGGCTCAATTACAGTCAAGTTTAAAATACAGTTTTGTTTCTCTTTAATAACATTTAAAAAATAAATGTGTTCAGTTTAAAGGGATATTCCACCCCTAAGTGAAATTTAGTCTTAGAGTTAGATAAGTGAGAAAAAAAGCATTTTTGTAAACCAGCCCAGTCATTCTCCTGATCTGGCAGCAGTCCTGTTTGCTTTAGCTTAGCATAAACAATGGAAGTGAATGGTAAGAGCTAGCATTTTGTGTGCAAAAGTCATGAAAATGACTCTATAATTATCCTAATTATTCCTTTATTTAAGACTTTTCCACAGGAGACGTCACACTGTGCGAGAGAGCAGTTTGACAGATCTGCATTGTAGTGATATTGTAAAACAGGCAGGAGGAGCGTTTGAACCGTTTAGTGACGGTGGCAGCGTGGCTAACAGCTGGAGGTCGGCGTTTCCAGCGGAGCTTGCAGATCATCTCTGCCTCCTGAAGGGCGAACCTGAAAAGAGTTTGGTTCTGATTTAGCATTTTGTCGCTTCACAGAGCCGAACCAGGCTAAAACACACAGGATTACGGTTTAATATCGAAGGTTTGGATGAGAACCAGCTGTAGGTTTATGATCGACAAGGAAAGTGACTTCCCTGCGGTTGGTAACGGTTACCGTAACCGTGGAGGAAAACACCAGCATGTTCTTTAGAAGGATAATACCTCCTCCATTAAAAAAAAACACGGACTTCCCTTTAGAAACAGCGTCCTTAATGAGCTGAAAGTAGCCGAGCCCTCCCCTCACTCACACACACCCTAACCTGGTGGAGCTTAAATGCGATCCGATTGCCCAGTCACTGATGAGCATCGTGGATTCTTGGAGGATTTCTTTGAGTTGCAAGTGAAACCTGCCTCCTGGTTTAGCAGTGAGATGCAGACCTGCCAACCTGTACGCATTTTGCGTAGCAGATACGCAATTTGACATCTAAATACGCTGGTACGACCCGCCCCTCTAAACTACGCAAAAAGCTGCGGACATGTGAGTTCTGTGGCGAATGTGCGGTCCTCATGTCTGACAACACGGTTCAGCAGCGTGGTGAAGCAGTTTCAGCCAATCATTGTAGAAAAGCAGAGAATTGAGTCTACCCAACCTATAGCGTAACATCCCCGCCCCCCTCCTTCCTGCCTCCTCCTGCCCTATGCTTCGCTCTCCGACTACGTTCCCCACTCGCTGCTGCGGTTGGCGCTTAAAAAGGTAAAATGTGTGTGTGAGTGTCAGCGGACCTGCCAGCTTTTGGCAAATGTGAACCGTTAGGCATAACGTTACTTTCACCGTGTAAACATTCGAGCCGAAGTCTGATTGAAAAAAATAAATAAAAAATGGCGAGGTGTTTTTTCTTAGCAAATCTATCGATCAAGAGAAAGATGAGGCAGCGGTGCATGTGTGCGTGTGTGTGTGTATTTTAGCCTTTATAGATGTCCATTGCAGATATAATAGGCCTGTATATAAGGAGGAATGTGATTATTTATACAGTTTAAACATTTAGCCAACAAATCTTTTGCAGCTAGTTTTGCAACCAGTGTCATGGCAGATGAGGGAGAGGAAGACGGGGAGGGAGAGGAAGACGGGGAGGGACAGGGCAGCAGCAGACCTGCCAAAAAGAAGAGTGTCCATGTTCCCCAGAAGTTTCTAATCAAATATCAAGAATAGTGGCAATGCTTGCGACCCTCTAAACTTCCATATCATGCATTGTGCACAGTGTGCAATTATGATGTGGACATAAGCCACCAGGGAGCTGCAGGTAGTGTATAAATTTGCCCCGGTGATGTGTGCATATGTGCTGTAAGCCAATTTAACTATTCCATTCATGAAAACAAACACCTATTGCAATATAAAAAAGAAATTACCATTTGAATTGATTACAAATAATCTTTTTGGTTTTATTGTTTTTCCTATAACCAATTTCTAGCCAGTGAATGGGGAAATTGCCGCACGGAAAGCGATTGAGTTTCAAAAGTCTAAAAAAAAGCCGCACAACACAAGTGGTACTCAAAATATTTTGACAAGGTTGGCAGGTCTGGAGATGTTACAGCAGTAAAATCTTCGCTGTAACTGCTGCCGCCGCGACCGGCGTCCAGTTGACTCCCATCATTTCCTCCAGAACCAGAACCACGGGTCGCTCTGTTAGAATCTGAGCGGCTGGATGGGAGAAGGTGAGCTCTTAATGTGTAACTGACCAGTAGAGAGAGAGCAAATAAGCAGTCAAATATTTTGTTTTTGTTATGTTTAATAAATGGAATTGAATCAGAGGGATGGTTGGTTATTATCTGCCGCTTCTGCTTCCCCTGAGGCATCCTCCTCCCCCCTGGCCCCGCTGATCTGAGCCAATCAGACGTCTGCTGCGAGGTCATGACTCTCTCTCTGCTCTCTGTGTGCCTCCAGGTGACGGACGGCGTGGTGGACGTCATCGTGTACCCGAGCTCCATGGACAAGAGCCGGAACCGAGGCTTCGCCTTCGTCGAGTACGAGTCCCACAAAGCGGCAGCCATGGCCCGGAGGACGCTCATACCCGGTACCGTCCCATCTGTCGCTTCGCGTCCGCGTCCAGCAGCGCGTGGCGGAGCACGGAGATGCGCCTTTTTTAAAGAGTCAGGCCGAGTTAAAAGGGGCTTTTTCCTCCAGTTAGTGAGGAGAAACTAAGGAGTTTCCCAGTTTCCCCTGAATGCAGTGCAGCATAAAGTCATGAGAGTTTATTAACAGGACGAATCCATAAATCATAAAAAATCCATAAAAATTCATTCCCAGCGTCGATGCTGAAAAGAACGAATAAACACGACTCCTGTTACCGACCAGACAGGCTTTAACATCTGACATGATTAAACGCAGCTTTATGTAACCGTGACAACAAATAGTTTAGTTGGAGGGTTTCACATATCAGGACTTTATAATAATAATAAAAAAGACTTAAAACGAGTTCAGGGTGGACGGAAACACATGACAGATCCCCTCATGTCCTGATTTATTAAAAACACATGAAGCCAACATGGGAGACATCTGTGGAGAAAAGTAGGTACACCCCAAAAAATCCAGCAGCTCATGACTTCATCGGCCTCTCGCGCCGTCATGGAGAAGCTTTGGGTCAAACCGGAGCTTCTCCAGCCGCCTCCGACACGGGGCGGTTTCACCCTTCACTCCCTGAAACGTCTTCAGATCCGTTCAAAGACGCTTTATTGATCCCAGAGGGAAATCCGGTGCTGCTCGCTTTCTTCATGTTGGGATTACAAACTTGGAGACGAACATGTCGTCGTCCGCCGCTGTTATTGTTGTTGTTATGTATGACGTGTTTGGGTGTCAAAGGTCAGGTTAGAAGGTGAGCTAACACGTTTTTTACCGCAACGCAAACAGGAGGGTGACATTTTCACTCCGGAGGTGTCCCTTTGGTGTTGTGCTAAAAAAAGTTTCTTCTTCATTCGATCCATCTGGCATTGCGCTAATATGAGTTTCCTAATCAGATGTCTCGTAATCAGACATTTCGGCATTTAACAGTGGAACAGCTGACGGAAATTCCAATCAGGTTTTAAACCCCGTCACAGCATTAAAAGTGCTCTCTTACGAGTTTTTAACGTAATTTTTTAATTGTCGATTCGGGTAGTTCGGCTGCTTTGATTCTACTGGATCTATCAGCAGCTTTTGACACTGTTGACCACGACATCTTGCCGTCACGTTTGGAGCTGTGTGTTGGTCTCAGTGGTACTGTTCTCCAGTGGTTCAGATCTTATCCACAGGGCAGGACTTTTTCTGTTAATCTGGGCCCTTTTAATTCTGCATCGGCACCTGTGATATGGGGTGTACCCCAGGGCTCCATTTTGGGTCCTGTATTATTCTCCCTATACATGCTCCCATTAGGTTCTATTTTTAGGAAGCACATTATTACCTATCACTGCTTTGCCGATGATCTTCAGGTTTATTTACCACTTTCATTTGACCCAGGTGCTAAATCCACTGAGGCATTATCTGCCTGTCTAAACGACATCAAGCAATGGATGTCCATCAACTTTCTTAAATTAAACTGAGATCCTCGCTTTTGGTAACTCTGACTTGGTGAACGGCGTCGTGCGCCCCCTTGGTTCTTGCTCCTTGTTTTTAAAACCCTGTGTAAAAAATCGCGGCGTTTTTTTAGACGGTTCCTTTAAGCTTAACAAACAGGTTAGTGCAGTTGTTCAGTCCGGCTTCTACCACCTTAGGCTACTAGCTAAGGTTAAACCATATCTCCCTGCTGGAGTGTTTGAGCATATTATTCATTTGTTTGTGTCCTGCCGGTTGGATTACTGCAACTCTCTTTTTGTTGGTCTGGATCAGTCTTCCCTGCATCGTCTGCAATTGGTTCAGAATGCAGCAGCATTCATATAACCCCTGTTCTGGCCTCCCTTCATTGGCTTTCGGTTACTTACAGGATCCATTTTAAAATATAACTTTTTGTTTTTAAATCTTTGTGTGGTCTTGCTCCCTCTTACATCTCTGAACTGCTGACAGTTTACTCTCCTGCCAGACGGTTGAGGTCTAGCTCTGAAGTGCTTCTGGTAGTCCCAAAAACCCCCTTAAAGACTCGGGGTGATAGAGCGTCTTCGGTGGCTGGCCCGAGGATGTGGAACAGTCTACCTCCTAATTTAAAAACTTCCCAGAGTTTAGAGCACTTCAAGTCTCAACTAAAAACATATCTCTTTGACTTGGCGTTTAAGACAGGATGACTGAGAACCCAATTGGTTAGAGGTTGTTTTTATGCACTAAATTGTTTCTACTTGTGCTTTTTTTTGTTTTTTTCACTTTGTGTGTTGTCTATCTATTTGTATCTGCAGTATCCTATGTTATTGCTGTTATAATTGTGATATGTTGTTCAGCACTTTGGGGCAGCATTGACTGCTATAAATGTGCTATACAAATACATCTGACCTTGACCTTGACCTTGACAGGAGGAGCGCAACAGTTGATGCTGGCTGCAGCGCGGATTGATTGTAATGGAAAGAAAATAGTGCCGAGTAATAATCAGTTGCGAATTTCATGTCTTCAAACGCATATAGTTTTCTGAAGCAAAACGGCACAGTTTGTTGGGCCCCGAAACTAGCAGGGACTACTTTCTTGAAAGACTTCTAACGGCCAGAGCTCTGACCAGGAGGTGACCACAGATGTGGGTCAGTGTGTACGCACTAGGCTGATGGTGAGAATGGGATACAACTTCATGTCTAAAAATGCGAACTATCCCTTTAAATCTGGTTAGTGTTGAGATGTTTTTTTAAAATAAGTTTGTCTATCAAAAACAGACTCACGTAAAAAATAAAATCATTTTTCGTTCTTCTACGCCAGCCGTTTGCTCGGGTTTCCGTACCACTTGACTTTATGAACTATTTGTGCGTTCCATTTGTACTCGGAACTTCCGAGTGGGAAAAATAAAACGGAAAAAGATGGACTTCCCATTCAGAAAGTCGGAGATTCTTGGCGCGTTCCATTTACCTCGGAAGTCGGAACCGGGTTTGACATCACACCCGAGTAAACGGCGTTTTTAGCTACGTTTTCGGATAAGTTGGGATTCCAACATGGCGACGCCCAGTTAGCCGTTGTTAGCAATATATCTTGTAAACATCTGTATGAGCTGTAATCTCCACATGCAAACACCACTTTTTTTTACGTTTATAGAGTTGCAGGCTCTACATGTAGCGTTGATTCCTTATTAATGCGTCTTGTAGAACAAACAACTTTACTGTTGTCGATGCGAGGGGCGGCCATATTGAAAGTGAAAGTCGGGGCAAAAACAAATCTCAGACTTTTGGGGTGCGTTCCGGTAGATTTTTTTCCCCCCACTCGGAAGTCGGAAATTTCCGAGTTCCCACCACAAATGGAACGCCCCATTTTTGACTTTCAATATGTCCACTCATTGCGTCAAGCGCAGTAAATTGTGGTGGAAACACGTTTATTTCACGCAAACACACTGGCGTCCGAAACCAATGTTACATGTAGAGCCTGCAACTCTAAACTTGGTAAAATAAAAGTGGTGTTTGCTGTTGTCTTTCCACCCTGGCATTGTGCTAACACACAGCTAAATAACCCAGTAACAGCACACCACCAGAACTTTGTTAGATAAGTTGAAAAGTAGTTGTGCAGCAGAGAAAATGTGAAGCTTTAAATAAATAAAAGAATCAGAAAAAAATATATTTATTTGCCCGTTTTTTTAAAATTACTTTGCTAACCCTAAAAATGAAAATCAAGCGCAACGTTTCCCCCTCAGAAGTCGTCTAAATAAACGATCTAGTCTAACTTCAGCTGTTCAGAGAACAACCAGCAGGACAGAAGGCGTTTAAACCAACGATGGGGTTCTAGATCGATCACTCTGGAGGAGGTGCAGAGATCCACAGCTCGGGTGGGAGAATCTGTGGACAGGACAGCTGTTAGGGGAGCGCTCTGTTGAGGAAACCTGACACTGAACACACCGTCTCCATGGTGAAACACGGCAGAGGCAGCATCGTGACGTGGGGGCTCATAGTCAGAGTTGATGACCTAAACCACCCCAAAAAGCCGGTTAAAGATTATTATGGGATGGCTTAGATCAATTCAGTTAGATTCTTCGTCGGGCCGCACGTTTCCCTTCGCTCCGTCTCCGTTGTATTGTGGCATTTTCAACATTTTTACTTAGATAACAGTGAAATTACATTAATATGGAGAACCGCTGGCTTCTAGTGGAAATAATAAAAACCGCAAAACACAACTAGCGTTAGTTTGGACTGAAATCAGAGTCACAATCTCACAGAGAAGGTAAATGCTTTTTTTTTTTGCATCAATAAAATCAAATCTAGAAATCCTAACCGGCTTTATTTGGTAAATTCCCAATAACGTTAATTACAATAACAAAATCACACAGCTTCGCTGGTAGTTTTGAGTGAGTGTCTTTGTTTTTGAAGTGCCTCGGCACGTTATATTCTTTATCACGGAGCAAACGGCGAGACTTTCCCTCTGCGTTTTCTGTTTCCATACCATTTTCACCGTCAACCTCAAGTCTGTTCTCTTTCGAATGCAACATGTTTAAAAAATAAATAAAAAAATGCAGTCGTAATCTCTCCATCAGCAGCATAAACGGCGCCTTTGGGTCGATGCACGCCGGCCTAGTCAAAGCTGGGACGTCTGAGGCAGGAGTTGAAAGTTGATGTTGACAGCCTGACTCGTTCTGACGCTAAAGCCGGTTGTGGTTGTGCTTGGCAGGAACCTTCCAGCTGTGGGGTCACTCCATCCAGGTGGACTGGGCGGAGCCGGAGAAGGACGTGGACGAGGAGGTGATGCAGCGCGTCCGAGTCCTCTACGTACGTACGCACGCCTCCCAACTGCCTCACACACTACGGTCTCCTGAAGTATTCAGCGGCCTCCTTCAGATCAAAGACGGGGGGAGGAACCTCGGAGGAGCTGCTGCGCCTCAGGGGGATCAATTACCGCAGACGCTTCCTCTCCGGAAGGCCGAGGTCTGATCTGAGGGCAGCCCACTGTTATGGCAAAAAAGTATCTCAGGGTTTCCATAATAAAGAAGACTTGAGTCCCAGAAGTATTTAATACAAACATGTTTGGCCAGAACATGGCGGGGACAGAGTTACTCGTGCATCACCCTATCCAACCTTTCGGACTAACAGCTTAAATAGTATTCAGCAATCACTGTTAATCTCTGTAGACGTCTTCTCCAACCTTCACGCCCCGCCTCTGGAGTACTGGTTCATGTGAGTCTGATAGCAACACATAAAACAGCTCATCCGAAGGCCAGACTGTTATCTTACTGCCCCGGCGTCTGTCTCTCTGGTGACCTGACACATATATATAATAAACATTAAGTTGGAACAATAACCTTGTCGTTATACCCTAGATGCATTCACTAAACAGAGAATATACGCATAATTCCTAATTACATAACAATTTTCCACCACAGCACTTTCTCCAACGCTGCAGTGTCGCTTAGTTTTGAGTTAGGAGGGAGCAGTCGGTGCTTCCACGATAAAAAAAAGAGAGGAGATTATTCCTTAAATTGTTGGAGTCTTACTGCCACTGACACCTTCTTTAAACTTCCAGGCCTGGATAAAAGAAAGACTTACTGTTATAAGCTTTCATCAGTTTCCATTTTTTGTTTGAGTTTCTCTGAATTTCTGCTCCAATTCTGCCGGACATCAAACTTAGAGAATGTTAAAAAGGATTTTTATCAAAGCAGATGAGAGAAAAAAAAGAATCAGTTTACACTGAGGCATGTTTGCACATCCGTAGTTTACACCAAACTGCCAGAAGGAGATTTACGGGGGAGCAAAAGAAAGACGAGGTGAGAGGCCTCCTCACCGACCTCCGTTAGTCACTCTGATGCTATCCTACCTGACATTTTCCCTACTAACACCTTATTAATCAATTCATTTATATTAGCTTGAAATATTATTGTATTTTAAGGTGGATTAGCAGCGCTTGTAAACAACGTATGGAGTCATCCAGCACATGTTACTCTGCTGCCCGGAAAATGGGACTGTCCTACAGCAACATCAGTCAGAGGCCCTTTTTAGACTCGTTGGAAGACTAGACTGCTACTGGAGATTCTTCCTGCCCACGATGACTTTGAAAACCCACTCCAATAAAAATCGTGTTTTTCATGTTGCTAACATGTTCTTGTGGCGTTTTTCTGATGCCAGATGACATATCTTAAGAAAATTTAGCTCAAAATTTCTGAGTATTTCTGCTTTCAAATCGCTGTGAATCAGTAGCAGACGCTAAAAGGCCGTCTAAAACAGACTGGGTTTGTGACGTAGCTCCTCCTCCTGCCCCGCCCGCTCAGCTTCTGAGGAGTAGAGAAGACGATGGCGCATCAACACCTGTGTGCTGTAGCGGGTTGCAATGCTAAGAAGAATGACGACTAGATCTATGTACGTCTTCCTGTTCATCGTCCGGCCTGCTGGCATCTGGCTTAATAACCGTACGCCTGGATAGCTCCAATATCGCTCCCCATTTTTGTTGCACCGGTAATGCTAGCTTGAGGGTGTGAGGGGCTGTAAACTAGCAGGAGAGCTAGCGTAAACGGAGAGCTCTCAGCAACAGGGAGGGGAGGGGGAGGGGTCCTCCGCGCCAACGGTTCTGCCCGCAACGCAGAGGCGAATTGCTAATGAGCTACAGCCGCTCTTCTGAAGCTATGTCCTAAAATGATCGGAGTGGTTCTTTAACGTATCGGTATCAGTCCGACAGGTTAAAACCGGTCCGATATTAACAACCGAAGTTTGTTTCCATCTAGTTGCCGGGTGTCGGTCATATGACCTCGATGGTGATGTAGCAAAGGATTGTGGGGTGTTAAACAGAAGCAGAGAAGAAATGTCAGCAGTGTGTTCGTTTTTTTTTTTGTCTTAATGGAGTGGAAACATGTATGTGATCATTAGAATCAGAGGTCGCGCTAGTTTTGTTTTTTGTTGTCGGTCCAAAAATATCCGGTCATGATCTATTTTTATGGTCAAATAACACATTTAGTCGAGTTATTTAGTCGGAATCACGAGCTCCACTTCAGCCAAAGTTTGGAAATCAGGGAACAGATCAGAATCCAGCAAAGACTCTCTGAACGACAGCTTTGCTGATCGCTTCAGCGGGAGGAAATCCCTCGGCATCGACCCCCGTCTGCAATAGTGGCTGAGCTTCAGCGAACCGGTGCAGCCGCAGATGCCCCCCAAAGCCTCCGTAACACTTCCAACGCGCCGTCAGCTCCTGGTTGGCGAGATGCATCGAGTACGGCTTCCATCTCTGAGACGACGCTCAGATGCTTTCAGGGGAATCTTTTTTTTTTATATTCAGTTACCTGAACTTTGTGCATAAAGTTGAAAATGTCTGCTGCGTCTGCACCAGGTGGTCAGAGGTGTGAATACTATTCTGTCAAAATGACGGATACAAAAAAACCCCCAAAACAATCAAATACGGAAAATATTCGGTCAATGCAACCCCTGCATATAATATTGATAAATTATTGGATATCAACCCAAATTTCCATATCGGATTCATCCCTAGTTTGATGCACACAAATGTGTAAATGCTGAAGAAGTGCAGCTCTGTGTTCCTTCAATAATGGCTTCAGAGTCTGCAGCCGACTCAACAAGCAGAGATTCAGGTTTAGAGCCCTGTTGCTGTCTGTCATCGTAGGGAGGAAGCGGATTTCATCACCGTATCCCAGGCAGCAAACACCTTGGCGATGCTAAATCATTTCTGTATTAACCCGAACGACAAACGCAGATCTTTCAGCTTTTCATTGGGAATGTTCGAACCTGCGATTGAAAAGCAAAGCCTGAAAAGGAGGGAGACCAGATCTCCGTGAACCGCAGCCACGCAGATGGAAAATGTCAGCTGTCACAGCATCACAGTCAGCAATTCTCCACCTGGATGCACAGAGACACGGCTGAGAGATCCGAAGCCGTGATCTTCCCACGATGCCTCTGGCTTGTTGTGTCAAGGTTTGCCGAGACACTCGTCGTCGGCAGGAGCGTCGCATTAATTTGCAGCTTGAACTGATTGATCCGAGCTACTCTTACCATCGGGGTGGAATGACGCTGCAATCGAAATGATTTTCAAATGTAGGGTTCGTTTATTTTTATTTTTCTCTGATCCACACAGGAGCACAATCATACATCAAGGCTTGAAGACGGTGATTGAAACTACGAATTTGTATTTTTGATCTCAAACAGATAATTTAATTAGAGACTCTTGTTTTGACCGTAGAATAAAGGTGTTCGGTATGTAAATTAGTTTTAATTTGGCAAAGCTCGGATCCCTAGGTGGCAGCAAAGTGCTTCCAAAATGATCCTTGGTACGTGTGAAATATGCATCGACAGGCATTAGTGGAGGCATTAGAAGTGGTTTAAGGCAAATTTGTTGTAATTGTCATGGAATGGGTGTACAGTACACCCCCGTTTTCATGGGGGGGTTAGGGACCACAGCTCCCCGCGAATACTTGAGACCTCCCCTAAAAACGCTCGTAACGGCATATTTTAAACTGCTCCTAGAATTCAAAATCGCATTAACTGTTTGTTGTTTTATTTACCACACTTAAAAGTCTGTGCCGTTTCCGACCTGATTTCATTTACAAAGTTGTAACTTTGTAATTGGTGCGGAGAAAGGGGCCAATCTGGGCGAAGCTCTGATAAGGCAAGGCAAGGCAATTTTATTTTTATAGCACACTTTCAGCAACAAGGTAATTCAAGGTGCTTTGATGCATCATAGCTGTAGACAGCTCCTCCTTAAATTTACATGTTTTAGATCGTCATAGAGCCATCAAGGTAAACCGATCGATCACATTTTTTTAAAGGTTTTTTTGGCCACAGCGGCCTTTATTAGCAGTGGATAGTGCAGAAATGGGAGAGTTGGGGAAGAGACATTCGGCCAATTTCCACAGGGTGAAATCGAACCCCCCAGACGACCACTTCGAGGACTAAGGCCTCGATCAATCAATTCAGTTCAGTTTATTTATATAGCTCCAATTCACACACGTCATCTCAAGAGACTTTACAAGAAATTTCATTTGAATTCAATCATACATACATTCCAATCAGTTTAAAAGTTTTATATCCAAGGAATCCCAGCAGATTGCATCGAGTCGTTGACTCGCAGCATTCATTCCTCCCTGACCACATGTAGTGTCTGCAGACAGTCGCCTGCGTTGTGTCGTTGACTTCACAGCAATCCCTCATACTGAGCAAGCATGTAGCGACAGTGGAGAGGAAAAACCAAGTGGTAACTAAGGAAAATGTGTTCATGTAGAGGAAGTGACATACGGGAGGTAATCAGTAGATAGGAAGCCATCTTTGGGATTTTCTTTGTACAGTTTTACAAAATCAATTAAATCCTCATTAAATCCTGCTAAACACGACAAGCTCCCTTTTTCTAAATCAAATCAAACTTTATTTATAAAGCGCTTTTCATACAACATTGCAACTCAAAGTGTTTTACAGATTTAAAAATTACCTCGTACAAACAACATTCCCATCCCTCTCCCACAGATTTAAAAGTATGATCAAAATTACACCCCCCAACCCAACCCAACCCCCATGCACACACACATTCACTAGCAACAATAAGTACAGAGTACAGATTTGCCTTCAAAAGGAGGATGAGGAGCTGGGGATAGCGGATGTTAAGCTAGCTGTGTAGCTGTAGTTACGTTAGCTGCTACAGACTTTAGTGAAGACAGTAAAGTTGTTCACTGTACATCATTGAGCTGTTTGACACGCTCAGCGCAATATGGTGACGTCACAAGAAGTAGAATTTGCACAAAACCGCCCATCACTTGTCAAACCCCGCCCACCAAATCCAATTCCATGTCATTCTCATATGTGAATATGGAGGACCAAACCTGCCAAAATTAAAAATAAATACATAAATAACTAGGCAAATAAATACATTAGGAAATATGATTGGAAATAAGTAAATTAATGTGTAAGTAAATAAATGGGTATATAAATAAATGGGTAAGCAAAACTTGAAGCAAATAAATATTTGTGGGAATAAAATTGAAATACATAAATAGATGTGGAAGTATTTAAAAACATATTTATGTATTTCTACAGTTATTTACTTACACAATTGTTTTTCCACATGTATTTATTTTCAATTTTGGCAGGATCAGTGGCAAACCCGCAGCCTGGTAACACGACGGGTGGGCGTGGCCTGCAAACGCTAATTTGCATAAAAAGTGACAGAGCCCTCTAAACAGCTCATTCTGAAAGGGACTGAAATGATCAAGAATTGAGTCGCTTCATTAACATGTTTTGTACAGACCATAGCTCTGTTATTACCTGGGGAAAAAAAAGCAAAATATGTCCCCTTTAATGAGACTAATGTAAACAGATGATGTGGTTTGAAAATCGCATTTCTCTGCATGTAACTCCAACTTCATAGAAAGTGACGAGACGGCGAACAACAACAACAACACAGCAGCAACGACGAGTGTAACACAATCAAACAATACAGTAGATACTAAATGTTCTGTGCTGCAGCGTCGTCGTCGTCCATTTCTTCGCTCGTTGTTCATATTCCTGCTTTTACTCCGTCTGCTTCACGGCTGCCAGCATCTGTTTATCGTCTGCTTCACGCTCTAGTCCAACCGGAAGAATGTCAGCGTGAAAGGGCGCCACCTAGTGTCACGGGGTCGAACGCGCTTCATTCAATAGCTCAATTTTTCTGAGTGACATGTAAACTGGGATAAAAACTCTCTTACTGATTAAGCTATTAGTCCGATTATTGCCAAAAAACTCGATTTAGATGTTCATGTAAACGTACTGAGCTAAAAGCATTTTTGGAGGAACCAATATTGGGCTTTAAAACCTACCAGAAGCCTGATGATGATTACAAAAAGTCTGTTGTTTAGCTAAATATTACCTGGAGTTTTTTTTTAGTTTTTTTTTATTACTTGAATGAGCCAAAGAAAATCCAGCATACATTCAAACCTTTTCAGTTTACAGTTTTTGTTCTTTACATTCATTAGACGGACATTCATGCCCGTGGGGAGTGTATTTGGGCTTTGGGTGTATTTGGGAAGAAGCAGAGAGGATCTCCCACAGTTTCTGCTGTTTCAAGTGTTTCTTCAGACGAGTGGAAAACACTTAAAAGATGTGGAGAGTGTGATTCATTCATTCTGCTCTCTGAGAGGCTCTGCAGGGTGAAGACGAACACACGGAGGGCCCTGAAAGCCGCCAGCCACTTCCGATGGTGTCACAGAGATCAGCAGGTCGCGGTAGAGCTGAACCCGTTTCATGGCTGAAACATGCCTACTTCCTGTTGTTGTCCCCGCTGCAGGTGCGGAACCTGATGATGGAGACCACGGAGGAAACCCTTCACCGGGAGTTCTCCAGCTTCAAGCCCGGCTCCGTGGAGCGGGTCAAGAAGCTCACCGACTACGCCTTCATCCACTACCGCAGCCGCGGCGACGCCATCGCCGCCATGAGCCTGATGAACAGAGCGCAGATCGACGGCGCCACCGTCGAGGTGACTCTGGCCAAGCCGGCGGGGTTTAAAGACGCGGTTCCAGCCGGGAGGAGGTACAACGCCAGGGGTTACCTGGGAAACACGGCCACGGGAGGCGACGGGCGCAGCACGCTCAGATCCACGCCCCTGCAGACACGCCTCGGAAACCCCTATTACAACGGAGGTGAGGAAGGCGTTTGTATTTACTAGTCAAAGTCCGATGCGTGTTGGAGAGACTAAAGAGCGCTGGAGGGAAGGGTGAGAATAGGAAGTTTGAGAGACGGAGGGAAAGGAAACTCGACTACTGGCAGCGTGAAAACACGTACAGCAGGAACAAACACGTTCTAGCTGCTGTTTATGTGTTGGGTTTATTATGGTTGTGAGTAGACGTGAAGAGATTTCTACATCTGCTTTTTAACACAAAGGCTGTTGGTGCAGCTTAGGGTGCATTCACACCGGCCCTGTTTAGTCCGCTTGAATTGGACTCTAGTCCGTTTGCCCAGAAAGTCCGGTTCGTATGGGGAGGGTGTGAACGTGCAATCACAATCGGTCGGTCGGTTGGTTTGCTGGTCGGTTGGTTAGTTGGTTGGTCAGTCAGTTTGATAGTTGGTCAGTCGGTTGGTTTGCTGGTTGGTTGGTTGGTCAGTCAGTCAGTTTGTTAGTTGGTCAATCGGTTGGTTTGCTGGTTGGTTGGTTGGTTGGTCAGTCAGTTTGTTAGTTGGTCGGTTGGTTGGTTTGGTGGTTGGTCAGTCGGTTAGTTAGTCGGTCGGTCGGTCAGTCAGTCAGTTAGTCGGTACAATATCAGGAAGTCAAATATTACAATATATCAGTGTCTCGATATTTTCTTACATCCCTAGTTGGTCGGTCGGTCGGGTGATCGATCAGTTAGTTGGATGGTTGGTTGGTCAGTCGGTTGGTTTGCTGGTCGGTTGGTTAGTTGGTTCTTCGGTTGGTTTGCTGGTCGTTCGGTTGGTTGGTTGGTCAGTCAGTTGGTTAGTCGGTACAATATCGGGAAATAAAATATTGCGATATATCGTGTCTTGATATTTTCTTACATCCCTAGTTGGTCGTCGGTTAGTTAAGTGGTTGGTTGGTCACGCGGTCGGTTGATCGGTCTGTTACTTGGGTGTGTTGTGACACAGAGTGAGCGAGTTTTTGTCCGGTTATATAACCATCAATAATTATGACTAATAATTTAATATTAATATAATTATTGATGAGGTTCAAGTTTTATCAATTAATATTTGGGGCACCACTTCGCTTTAGAACACCAGACATCCAGTCTCTTCTTGAAGGTGTAAATTCACACGCTGTGGACAATAATTTTACCCATTACTCCAAGTAATCCCAGACAACTTCTCTTAAAGCTAAGGGGAATTTATTAAGGAAATAGATCAACCTTACAGCCAAAACATTTCATCAATAATTCCCATCTATTCTAAAGCATGCAACTAACTACTACAGATCTTAGAAAACAATAATAGGTGAACATTAAACACAATTAACACAAAGTGGTTCAGGGATGAACAGACAGCTTAGATTTGGTTCAGAAAGGGAGGCGGCCCTCACTCTAGGAGGGGTCAAGTTATAGATAGCCTGTGGAACAAATTGTCATAAAACTTAGCTCTGGGCCAAGATGAGGGGCAGCACATGGAGTGTAAAGAGACAAAGGGCCATACAATTAGCTTTGGCTAAACTGGAGCACACGGGGAAGGCCTCAGCTTTGGCTAACAGACAAAGGAATATGCATTTAACCTTTCAGCTTAGACTAGCTAACTCAGGTTGGACCGAGTCCGAGTCTGCCGACTAGGTGGTCAGAGAGTGGGAGGAAAAGAGAGGAAGGAAAAGGAAAGAGAGTGAGATCCTCTCAGGATAAAAAATACAGTTTCAAATACAGCTCAAACTTATGCGTGCGGCGACGCCAAATGAGCCAGCAGGTTCAGCGCTTGACAAAACACTTAAAACCAACAATGAACGAGATCTAACTCGTTAAGAACTCTATTTTCTCTATTTATCTCCGCCCAGACACAATATTAGCATTAATGAACCGGTTCAGTCCTACTTTGTTTTGAAGGAGGTCCGGTCCACGAGGAGGAGAGCAAAATGTGTCCCTAGTTGAGCAAGAAAGAGAAGAGTTAGGATCCTGCGCAGGATTTTAGGACGGTGTCCTAACTGCAGGTCGGTAGCTTGCAGGTCGACGTCGTCACGAACTGTCTTGGAACAGTCCTGATATCGCCCAAACTAGGTACACAAACAGGATGGGCACTTCGAAGCTTCCAAATGAGGGTTCTTCCCGGTCCAGTGGGCCAGAACAAAAGAGAATTTTCACCGGTGAGATGTCCTCTGTTTAGCCGGAGTTTCTGTTGAAAACTTCTGCTGAGAACAGTTTGAAAATGGCCACCACTACCACTCTTATAGGCCTTTGGCTTTCATGTCATCGTTGATGTCACCATTGGTGGTCACGGACCAACAGGAGTGTGTTGGGGGTCACCGCTAGGATTGCTGGGAAATGTGGTCTGCTCAGTCTATCTTTGAAAATGGCTTCCAGTCGTCTAACAGTCTGTTCAGTTCATTTGTAGAAAATGGGGTTCCAACAAGTGGTTGGTTGGTTGGTCGGTCGGTTGGCTAGTTGGTTGGTCACTCGGTTGGTCGGTTGGTTAGTTGGTTGGTTCATTGGTTGGTTGGTTGGTCTGCTGGTCAGTCGGTGGGTTAGTTGGTTGGTCGGTAGGTCATTCAGTCGGTTAGTCGGTACAATATCGGGGAATAAACTATCGCGATATATCGGTGTCTCCATATTTTCTTACATCCTTAGTTGGTCGTTCGGTCGGTTAGTTGGTTGATCGGTCAGTTAGTTGGGTTGCTGGTTGGTTGGTTTGTTGGTTGGCTGGTCAGTCGGTTTGTTGATCGGTCAGTTAGTTGGGTGGTTGGTTTGCTGGTCAGTCGGTTGGTCAGTTAGTTGGTTGGTTGGTTGGTTGATTGGTCGGTCAGTCGGTTGGTTTACTGGTTGGTTGGTTGGTTGGTTGGTCAGTTAGTTGGCTGGTTGCTCAGTCGGTTAGTTGGTTCGTCGGTTGGTTTGCTGGTCGTTCGGTTGGTTTGTTAGTTGATGTGCGATTTTTTTTGGTTAGTTAGTTGGTTTATGTGTCAGTTCTTCAGTCAGTTGCTAGTTTTGTTGGTTTTTGGTCATCTGGTTGGCCTTTCAGTTTGCATGTTGGTTATCTCTCGGTTGGTTACTAGTTTGGTTGGTCATTGGTTGGCTAGTTGGCCTGTCAGCTGGTTGGTCAGTGGCTTGGTTTATCTGTTCACCGTTTGGGTGGTCGGTCGGTCAGTGGATTGTTTGGTCCTTCAGTTTAAGTGGTGCTCATCTTTTAGTTTGTAGGTAGTTTTGATGGTTGAGTGAGATTCTTGGTTGTTTGGTGGTCAGCTGGTGTTTCAGTCAGTAGGTTTGTTGGTTGGTTGGCTGATTTTAGACTGTTTAGATGTTTAAACCACAACTCGGTTAAAGAGTTTTAAAAAAGGCGATTAAAGCAGAAGTCCATCTGCTTCCAATAATTTAACAGAAACCAGATCAGACCCAGAAGGGCGGCAGCAGAGTTCGGGAAGCCCATCAAATAGACCAAAACATTGGCAGGAAAGTTTACATTTAGTTAAAACAGGAAGTGAAGCTGGTCACAGAGGCCTTTACTGCAGAGGCTGACTCAGCTTGAAGCTTTAAATCTTCCCAGTCAGACAGTTTTACTTCCAGCTCAAGGCGCTACACAGGCCGAACATAAACAACCAACATGGCTGCCTGGGAGGGAGCGAATTAATCGTTTTTTAAATCAGCTATAAATAACGAGTGAGGGACCGTCGGCCATATTAACCGTAGAACATGTGAACGTCCTGCCGTCCCAGGGATGTACCCTCAGCTGGTAGCAAAATCAGGAACGTTTGTTTGACATATAATTATCCAGATGACTTCAAAGCCTTGCTCAAACACTTTAACACTAATTAGTTTGATAATGAAACCAAAGCAACATTCATTTCCATCTAATCAGGACCAATAGAGAACCATTAAAGTATTTCACACTGATGGCTCTGCTAATGAGCACCTGGATAGTTAAAGTAAATCACTCTGGCTAGTTTTGTCTCCTAATTCATGTTGTCAGTGTCTGTATGTTTGTTGAGCACGGAGACCCGCCCGGGTCATGATGTCTGGTTCCGATCAGCTAAGCTCTCTGGGATAAAAAACCTTTAAATGATGATAAACATGAATTAATCAGCTGCAGCCATGAACTGTAGCTGTAGATTAAAACTTAAATCAGAGAAATAACTAATAAAAAGATAAACTGCATAAAATAAAAATAGAAGTCACTACAGAACCAAACATAGATAAGAAAGACTAACGTTGGAGTAACTGAGATAAGACCCAAGAAAATAAATAAGGAATGACCCAAAAACAAGAGAAACTCAAAGTACAGAGACCTGCTGGTAAAATGGGATAAGGAGGAGAAAGCGTAGTGGAAGGAAAAACACTAAGTAGGGGCAATCTCAAACTACACAATCCCCTAACGATCCTAACTAACACTAATAAGAAAATCTAAACTGGATGCAGAAATTAAATAACCCAAACTCAAAAACAAAAACAAAAAACACCTGAGGATGCTCACTGTTGTACATGTAAAATGCTCATTTAAAAAGAACAGATCATAAATGCATGCAGCAGCTTTATTGCGTGAAGCTGTCGTTGGACATTAAATCTCAAGTCATAGCAAGTAGGGGTGTTACAGTACACAAAAATCACGGTATGGTGCGTACACTTTAATCAAGAAAAATAAAAACAAATGTGCATATGACTTCTATTTTTTACTTTGATCAGCATTAAACAAAAAACCATTTTTTCTGAATCCCTTCCATTCAATCCCTAAAATAAATTTGATTATATTATGTTCTACAACTTAAAAAAGTTGAAAGAATAAAACTGACTGGATATTTGATTTGATTTTTTTTTAAATAGTAGTACAAGCATACATAGCCAGAGTAGAAAACAATAGCACCACTTGAGTACAGTGAGTGTTGATGTGCAGAAATGTTGAAATAACCATTTTTGAGAATAAAACATGCTTTCCCATCTGTTGATGTGCCCTGCTAGTTAGCTGGCTGAAAGAAGGTTTTTCATAAGGAGTCAACTTTGAGTTTGGTTCTGCAGTTTAAATGCTTGTGTAAAAACTGCTGTTGTCATGCCTTAAGAATTTCATCCCTGCTGTAAACCAGGCTGTTTTCGCTCAGGACGATCAGAAACGTTTGTCGAGCTCTGATCCGAAGAAATCCTGTTTGTTTGTGCCCCAGACGACCCGGAGCGGTTCCTGCTCCCCCTGCTGCCCTGCACCCCCCTGACCCCCATCAGCCTGCTGGCCCTGAAGCAGAGCCAGATCGGGTCGGCCGTCAGTCTGCTGGAGTTCCACTGCCTCAAGAACTGCTGGTCTCCGCCCGAGTACCAGCTGTACTCCACCCCCGGGCAGGACGGGAAGCTGCTGCTGCTCTACAAGGTCTGCAAACCCAGCGCACCCACTGAGCCGTCAGCAGGTTCAGCCGAGGTCTTCATTACTGTGTGTTTGTGTAGGTGGTGCTGCCGTCCACACGAGCCACCTACATCCCCGATAAGCTGTGTGTGCTGCTGGACGACGCCAAGGAGCTGGCCGCTCAGACCACGCTGTGGAACCTGGGTAACATCACACCCATACCTACACGAACGAACCCTCTCAGCCTGCAGTCACACGTCCTCCAATGTTGGGTGGCTGTGATTGGCTGCAGTGGCCTTGGCTAGAGCTGTGTGGGAAATAAGGAGGGAAAGAAGCGGGTAGAAAATGTCAAAGTTTTGGTCACTGTAAGTATTTTATGATGAGGTCAGCAAGACGTCTTTACTCAACCAGAAATATTTTTAATCCTGCTGACAAAACAACTATTATATTTGTTGTTTACTCCACTTTTCTGGCTAAACTGTCCAAATGTTTGCCTCGAGACATGTGAGGAAAATGAAAATATGTAGTGGGCGATTCTCACCTGGAAGCTGGAGAACGTCTTCAGAGATGTTCACTGTTGGTTCTTTCACCATTCAGGCTACATCAGTACAGCAACGGGACTTTATCTGCTGTTGGAGGCAACATTCAGATTTACATCCTACTTGTTTGGGTTATATGCTTACCTGGTAGCTAACCTTGTAGCTAACCTGATGGGTAACTTTGTAGCTAACATGATAGGTAACCTGGTAGCTACCCTTGTAGCTAACATGGTGGCTAAGCTAGTAGCTACCGCGCTGTCTAAGGATGTGACGTCAAGCGCGTTCATCTTAAATGTTTCAGATCACTCTGCCACTACCGGTAGTCAGCACTCACAAGCAGTTCAATGGATTGTTCGAATACACAGAAGAGACCCAGGACAACTCTGACACCAACACTAACTCCACATAAGGCTAAAACAGTTAAACCCCTGACAAGTGCCCGAAAAAGATCGAAGATTGAGAGCGACCAGCGTACGAGCGAGCGCTGCGAGAGCGAGCAGAAAGGAAGAGCAGTTCTGTTTTTTGGCCACATAGGGTCAGTCACGAGTTAAAATTTCAGAAAATTGCATATAGCCCCTTTAACCTTTTAGGTTACCTGATAGCTAATGTAGTCGCTAACCTGATAGCTAACCTAGTAGCTAACCTGATAGATAACCTGGTTGCTATCCTAGTGGCTGAACTGATAGCTAACATAGTAGCTAACCTGATAGCCAGCCTGGTAGGTAACCGAGTAGCTAACCTTGTAGCTAACCTGATAGGTATCCTTGTAGCTAACCTGGTGGCTAACCTAATAGGTAACCTTGTAGCTCACATGGTAGCTAACCTAGTAGCTAACCTGGTAGGTAAACTGGTAGCTAACCTTAAAGGTAACATGATAGGTAACCTGTTAGCTTACTTGGTAGCTAACTTCATATCTAACCTGTTAGCTAACCTGATAGGTAACCTTGAAGCTAACCTGATAGCTAATCAAGTAGCTAACCTGTAGCTAACTTGAAGGCTAAGCTGATAGGTAACCTGGTAGCTAACCTTGTAGCTAACATGGTGGCTAACCTGATAGCTAACCTGAAAGCTAAGCTAATAGGTAACCTGGTGGCTAACCTGATCGCTAACGTAAGTAGCTAACCAAGTAGGTAACCTAGTAGCTAACCTGGTAGCTAACCTTTTACGTTACCTGATAGCTAATAGGTATGTATGTATATATATATATATATATATAATGTTGTAATAATATTGTAATGAGCACAACCTGACATGGTAGTAAATTTGTTCTTATTCTTTGGTTATTCCTTGAATATATTGTAACTTTTCAGTTGATGCATATTTTTTGTTCAGGTATTTATTACTAACGTGCGGACAGGACCTGGCTCGATGTCCAGTCCTCTGATCTCGATTGGTTCGGGTGATCTATTTTGTTGTGCGCATGCGTAGTGTCGGGATAGCTTGGATCGATGTTCTGATGATCTGTGCTACCTCGTCAGAATGTCCTACCGTAGCGCGCATAGATGGCTATGTCTATCTGTTGGTGCTACCCCTCGAAAAGTTCTTCCGGTATGTTTACATGCCGAAAACAACAATTGTTAGCTTTGATGTTTGATGAGCAACAATTTATATGAATAACGAAAACTTTTCTTTCAATCCACAGAACATGCTACCCGTTTAATATAAAGCTAAAACACATATATTATTTTTCCATTACCTCATCGGAGTGGGAGTTATTTCCATTCAGTGTCCTAAAAACGGCGTTGAAGATCGTGCATAACATCACAACTGCTTCCACCCACCGATCATCAATTAAAACCCAGCGCATGTAGAATTAATCTCATGAGTATCCAGCAACCCGCGCATGTGGATTTCACCTCACACGCGCTCTACACGAAGCTTTCATACACACGTGAGGGTAAATCTTAGGAGAGGCTGCGCCCTCGAAAGGAAATTCTGCGCGAGCGAGTAAAAGACTTTTGACTGTTTGGAGGAGGAGCCTAAGGTCGGCACTGACCCTGTGTAATTGGTCTTTTTAAATCAGTAAAACCCTCTCAGTTTTAATCACATTCCTGATTAGGTGAGAACAATCTGCAGCACAGCTTCACTCAGGCATGCTAAAACGAACTCAGATCTGGTCCTGCTGCTGTAGCCTGCAGCCAGTCTGGGTTAGCATAGTTTCAGCATTACCACCATCATTTATTTCGGTTCCAGTTATCCTTCTTCAGACCAATTGTCTAGAGAGCAAAAGCGACAGAGTGTGACCATGTTTGGCCGCCGAGGCGAGCGTCTGAACTGCGTCGCAGCATCTGTCAGAGTCTGAGCCGGAGCCAGACGGAGCCGCTGCTGCCAGCGCCTCTCAGCTTCCTTCCTGGAAGCTCCGACTCAGATTCAAACACGGCAGCCGGAGCTCATTCCTTTTAGATATTCAACGCTTATTTATGGTTTTCACCTGAAAGCTGGAGAAAGTCTTCACAGACGTTCATGGTTGCTTCTTTTACCATTCAGGCTGCATCAGCAAAGTAATGGGACTCATTCAGATTTACTTCCTCCTGTTTTGGGTTCTATGCTAACTTGATGTAGCTAACCTGACAGATAACAATTCAATTCAAATAAAAAAATACTTTATTGATGCCAGAGGGAAATTAAGTATTGGTGTAGCTCATATAATTAATTCTTTAAGGAGTTGTTGTAGATGATGATGGCTGTGGCCAGGAAGGATTTCCTGTAGCGGTCTGTGTTGCAGTGAAAATGAAGAAGCCTCCGACTGAAGACGCTCTGTTGTTGTATGACTGTCTCATGAAGATGATGCTCAGGGTTGTCCAGAATTTTTTGGATTTTATGAAGAATCCTTCTTTGCATTATCATCTCCAGATGTTCCACAGTCGTCCCCAGAACAGAACCAGAACCTTCTTTATCAGGTTGTTGAGCCTTTTTAAGTCCCTGGCTCTGATGGTGCTACCCCAACAGATGACGGCTGAAGAGATTACACTCTCCACAACAGACTTGTAGAAGATCTCCAGCATCTTGCTGCAAACCTTGAAGGACCTAAGCTTCCTCAAGAAGTACAGTCTGCTCTGTCCCTTCTTGTAGACGGCTTCACTGTTGCGCCTCCAGTCCAGTCTGTTGTCAAGGTGAACTCCGAGGTATTTATACTCCTCAACCACCTCCACTTCTTCACCCATGATGGAAACAGTGTTTGACTTATCCCTGTTTCTTCTGAAATCTACAATCATCTCCTTTGTTTTGTTCACATTCAAGGTGAGACGATTGTTTCCACACCATGTCACAAAGCGGTCCACCAGCTCTCTGTATTCAGCTTCTTGTCCATCTCTGATACACCCGACAATTGCAGAGTCATCTGAGTATTTCTGCAGATGACAGGTCTCTGATTTGTACTGGAAGTCTGAGGTGTACAGAGTGAAAATGAATGGTGAAAGTACGGTCCCCTGTGGTGCTCCTGTGCTGCTGACCACCGGGTTTGACACACAATTCTTCAGTCTCACAAATTGTGGTCTGTTTGTCAGGTAGTCATTGATCCAGGCGATTGTTGAGGGCTCCACCTGTGTCTTCAGGAGTTTCTGATGAACCAAATCATGCTGAATTGTGTTAAATGCAGTGGAGAAATCAAAGAACATGATCCTCACAGTGCTGCCTGCTTTGTCAAGTTGAAGCAGGTGGATAATGGCGTCTTCAACTCCAACTCCATGGAGATAAGCCAACTGCAGTGGACCCTGATATGTTCTAGTTTGCTTATTCAGGTTGGCGAAAACCTGGTAGCTACGCTGGTAGCTAACCTGATTGCGAACCCGGAAACTAACCTGATAACTAACGTGATATAGCTAGCCTGGTAGCTAACCTATTAGATAACCTGGAAGGTAACCCAATAGCTAGCCTGGTAGCTAACCTGAAAACTAATTTGATAGTTAACCTGGTAGCTAACTTGATTAAGCATCGGCCAATGAGCGATCAGGTCCAACCCACTGACCCTGATTGGCAGATGAATTAATTCACTTTGAAAGTGTCATTATGAAATAAAAGCTGACTTTGGGAAAATTAAGTTTTTGAATATATTGGATTTTTTTCACAATTTCATTATTACATTATATAATTATCTTTAATTTATACTTATAAATATTTATTTAATAATGTTTTCTTTATTTATTTAATTTGAAGCATTTTCACCTTCCATATCACCGTAATTCAACCCCTGTTATCACTTTCTGGGCGTGTTTGCACCACATAATTAGTGCTATTTGCTTCGTGAATGAGAGGCTGGTTGTAGCTGAAAAAGTTAGTGAACAAAGAAGACCTTAATAGCTTTTATTAAACGACTGTGTACTAATACTTCCTCTGCATGATTTCTCAATAAAAACTGCAGACTCACTTTAATCTTCTGTATTTTTTGCTAATGTTTTTACATAATCCCCCATAAAATAAACCAAACTATCCCTTCAATCCTGCTCAGATGTGTCATGCAGGACAAAACCGGTATCTTTCACAACAACTTCAGTCTGAAAGCAGCAGACCCGAAACGTCGGATTAAACTTAGGTCCATTCTCCTTGATTTTCTAATTTGTCTCGAAAGGCGTCTTTCTAAAAATAAAGCAGACCTTTGCTGTTTTAGTGACCCGTCCCGTAGACGGAGCCGGGCCGCTGCAGTAATCCAGAACCCATGCTGAGGTCCTGACATCAGCATGAAGTGGTAAAATGGGTCAGAGCAGGAGGAAGCTGCTCCGAGCCGAAAGGTTTAGATAAGTGAGGCAGCTCACTCAGGTCCAGCAGCAGCGCAATTAAAGCTGGTTTTCTCTCTATTGGACACCAGTGTGGAGAGAGCTGGAGGCTCATCCTGTGGAGGAGGCATCAATTTTTTATTCCCGTCTCCGCTCCACGGGAGCCTGAATATCTTTGGTTCTGATTAAAAATGTCCTTATCTGGGGTTTTTTCTTCTAT
The DNA here is from genome assembly GCA_963556495.2 of Valencia hispanica. Lineage (NCBI taxonomy): Eukaryota > Metazoa > Chordata > Actinopteri > Cyprinodontiformes > Valenciidae > Valencia > Valencia hispanica. The sequence continues at coordinate 46,511,254 of OY747714.1, read as the reverse complement.
ATTTTCCCTTCATCTCATCATGATCCTGCTGCAGAAGTAGAATCTCTGGTGGAAAGACTGTGACCCAAAATTAATCTGCTGTTTGTTTTCCACTAAGAGGAATTCATGTCTCCTCATCCTTTACAAGAAGGGATCTGTATGATTAGATTTTTTTTAGTCCTCATTTTGCAGAAATACTGCAATTGTAATTATTTATATTAAGCCAATTCACGACAAATGTCCTTTTAAGCATGCTTAAACAGATATATTATCAGTCATATTATCAGATCAGAGCCTTTCAATCCAGGTTATAATACAGTAGGATCAAAACCAGGTGATCCCTCCCTGCTAATTGATAAAAAAAATTGTTCATCTGAAGAGTCTCAGCTGATTGCTTTGAGTCATACCCTCCTCACACTGACTCCAAAATACACAAATAAATAAAAATACATAAAAAAAAAATCAATAACATAAACATAACATAAAAAATAAACAAAGAAATACGGTTGGTAATAAAGAAATGTATAATTAAATAAAGAAATGTGGAAATAAAATTAGAATTAAATAAATATATGAGGAAAAAATATTGAAAATAAATATATTTGGAAATAAATAAAGGAATACATAATTATTTATTTCCATATTTATTTTCAGTTTTGGCAGGACCAGTCCTCCATAATTGTGATGCGAGACAAACCCGCAGCTAATTTGCATAAAAGGTACAGAGCCCTCTAAACAGCTCTTTCTGAAAGAGAATGAAAGTGTCAAGAGTTTGCTTTATTTGAGAGTGATTTTGTGCGAAGAACTTCATTAACATGTTTTGTAGATGTTTTTGTACCTGTTATAACTTTTTTAAAAGAGGCATGGTATGTCCCCTTTAAATTTTCGTACTTTCCCATTAAAATCTCCCTTTTAATAAGCCTCACAGGAGGACGCCGCTTTCTCGCTCACACAGCCCCGCCTCTCATTTACAACAACACTTCTCCACTTCTCCGAACACGAGTTCGCAAACTAAGAAAATGGCGAAAACATCAAATGTTTGGCTGCATTTAGTGACAGTAAACGGCAACAGAGCTAAATGTAACATCTGTGATCAGATTTGTGTCCCTAAATATGGAAATAGCAGCATTTTAATGAAGCACCTCGTCGTTCATGACATCATATTGCGAGCCAAAGCGTGCTCCGTCTTCGACTGCAGACCCGAGTCCGCAACCTTCCTCCTCCGCTGCATCTAAACATTTTTTATTTCACGTTTTCTTTAGAGCAGAAGTTTCATATTTCTTGCACCAAATAATAAATAATAGTAGGGATATGTATTGGCAAGAATCTGATGATACGATATGTATCACAATACATGGGATGATACGATATATCGCGATAGTTTGAGTACGACTATATATTGTCATTTATAAAACTGAATTTACCAGTAGAAAAACTTTCCCAGCGTTCTAAACGCTCCAACATGTTTCATACTTTAACACATCGGGTTTTATTACTAGATCTAGTTGATCCTCTGGAACGAAGACGGTGAAAACAGCCACAAACTACCAGTTATACTTTTATTTTTACTACAAAAATTACTGTCATCATTAATGGTTCCATTTAAATTCTAAAAAATGAATAAAAATCAAAATAGATACATTGCTTTTGAATATCGATACTATATCGTGACATAAGAAATCGCAATATAATGGCGTATAGATATTTTCTGACATCCCTAGATAACAGTTTATCTTCATACTGTTTACTTTTATTGAGTGTCATCAGCATAAAAAAGTTCATTTATCGCGGTCTCTGAGGGTTCTATGAAGGGAAGCCATAAAGTAAATAAACTGGACTAAGCACACAGCCCTGTGGGACTCCATTAGTAACACCTAGCTCAACTCCTTAATGAACAGCCCTAATGCCGCGTTCACACCGCACGCTTTGTCGCCGTTAAAAAACGCTCACAAAGTGACTAGTTTGAAGCGTATACATTTTTAAGCCTGAAGCTTGCAAGCAAAGCTTGCGAGAGCGTGGGCGGGACTTCCTCTGATGCCGGATGTTTTAAACAATGGCGGATCATATCGAGAGAGTGGCTTGGCTTTGTTTGCTAAATAAAGCTAGACCACGTCTTGGTCGGGCGCCGTTTGTGGATACACCCCATTCTTGAGAGTTTAACCATTTGCTCCAGGAGCTACGTATGGATGAGGTTTGCTTTAAATGTGTAGTGACATCACTACAGTGAAACGCTCTGATTGGTTGACGCTCAGGGGACACCGCCGAAAGTTCAGCTAGCTCAACTTCTGCGTTGCTGGCTTTGAAGGTTGGAAAGCAGCAAAAGCTTCACAAATTGCCGCTGCCAAAGCACACAAAGCACCGCAGAGACTCTTGACGGCCTCAACCGTAGACTTAAAGACCCACTCCGATCATCTTTTTGAGCTATTTTAAAGTGTTCTCCGTGGTCTTTAAATTATGATTATGCCGTTTTTAGCCAAAATATAACAAAACCTGTACCGTTTTCTAGGACATAAACTCAGCAAAAAAGAAACTTCCCTTTTTCAGGACTGTGTATTTCAACAATAATGTAAAAATCCAAATAACTTTACAGATCTTCATTGTAAAGGGTTTAAACAATGTTTTCCATGCATGTTCAATTAACCATAATCAATTAATTAACATGCACCTGTGGAATGGTCGTTAAGATCTTAACAGCTTATAGAAAGTAGGCATTTAAGGTCACAGTTCTAAAAACCCAGGACACTAAAGAGACTTGTCTACCGACTGTGAAAAACACCCAAAGAAAGATGCCCAGGGTCCCTGCTCATCTGCGTGAACGTGCATTAGGCATGCTGCGGGGAGGCATGAGGACTGCTTATGTGGCTAATGTCCGCACTGTGAGACGCCTAAGACAGCGCTACAGGGAGACAGGAAGGACAGCTGATCATCCTCGCAGTGGAAGACCACGTGTAACAACACCTGCACAGGATCGGTACATCCGAATATCACACCTGCGTGACAGGTACAGGATGGCCACAACAACTGCCCGAGTCACACCAGGAACACACAATCCCTCCATCCGTGCTCAGACTGTCCGCAATAGGCTGAGAGAGGCTGGACTGAGGGCTTGTAGGCCTGTTGTAAGGCAGGTCCTTACCAGACATTACCAGCAACAACGCCGCCTGTGGGCACAAACCCACCTTCGCTGGACCAGACAGGAGTGGCACAAAGTGCTCTTCACTGATGAGTCACGGTTTTGTCTCACCAGGGGTGATGGACAGATTCGTGTTTATCGTGGAAGGAATGAGCGTTACACCGAGGCCTGTACCCTGGAGCGGGATCGATTTGGAGGTGGGGGGTCCGTCATGGTCTGGGGCGGTATATCACATCACCATCGGACTGAGCTTGTTGTCATTGCAGGCAATCTCAATGCCTTGCGGTACAGGGAAGACATCCTTCTCCCTCATGTGGTACCCCTTATGCATGCTCATCCGGACATGATCCTCCAGCAGGACAATGCCACCAGCCATGCTGCTCGTTCTGTGCGGGAGTTTCTGCATGACAGCAATGTCAGTGTTCTGCCATGGCCAGCGAAGAGCCCGGATCTCAATCCCATTGAGCACGTCTTGGACCTGTTGGATCGCAGGGTGAGGGCTAGGGCCATTCCCCCCAGAAATGTCCAGGAACTTGCAAGTGCCTTGGTGGAAGAGTGGGGTAACATCTCACAGCAAGAACTGACAAATCTGGTCCATAAGGAGGAGGAGATGCACTGCAGTACTTCAAGCAGCTGGTGGCCACACCAGATACTGACTGGTACTTTTGATTTTGAGCCTCCCTTCATTCAAGGACACATTATTCTATTTATGTTAGTCACATGTCTGTGAAACATTTTTAGTTTATGTCTTATGGTGTTGACTCTTTTAGTGTTCATACAAATATTTACACACATTAAGTTTACTGAAAGTAAAAACAGTTGAAAGTCAGAGGACGTTTCTTTTTTTGCTGAGTTTAGCTTCAGAAGAGCGGCAGTAGCTCATTAGCAATTACCATCTGTGTCGTGGGCCGAACCGTAAAATGCATTACTTTATATTATAATCTACATCGCTTTAACACAGCAGCATGCAGCACTGACTGTAGACCCATAAATAGCTGACGTAATGCTAGCAAAACAAGCGGATGGTTGAATTAGCTCCTGATAGAAAAAAATAAACTATCCAGGCTGTCCACTTGATGGTGTCTTGAGGGAAGGCATTGCACTCGGCTTCAAAAGTATTTTACTAGCGAAACCCTTTTTTATTTCCTGCCAGTTGGTGAAACAGTCGTCTCTGAAATGTTGACTGCGAACCGATGTGCGGTTTTTAATCTTGCTGTGACCAAGAAACTTGATCCATTTCTCTCTCACTGCAGATGGTTTTGTAAAGCATGAAAGCTAATAATATCATTCTTCTTAGCATTGCAACCCGCTACAGCACACGGGTGTTGATGCGCCATCGTCTTCTCTACTCCTCAGAACCTAAGGGGGCGGGGCAGGAGGAGGAGCTACGTCACAGCCACAGTCTGTTTTAGATGGCCTTTTAGCGTCTGCTACTGATTCACAGCGATTTGAAAGCAGAAATACTCAGAAATGCAATTTTAAGCTTAATCTTCTTAAGATATGTCCTGTGGCATCAGGAAAACGCCACAAGAACATGTTGGCAACACGGAGTGGGTCTTTAACATGTAATCTTACCGTTCTGGGCGTTGACGTTTTGGGCAGTGTGAACGCGGCTTAACAACCAATGTGAGTTCGTTACGTTAGTATGGGACTGTCTTGACCTTTGAAAGGGGTTCTGTCTGCCAACAGCTAGCAGACATCCCATAATAACTAACGAGGTCAGGTCCTGTCTCATCCGTGTAGTTTCCAAACATCCTGCCTCCCTGCCTCCTTCCAGATTCTTCCATCCTGTCTGGAGCTTCCTATGACTCGCCCAGCAGCCTCTCCCCTCCGCTCGCCTTGTCCCCCTCTGACTTCAGTCCCAGCGTCCTGAGCTGCGGGGGACGGACCTTCACCCCCTGCCTCCCAACTCCTCCTCCTCCGCCACCGTCGCCCTTCCCCATCTCCTCCCTGTCGTCCCTCTCTGCGTTCTCCCCCGCTGCCTCCCAGGCACAGCGGCTCTACATCAACTCCCAGTCTCCTTTCTACTGACGGTGAGGGTGAGATTCACACGTTAACTTGAGAAACATCCACCACAGCTGAAGGCTGATTCAGGGTCACCGTCCAGCTGAGGGGGAAACTCAATCATATCGTTTTAGCTTTTCTTATTGCCGCTGTACCGAATCTGCAGAACAAGCTAGCTTAAAACATAAAAACAGTCACAGATCTCTCACCCCTACCATTGGCTATCATTCCTAGGCCCCAGTAAACGAGAGAGTTTTCGTGAAGTAATATGGTGAAAACAGCTTTTGTTTTTTCTGCGACTTCGAATGGCATTTTTTCTTTTTGGGATTCAGGTAGTTTGTCCTAAGGTTGAAGTGGTAGCAGCCCGCTGTTTCTTTGTTTCAACAAGATGGTCCAATCATTGGTTTTGGACCTAGCCATGTTATTGGCTGAGGTTTTTAGACAAATGCAACAGAACCACTTTTTTTTTATACTTTTTTTTATCTCCACAAAATATTTATAGCTAAACTATGTTAGAACGTTGTTAAGAGGTATGAAAAAAATGTTTTAAGCTAGCTTGTTTTGCAGATTTGCCATAGAAGCTTTTAACAAATGTGCAAAAACTCTGAAGGGCAAGTGAAAAAGACTGTTAACTTATCTCACCTAAACTTTTTTGTCTCTTAAGATATTTATATTTGTAAAAAAAAAATAAAAAATTTCTGGGAGTAGTTTTGGTGCCCCAGGCGAGATTGTTGTTTGGCCTTGCAGGTTTCCAATATGACTGGGTCAGGCAAATTAAGATGGGAATAATTACAGATGTTATCATCTTGACATTCCTGTCAGCACAACAACAGAGCGCTAGTTAGGCCAGCAAACTGGTTTTATATATATATATATATATATATACAGTGGCTTGCAAAAGTATTCGGCCCCCTTGAACTTTTCCACATTTTGTCACATTACAGCCACAAACATGAATCAGTTTTATTGGAATTCCACGTGAAAGACCAATACAAAGTGGTGTACACGTGAGAAGTGGAACGAAAATCATACATGATTCCAAACATTTTTTACAAATAAATAACTGAAAAGTGGGGTGTGCGTAATTATTCAGCCCCCTTTGGTCTGAGTGCAGTCAGTTGCCCATAGACATTGCCTGATGAGTGCTAATGACTAAATAGAGTGCACCTGTGTGTAATCTAATGTCAGTACAAATACAGCTGCCCTGTGACGGCCTCAGAGGTTGTCTAAGAGAATGTTGGGAGCAACAACACCATGAAGTCCAAAGAACACACCAGACAGGTCAGGGATAAAGTTATTGAGAAATTTAAAGCAGGCTTAGGCTACAAAAAGATTTCCCAAGCCTTGAACATCCCACGGAGCACTGTTCAAGCGATCATTCAGAAATGGAAGGAGTATGGCACAACTGTAAACCTACCAAGACAAGGCCGTCCACCTAAACTCACAGGCCGAACAAGGAGAGCGCTGATCAGAAATGCAGCCAGGAGGCCCATGGTGACTCTGGATGAGCTGCAGAGATCTACAGCTCAGGTGGGGGAATCTGTCCATAGGACAACTATTAGTGGTGGACTGCACAGAGTTGGCCTTTATGGAAGAGTGGCAGGAAGAAAGCCATTGTTAAAGGAAAACCATAAGAAGTCCCGTTTGCAGTTTGCCACAAGCCATGTGGGGGACACAGCAAACATGTGGAAGAAGGTGCTCTGGTCAGATGAGACCAAAATGGAAAACACTATGTGTGGCGGAAAACTAACACTGCACATCACTCTGAACACACCATCCCCACTGTCAAATATGGTGGTGGCAGCATCATGCTCTCGGGGTGCTTCTCTTCAGCAGGGACAGGGAAGCTGGTCAGAGTTGATGGGAAGATGGATGGAGCCAAATACAGGGCAATCTTGGAAGAAAACCTCTTGGAGTCTGCAAAAGACTTGAGACTGGGGCGGAGGTTCACCTTCCAGCAGGACAACGACCCTAAACATAAAGCCAGGGCAACAATGGAATGGTTTAAAACAAAACATATCCATGTGTTAGAGTGGCCCAGTCAAAGTCCAGATCTAAATCCAATCGAGAATCTGTGGCAAGATCTGAAAGCTGCTGTTCACAAACGCTGTCCATCTAATCTGACTGAGCTGGAGCTGTTTTGCAAACAAGAATAGGCAAGAATTTCAGTCTCTAGATGTGCAAAGCTGGTAGAGACATACCCTAAAAGACTGGCAGCTGTAATTGCAGCAAAAGGTGGTTCTACAAAGTATTGACTCAGGGGGCTGAATAATTACACACACCCCACTTTTCAGTTATTTATTTGTAAAAAATGTTTGGAATCATGTATGATTTTCGTTCCACTTCTCACGTGTACACCACTTTGTTTTGGTCTTTCACCTGGAATTCCAATAAAATTGATTCATGTTTGTGGCTGTAATGTGACAAAATGTGGAAAAGTTCAAGGGGGCCGAATACTTTTGCAAGCCACTGTATATACATATACACTACGGAAAGCCATTTTTGTCACTAATAATGAAAAGATATATATATATATATATATATATATATATATATATATATATATATATATATATATATATATATATATATTTACATGGCTGTGAAGACAATTCTGAAGTACAATAAAGTAAATATAAATACATATTTTGGGGTGATACATTAAATACATGAAATAATTTAATAATTAAAAAAATATATGTATATATGTGTGTGTGTGTGTATATATATAAACATTTTTAGGCAGACTTAGTTTTATTAAAAAAAAACATTTTTAGTACCTGCTGAAAATAGAAAATGTATTCTTTTGGTCAACCTTAGAAGATTAAACTGCCTTGCCGTTAGGCCTCCCATGAATATGGAGCATAGGAAGGAAATAAACAGAGACAGTTAATGGAAAAACAGTAAAGATGCAGGGCAATAACGGAAAACCGGAGCAGCTGTAGCTTTACCAACCAGTGAGTTAAAAACATTTCCTGGGAGTTGGCTGGATTGGATTTTCATGATGATGATCAGTTCATCTCCTGGGTTTGATCAGCAGTCAAACTGCTACATTCCTTACTTTAGTCATATGGAAACGGGATTCTCTTTCACCGTGGAGTCGTGGAAACCTGAGCGTTTTCCTAATTCAGCCTCTAATTCGTCTCATTCCAGGAAAATCTGTCATCCAGGGAGCAACATGGATCGAAGGAGGAAGAGGAGGAGGGTCAGTAAGAGAAAGGCAGGAGTGTCTCCTTGTGTTTTCTAAAGTTAGAGAAGAAGAAGAAGAAGTGCTGCTCAGACTCTTCTCTCTGTCGCCTCTGATAAACTGAAACGGTTCTCATATTTTACTGACTGTTGTCAGATCGTCCTCTCATCTTCCTCTCCTCATCATCATCATCCCAACCTCACAGCCTCAGTCTGACGTGACCTCCTGCCTTCAGATCGGCTTACATAAATACAAGCAGAGCCCGTCTTTCTCCACTTCTAAAGCCTTTTAGGATGCGTCCACGCTAGCGCTGGCGCACCGAGGTAATGGTTCAAATGGAGAAGGGATGGAGGGATAATAAAGCAGCCTCCTTCACATTTCCTTTCGTCCTCCAGAGACGCTCTCAAGAGCTGAAAACAGATTTATCTCTGCTGTTTGTAGCTGCTGACCCTTTTCATGTAAACCTGAGTTATAGCCGCCGCTCTTTCTTTAGTCTCAAAACAAAACTGTTTTTATGGTTTTTACGCCTTCGGCCTTTTAGAAAAAAGGCTTAAAGACGCAGATGTAACAGCTTTTTCCAAGGGTAATGCGTCCTTCATGCTGACTTAATATTGCAAACACCAGAAATAGACAGTAGCGGTTTAAATGTCAGCCTAACCTCAGACAGAAAATGTGGAGATATTTAAAAATTCAAATTGGATAAGGGCACCAAACAACGTAGAAATTAATCAGGCCTTTTATTATTATCTTTTCCTCTGCAGATTTAGTTATTATGGAAATAATTCACTATTATTATTCACTATCCTCAGATTATCAGATGTGGTTGCTCAGTTTTCCAAAAATTCCAACAAATTAGAAGGACTTTAAAATCTATCAGATCTACGGAAAGCCATTTTTGTCACTAATAATGAAAAGATATATATATATATATATATATATATATATATATATATATATATATATATATATATATATATATATATATATATATATATAATTATTATTATTTTTTTATTATTATTATTTTTTTACATGGCTGTGAAAACAATTCTGAAGTACAATAAAGTAAATATAAATACATATTTTGGGGTGATACATTAAATACATGAAATAATTTTATAAACATAAAAAGTTTTTATCCCAGAAAACCTTTTTTTAAAGTAAATTATTTGTTTAAGATTTTTTTTTTTTTTATTAAACCACGTTTGGATCAGAAGTACACTTTTACATTTTATATACATTTATTTGAAACTACTTTTATTTTGTGGTTTAACACTATATTTTTTTATGTCATCAATTTCCTGGAACATTTTATTTCAAATTTTAGACTTATTTTTTTCAAGAGACCTTTAATTTGAAACTACATTTCTTTCAAGGGACCAAACAGTTTTTAAAAATAACTTTTGTTCCTTATTTGAAGTTTTTTTCATTTTTGGAGTCAGAAGATTAAACATTTCTGATTTAGCTTATTAATTTGAATTTATTTACTTTTTAAGAGACTTACTTTTAAAATCCAACTTTTTTTTATTTCCAGGGAATTTTTGTTTCAAATTTTAAAATGATTTAATTTTAAGTCACTTTCATTCTAAAATCTTACATTAATCTATTTCAGGGTTTTGGGATTTTATATTTGTTTATTGAAACAGTATTTAATATAAAGAAAAAGTATTTATTTGAGGGACACATTTTTTTTCAAACGTGTATTTCAGGGGACTTATTGTGAAATGCCATATTTATTCATGTCTGCAGACAAATTTTCACAATCAATTTAATTCTGACGAATTTTGTTTTTTAATTTCTCATTTGAGTTTTTGAAGCTAGTTTTTTTAATTTAAGATTTCTATTTGATATTAATTTAGTTTTAGAAGATTTAGATTTTTGAACTTGATGATTTTATTTTATCTGAATATATTTGATCTAAAGTCACTTTATCTGTCTCAGGAGTAAAACTAACATTAATTAAGAAATTAACAACATTTTAAAATAACAAAAACATTTGACATGATGAAATAAAGATCTCATGAAATAAAAAATAAATTAAATACACATATCATTTATCTGTTCTTCTTTATGATTATGTTTAAATGGACTTCAGAATTTAATTTTCAAGGCATTGTTTTGATTTATTTTAGTTTAATATAATGGCCAAAATGGCTTTCCGTACAGAGTTTACAAATGGTTTGGTGATAGATTTATTTACAGGCAGATATCAGGACATTCCTGCATTTGTAAAGCAGATAACCTTTAATATTGAGAGTAATAATTGAGGAAGAAGGGACGCGCCGCTGTTTCCCTAACAGGGACATTAGTGAGAGGAGGTGATGAGGAGCAGAAAGGTTTGTTCATCAGCGATTAGAGCGATGAAGACGAGAGGACCGTCTGAACGAACCTGAAACAAAAGTTTAATTCAGCGCAAACAGACGAGTTTTCAGGCTGAAACTGTTCAAATCTGTTTTATTGTTCTGTTTTTATTAGAGCCGGTGTTTTATTCTTTTGGCTTCAAATGTTTTATATCTATTTATGTGTTTATTCTGAGCAGCTCAGAAATGTTCTTTAGGTCTCTTGTTTGTTCGGTTTCCCCGACTCATGCAGTCAACATTCATGTTTTCACTCCCGTTTGTTTCATGCGCTGACGTTTCAGTATTTCAGTGTGTAATCTGCAGCCAAGCGGCCATTTTGAACGTGATACTTCCCCACTTCAACGTCGTAGGTTTCGTCCCGACTACTCCAAAACATTTGGCTGTTTTTATTCTGATATTCGAATCGCTTTAAATATCAGAACAATCTAAACATGTTTGTTTAACTGTCCGAAGACCAAAGGGGAATCATAAATCAGGAGCGCAGCTCTGGAGTTTGAAAAGTCTGCGCAAAGTAAATTATTCATCCGTGTGAAGGTCGCCTGTATTTATTGAAACAAATTAAACATGAAATGTTTTCAGCCGCCGTGAAAACGAGCGAAGGCTTCGATTGCTCCCAATCAGTCCGGCTGAAGATGAAATGCCCAACATGGGAGGATGAAGAGTTTTGTGTTTAAATGTTGAAGTGGTTTCATCGTTGTGGTTCGGCCCCAACAAACGAACAGGTTTGTCTTTAACCTCAGACAATGAAACATCAAACATAATCAAATCTGTTCACATCACACCAGCGCAGCTATGTCGGTGGGGTTGTTTCACTCAGGTTTATTGCTAATTAGTTGTTGTTGTTTTTTGTCTGGCTTTTAAAGCTCCTTGGTGCAACATTACTGTTTTAAATGTGCTTCAAAATAAAGATGACCTTGATGTTTAACTTCTTTATTTTCATTTGGATGGAAGCTCATAACGAACTTTTTATCCGGGCTGAGAGGATCGGCCTTGATGTTCCTGAAACTCGGGATGAGACCGTTGATCTGGTCAGGTCACGACCTTGCCCCGCTCCACGTACCTTTAAAGGGGACAAATTCAATTCAAAAATACTTTATTGATCCCAGAGGGAAATTAAGTGTTGTAGCTCATATAATTAATTCTTTAAGGAGTTGTTGTAGATCATGATGGCTGTGGGCAGGAAGGATTTCCTGTAGTGGTCGGTGTTGCAGCGAAACTGAAGAAGCTTCCGACTGAAGACACTGAAGATTTGCATCATCATCTCCAGATGTTCCACAGTCGTCCCAAGAACAGAACCAGAACCTTCTTTATCAGGTTGTTTAGCCTATTTAAATCCCTGGCTCTGATGCTGCTACCCCAACAGATGACGGCTGAAGAGATTACACTCTCCACAACAGACTTGTAGAAGATCTGAGGTATTTATCCTCCTCATCCACCTCCACTTCTTCTCTCATGATGTAAATTCAAATATGCAAATGTTCCCTTTTTCAACCCTTTTGCCCCTCACCTATCAAAACCCCGCCCACCAATTAAATACCAAACACTATGGAGGACTCATCCTGTCAAAATTTAAAGGAAATAAATGGATAAATAAATACATTTGGAAATACAATTGGAAATGAGTAAATAAATGTGTAATTAATTAAATAAATGGGGAAATAAATAAATGTATAAATAAATAAATGTGTTATTAAATACATTGGGAAATTCTATGGAAATGAATAAATAAATGTGTAAATAAATAAAGAAATAAATAAATTTGGAAATGCAATCGGAAATGAATAAATAAATGTGTAAATAAATACATTTGAAAATACAATAGGAAATTAATAAATAAATATGTAAATAATTAAATGAATGTATAGATAAATAAATGTAATTTAATATTAGAAGGAAATAAAATATGAAATAAAAAATATATAATTTCCACATTTATTTATTTTCAGTTTTGGCAGGAACAGTCCTCTATAATTTTCATGTGCAGCAAACCCGCAGCCTAGTAACAAGACGGTTGGGCGTGGTCTGCAACCGCTAATTTCCATAAAAGTAACAGAGCCCTCTAAACAGCTCATTGTGAAAGAGAATGAAACTGTCAAGAAGTGAGCTGGTGAGATTTGCGTTGTGTGAGAGTGATTTTCTGCAGAGAACTTCATAAACATGTTTTCTACAGACCATAGACCTGTTTTAACTTGTTTAAAAAGATGCATAATTTGTCCCCTTTAAATGTTTCCAGCTCCTGAGATCTACAGCTGCTCCATCTCCTCCTTTTCCCGGAGGAACAGTGACTTGAACACCTGTGAGTGTTTCTGATGACTCAGCTCCTTTAGCCCGGTCGTATTTAGAAGTGATTTGTAGACGATCTCCTGTATTCGGCAGCAGGAGGAGCGCGGTAGAGACGTAAAACCCTTACAGGTTCCCTTTGAAAACACGGGAGGATTAACTGTGTATCAGCGAATAAAAGTTTAGTCCTCTGCGTTTTTATGTTGCAGTTATTAACATAAGCGCCGTGTGTGTGAAGGTCGACGTCATAAAGCTTTTCAGAGCGTCCTCTCTGCACATTTGCATTTGTCCCCCTCTAAATGTCTCTCTCTTCATCTCCCTCGCTCTGTTCTCAAACAGAGAGAGAAAGAGGGAAGAAGATGAAGAGGAGGCGGATCAGAGGAAGACTAATATTTGTGGGGGGGGGGGAATTGAGGATGAGTACATCAGAGTCGACGCAGTTAATGTTTCATTTTCTCTCGTCTGCTGCAGGAAAACGCGCTCTTCTGGTTCCTCCACCGGCTTAAAATGATTAAACGCTTTGCTGCTCGGTCGGTCGGCCTCGAAATCTGAGCCTCGGCTCCTCGTTGTTGTTAAAAGCAGCAGCTCCACCATCGATAACAACAGCGTAATCATTTACGTTAACTGTCCCCCACAATGCTGCGTCCCACAGTGGATAAACCCAGTCTGAGCTGCTGCTACAGCTAGCCTCAGGTTGTGTTGCTAATACAGTCCCGTCCGAACAGGTTCATCGAATCACCATCACCCACCATGTCTTCTTTTTCCTGATTTTACTCCTTAGATTTTACACAGAACATGTCAGTAGATGACAGACTTCTTAATAAACACGTCTTCTTCTCATCTTTCTCTCTATCATTTATAAAAACCGCCTTTTTTCGCTCATTTTAGATTCTCTTAGGACTCCTCCTACTGTCGGGTGACGGTCAGCGGAGCGCTACTTGCTGGGGCAGAGGCGTGGCATGTTACGTTACTATGGTTTCCACAACTGCGCCTTAGGGACTATGTAACTTTGTTAGGGTAAAAAAAATGGTGTGGATCTTTTTGGTCATCTTCGCCAGCACCGTTCTCTGCCATTTGAAATATGAAAACTATTTTTTTCTTCTTCCTTAAACTGCTCATGTGGGCCGCCCAGTGGGCGTGGGCCCCTGGGCTTGTGCCCACAATGCCCATTGGATAATCCGGCCTTGGGCTTCTGTCCTCCGTCTGTCTGCCGTTTAGCTAACTGACCGAGGATACATGGGAGGTTCCTTGATGCCTTCCCAAGGTAAAAAAATTCCCAGAATACATCGCGGTATTATGGAGCGAATTTCCAATTTTAATGTAAGTCAAGCAATTGTAGCTATCGGAAAATGTTTTGTAGGCAAGGCAAGGCAATTTTATTTGTATAACGCACTTTCAACAACAAGGTAATTCAAGGTGCTTTACATGATTTGGTGATTTAAAAACCAAAAACAATGGAAATTAAAAGTAAAAGAAACACACATTACACATGATACACAATAAAGCAAGAGAAAGATCAATAAAGCAAGAGAGCATGAACACATTTCATACATATGACATCAAGCATTTACTCAAAAGCAATTCTAAACAGATGGTTTTTAGTCTTGATTTAAAGCAGTTCAGAGTTTCAGCAGCTCTACACTCGTCAGGAAGTCTGTTCCAGATAAGGGGAGCATAGAAACTGAAAGCTGCTTCTCCATGTTTAGTTCTGAGTCTAGGGATGTTTAGTAGGCTAGAGTTGGAGGACCTGAGTGGTCTTGGTGGTTGGTACCATGACAACAGGTCTTCAACATATTTTGGTGCTAAGCCAAAGCAGTTATCTATGGTTGGTTAGTTGCTTAGTAGTTGCAGCTTTGGTGGCTAGCAGGTACTAACTCGCTTACACGTTTGATTTAACCAATATATACAGAATTAAAAAAGTAAAACTCTCGTTATACATCTATATTGAAACTTATACGTATAAAATGTAACAATGGACGGGACGTAAACAGAGCGCGTAAGCAAATGGCGGGCTCTGGGCAGCCGCGGTCACGTGATGTAAGTCTGTTCCATTTAACTGTTTTCTTTGACCAAGGAAGGACAGTGTCCTCGTTAGCAAGGCGCCTCGCCTACCCGGGCATTGCCTTGGTAGGCGAGGCGCCTTGACATTGAGAAACACCCATGTTTTCTTTCTGCGAAGATGCTGCTGTCAAGACATTTAAAGACTCCAAGTACGCTCAGCGCAGAGTTCTGCAATGTTGCGGGTACCGATGATCAAGACGGGAAAAAATACATAATCTAAATGTCATGGGTCTGGCAAAAGTTTCCTTACTGCGGGTGGGCAATTTAATATTCATGTAATATTTTTGTTTGTTCAAGTTTCCCAAAGAGAATGTTTCCATTGTGTTTGGAGAGAGCATGCCAGAAAATTCCCCCAAACTGCGCTGAAAGCCAAATATTCTCACTATCTCGGCATCCAGCGCTCCCAGAGAGAGATTTTTCTCCACCTTGATTTACGATTCAGGAACGAAGAACATAGTTAAATCCAGGGACTGGACAATATTATATTACGTTTCTGCACAGTGATCTCTGAATAAAATAACTTTTAGCTGTGAAACGGACTCTTGTTGCGTAATTAATTCTTATTATTACTATTCTCTTAATTAATTGTTAATTCGTTCTGTTGTTGTGTGTTAAGATTTTTGCTTTGCAGGCTTAATTAATATGGACGATTTTTCCTGGTTCAGATCTGAATTATCTGTGAATTAAAAGTTTTTGATTGATAACTGATCGAACGTCTCATTGTGTTGTTTCATGATTTTGTTTTGATTTCTAAAAATGAGACTCATATCAATGCGTATGCTACACGTAGGCTATGCTTCACTTGTACGTAGCGAGTTGTGATTTTTTTTTTTCTCAGTATCCCCTGCTGAGAATATGTTGCCGCGGCTATGGTGGCATATCATAGCGTTATATAATTTAACTAATACTATGATGTTACGCCACATAACTGGAAAACTGTCATAAAGCCCCTCAGCAGAAGCAAGATCCAGCACCATGAGTCCAAAAGTCCAGGGTTGGCGGATAGTTCTTCTCATCGAGAGTTATTATTATTTTTTAAAGGTTTTGTGGCCACAGTGGCCTTTATTTATAGTGGACAGGTTACAGAAAGGGGAGAGAAGACATTTGGCAAATGTCCTCGGGCCGGAGTCAAACCCGGGACAGCCGCATCGAGGGCTAAGGCCTCTGAACATGGGGTGCCCGTCCTAAACCACTGCGCCACGCGACGCCCCGAGAGTTATTATTATTAATATAATGAAGAATATGACCTAACGGGCTGGTAGGTCCCTGTAAGACCGGTGCCAGAGTTTGGTTCGCATTGCCTGATCTACAGCTTTCGCTGGAGCAGTTTGCAGCCGAGTGTGAAGCGGCTGGGATGAGAATCAGCACTTCCAAATCCGAGACCGTGCTTTTGAGCCAGAAAAGGGTGGGGTGCCTTCTCCGGGTCAGGGATGAGGTCCTTCCCCAAGTGGAGGAGTTTAAGTATCTGGGGGTCTTGTTCACGAATGAGGGAAAAATGGAGCGGGAGATCGATAGACGGATTGGTGGGGCATCTGCAGTTATGCAGGCGCTGTACCGGTCTGTCGTGGTGAAGAGAGAGCTGAGCCGAAAGGTGAAGCTCTCGATTTACCGGTCCATCTAGGTTCCTACCCTCATCTATGGTCACGAACTCTGGGTGGTGACTGAAAGAACGAGATCACGGATACAAGCGGCTGAAATGAGTTTCCTCCGTAGGGTGTCTGGGCTCTCCCTTAGAGATAAGGTGAGAAGCTCAGTCATCCGGAGGGGGCTCAGAGTAGAGCCGCTGCTCCTCCACATCGAGAGGAGTCAGTTGAGGTGGTTCGGGCCTCTGAATAAGATGACCCCTGGGTTCTCCCTTTGAGAGTTTTCCAAGTACATGTTTATCTTTAGTCGGATTGATTACTGCAACAGTGTCTTAACAGGTCTGCCTAAAAAGTCAATCAGACAGCTGCAGCTGATCCAGAACGCTGCTGCTCGTGTTCCTCACTAGAACCAGGAAAGTAGAGCACATCACCCCAGTTCTAAAGTCCTTACACTGGCTCCCTGTAGCTCAGAGAATAGACTTCTAAATACTCCTACTAGTTTATAAATTATTAAATGGCCTAGTGCCAAAGTATATTAAAGATCTGCTGTTACTATAGCAACCCACCAGACCACTCAGGTCCTCTAATTCCAGTCTATTCAACATCCCTAGAATTAGAACTAAACATGGAGAAGCAGCTTTCAGTTTCTAGGCTCCTCTAATCTGGAACAAACTTCCAGAAAACAGCAAAGCTGCTGAAACACAGAGTTCCTTTAAATCCAGGCCAAAACCCATCTGTTTAGAGCTGCCTTTGATCAATAATCACTGGAGCATCGTTAATTCTAGATTGCAGTTTTTCAGTACACTGCAGTAAAGCTACTCCTAAAAGTATTTTTTTTCCAAAAAGATATTCAAGTAAATGTAACTAGTTAGTACCCACCTCTGAATGTGCTACATAAATAAACTTGACTTGTCGCCGTGACGACCCAGATCTCTCTGGAGGGACTGTGTATGTAATCCGGACTGGGAACGCTTTGAGTCCTCCCAGGATGAGCTGAGGAGAGGGATGTCCTGTTGACCCTGCGACGGGGGGGTTTCATACTTTTTCAGACTCGGGTACCTTCACTAAACAGCGTAATTTATCCTGGGGCACACTTTGCAGAACCAAGCATCATTTTCACTTTGTGTTTTCCATCCGCGGGGGGCAGCAGCCTAAGCAGAGACCCAGACTTCCCTCTCCCCAGCCACTTGGGCCAGCTCTTCTGGAGGAATCCCAAGGTGTTCCTAAGCCAGCCGAGAGACATAGTCCTTCCAGCGTATCCTGGGTCTTCCCCTGGGCCTCCTCCCGGTGGGATGTGCCTGGAACACCTCACCAGGAGGCATCCTGACCAGATGCCCGAGCCACCTCAACTGACTCCTCTCGATGTGGAGGAGCAGCGGCTCTACTCTAAGCCCCCTCCGGATTACTGAGCTTCTCACCCTATCTCTAAGGGAGAGCCTGGACACTCTACGGAGGAAACTCATTTCAGCCGCTTGTATCCGTGATCTCGTTCGTGACCATAGATGAGGGTAGGAACCTAGATCGACCGGTAAATCTCTTCACCACGACAGACCGGTACAGCGCCCGCATAACTGCAGACGCCCTACCAATCCGTCTATCGATCTCCCACTCCATTTTTCCCTCATTTGTGAACAAGACCCCCAGATACTTAAACTCCTCCACTTGGGGAAGGACCTCATCCCCGACCCGGAGAAGGCACCCCACCCTTTTCTGGCTCAAGACCACGGCCTCGGATTTGGAGGTGCTGATTCTCATCCCAGCCGCTTCACACTCGGCTGCGAAGCCAACAGAACCACATCATCTGCAAAAAGCAGAGACCCGGTCCTGAGGGCACCGAAACGGATCCCCTCAAAACCTTGGCTGCACCTAGAAATCTTGTTCATAAAAGTTAAGAACAGAATCGGTGACACAGGGCAACCATGGCGGAGTCCAACTCTCACTGGAAACGAGCCCGACTTTGTGTTTTCCATCACGTTAAATCCGAATGAAACCCTCAGAAGTTTGTTACTTGTTCAAACTGCTGTTGGAATAAGTTATATTTACTGGCTGATTGCTCAGCAAACAACACATTCTTCATATTTAGATCGTCCAATACTGAAGTTTCTTTATTTCAGTGCAATAGTTGATAACTTATCAGTTTCTGCAGCACAAACACTCAACCCAGCCTCCCACTCACAGCAACTTGAATCCTTAATGCCGAAGGTGTAAAATGTATGCAAAAACAAATCAGGTTCCTCCAAACTTTGTAGCTTTGTACAAGCATGGCCTTACAGAGACGCCATTACTGGGAATAAAAACACCAGGTATGTACAGGGAGCAGTAAATGGAAACATGCATTAATCCACACGCTGCTCTGCAGAGTACCTTTACCTTGAGGACTTCTTCGTTCTTTCTGCTGCAGCTCTGAAACTTTCCATCGCCTAGTTTGAAGAATAAATCTCCAAGAAAAACAGCAGCGGCTGAAGTTGTCCAGAGAGACGAATGAGCGTAGTGTGACCTCTGCTTATCACCGAGGCTTAGTCTGCAGCCTCAGTGGGAACCGTTCATAACACAGGCGGCGAGGTTTTATCTCGTTCAGAAATGGAAACGAGTCGTTTTTAAGGCGATCGCCAGGCCGATCTGGGCTGATGTCGGTGCAGGGAATGGAGCCTTAAGAACGAAACGAGGTAAATAGGTTCAGTATCATCGGGTTTCCTCCAAACTCCTGAATATTAAGACCTCCTGGCTTCCAGATTTAAATGCTTTGCAGACAGGCTGGAAGCCGGACGAGTGTTTAATGAGGCCACAGGGAGGAAGATTGTGATTTGGTGTCTGAGCCGAGGGCCTGACGGACGCCCGTCATTAACCCGGCATGGGGGGGGTCGTGAACCCTGACAGCCGTCTCTCAGGAGACGGGGGCCCTCGGGTGTGTTGGCATGGCAACCTGAAGCTGTTATGACACCCTGCCTTGATGTCAGTTATCTGCTGAAGAACCGGACCCGAGGACAACAAACACCCGCAGGCTTTTCTCTTTCGCTTATTTTCATCTTGCAGCAGCTCAGAGTTTCCCTCTGAAGTTCAAGTCAGAACAAAACAGCGGAAACAAAACATTGTTTAGTTTCTGCAGCTTCAGGAGTCGATTTTCTCCTTTCAGCGGATCAGATCTGTGGGGAATGTGATGCAGGAACCCCAGCAGGTTTAAACCCCCATCCAGGTGTCTAATTAAATAAAGCTGAGACCCAAAGTGATTCATTTAGGTCTCATTTTTTAAGTCATATTTTCACCGTGTTATTCATTTTAAATGTCAGTTTATACTCACATTTATAATTAACTAGATAATAACTAATTAGATATTTAACTAGATATGTTGTTAGGAGGGCTGCACAGTGGCGCAGTTGGTAGCACTGTTGCCTTGCAGCACGAAGGTCTTGTTTCGAATCCCGGCCTGGGGTCTTTGCATGGAGTTTGCATGTTCTCCCTGTGCATGCATGGATTCTCTTGGGGTACTCCGGCTTCCTCCCACAGTCCAAAAACATGACTGTTAGATGAATTGGTCTCTCTAAATTGCCCTTAGGTATGAGAGTGTATGGTTGTTTGTCCTGTATGTCTGTGTTGCCCTGCGATGGACTGGCGACCTGTCCAGGGTGTACCCCGCCTCTCGCCCCTTGACCGCTGGAGATAGGCACCAGCCCCCCCGCAACCCTGCATTAGGATGGACAGGTATAGAAAATGGTTGGATGGATGTTGTTAGGAAGCTAAATACCTAGCTTGCTAACTAGATATTTATTTAGGAAGCTAAATAGTTTGGAAGCGAAATACTTACTTTGCTAACTAGATATTTGGTTTGGAGCTACATTTTCAATTAGGAAGCTGAATACTTAGTTTGCTAAGTAAATATTTAGTTTGGAGCTAAATATTTATTTATGAAGATAAATACTTAGTTTGGAAGCGAAATACTTACTTTGCTAACTAGATATTTGGTTTGGAGCTACATTTTCAATTAGGAAGCTGAATACTTAGTTTGCTAAGTAAATATTTAGTTTGGAGCTAAATATTTATTTATGAAGATAAATACTTAGTTTGGAGCTAAATACTTACTTTGGTAACTAGATATTTAGTTTGGAGCTCAGTTTTCAATTAGGAAGCTAAATACTTACTTTGCTAACTAGATATTTGGTTTGGAGTTAAATATTTAATTAGGAAGGTAACTACATAGTCTGGAGCTAAATAGTTAGGAAGCTTGATACTTACGGTGCGTTCACACCGCACACTTTGTCTGCGTCAGGCAACGCTCCCAACGCATCTAGTTTGACGCATGTACGTTGAGCAAAAAAGACCGCAAAGAAGAGACGCTCTGATTGGTTGGCGCACTGCGCCAAGTGCGTCAATAGTTCAGCTAGCTGAACTTCTACGTTACTTGCGTTTGCTACGTTGCCACTTGAAACGCAGGTAACGCTTGAAAAGTTGACGGAGCCAACGCACAAAACGGACCGTAGAGACTCTGACTCAACCGTAGACTTTACATGTAATCTTGCCGCAACTGACGCTGACGTTTCGGGTGGTGTGAACGCACCATTAGTTTGCTAACTAAATATTTTGGAGCAAAATATTTAATTAGGAAGCTAAATACTTAGTTTGTTAACTAAATATTTAGTTTGGAGCTAAATATTTAGTTTTCTAACTAGATATTTAGTTTAGGGCTACATATTTAGTTTGCAACTTAAATATTTAGCTTGCTGACTAAATATTAAGTTAGAAATCGTGAAATTTATGAATGAATAAATAGCATAGATGAAAAAATGACTTTGAAAAATAAATCTCCACTTTTATTCTTTTATGACATCCTAAATAACCCAAATTATTGGTGTTGATTTATGACTGTATAACTTTACAAACCTCGATGGGGAAATACTGGTAAATTTGGATGATGATGATCTCAGCATCTAGTGCGTCTGCTCCACGGAGAACCTAGTTGTTCGGAACATGTGCTGGGCAGCCCCAACCTGTTAGAGAGTAGATTTTTAACACTCTCCCGCCGGATTCCTCCAAACATGCAGTTATCACCTGATAAAGGATGATGTGTTCATTATTTATACACTCCTTTGTGGCAACAGTGGATGGAAACAACCTCCAGCAGAACCCAACCCAGTATCTCTCCTGACCACATGGGGTGTACAGAGGACAGGGAGGAAAGAGGAAAGGAAAAATGGAATCATCAGACCAGGGGTACTTTCTATGAAGGGAAAAACTAATCTCAGGACCTTTTTGTTTAGAATGTACATCTTCTATCCAAAAACAGGCACTCTATGTTAATTGCTGACTCCAATGCATCTTATTTTTGTGTTGACATAGAAACTGACCAACATTTCCTTCTGAACCATCTGGATGATGTTGTTCTTCGCTTGGTCTCACAAGTCAGAATCTCTCATTTTCAGGATGAGACTGAAAAACACCCTCAGAAGAAAGGATTCTAACTTGGAAAGTTCCTCACCTACCCCGACCTCAATGTCCAATATGGCTGCCACGTTAGTGTAAATTGTAGATAATTTAAACATGTGAAGGAACCAGTGCAAAACCTTGAAACGCCACTAGGTGTCACACTAGAGCTGAAAAAAAAACATCAGAACCAAACCCAAACTTTGACTCAAGATGTCTTTATCTGGGACCCGTTTTCTGTGTTGAATGTTTTTCTGCCAGATGATATGGGGAAGACTCTTTGTCCTACCATCACAAACGTCACCATGTGGAGTTAAAGCTTAATTCCTCTTGGTTTTTAACTGGAATCCTGTGGTTTTCGTCACATGACATTTTCAGCGACACTCCAGGTGAGTCTAGCACAAACCAAAGGATATTTGGAAAAGCACTTTATGTCAACTCTTAACTATGGCAGGGGATCCATGATGCTGTGGGACCGTTTCCCTTCCAAAGCTTCTGGGATCCTTGTTAGAGTGCTTGGCATTGTGGACTCCTAAAAATATCTGAAGATTTTCAAAAACATTGTAGTCCTTTGCCAGAAAACTGAAAATGGGTCACCATAGTGTCTTCTAGTAGGATGATGGTCCAGAACATGAGAACATTTCAGCACATGAAGATACATCGATTGATTGTAGAGGAAACAGGTGGGCGGAGCATCAGATGGGACCCAGGAAGGGTCTAAAGATCTAAGGTTCTTCTCTCAGTATGTTCCAACCTCATGAAATGTTTAAGAGGTAAACTAAGTTGTGCGATACTAATTTACAACCAAAGAACGCTTAGAAACCTGTCGATCTGACCAAATCAGAACTTCCTTCAGTTTCTTGCACTGAAGCCTCAGACTAGAGGAGGTCTGTGAGTTATGCAACATTTTCCTGATTATTCCAGCCGTTGTGCAACTCGTATGATGATCTGTCACACCTCTGCTCTCACGCTTGGACCGGCAGCCTCCAGGCTCCACAGAACTTCGACACATCCATTCATTAAACATGGCCTTCCTGAACACATTTATTGTATCTGCCGACAGCGGCTGGAAGCAGCGACCGCACAGCATACAAATGTTTCATGAGGAAACAACAGATATCAGAATCAGGATGCCCACAGATGTGGGGTTTAACAGCTCAGCAAGGCTCCTGCAGAGACCTGACCCCGATACGATACTCTCTGTTCTCAGGGCATTAATGTTTGAGGAGACGAAGGCCTACCTGATGGTCCGGACTAATCAGGTGGACTGACCCCTGGCTCCTGCTGCTAACTTGTTTACCCCCCTCATGTGGATGTTTACCACAGAGCCAGAAGGCTGGGCTCTGCTTTTCTGCACAAGCCTAAAGGAACATCTTCCGCAATGTAAATATCCATCTATTCAAGGATTTTTGCTAATTGTCAATTGAATGTCCATGTACATCGGGAAGGGCAACAAATTAAAGGGACCCATGATTGTAAGTCTAACATATGGGGCCCTCCTGATTTTGCTAGTACAGATTGTAACTGTTCAACGCTAGTTGTGACCCCAGGCCCAAAGTAGTGATCATGCATCCTGAACAAGTTGGCTGGGACAGCGTTCAATTAGAAGTCCGCTTGCGAAACACATCACTGAACCGCTCTGATTAAATGAAACCGGGCAGAATCATAACTTTCTCCTCTAACAAAGCTCCACGGCTTCATCTATGTTGTCTAAGTGTGTTTCCCCACGTTGCCGAGAGGATCTGTCACTAGTGACTAACTGTACGTAATAATCTAACATCTATGGTTGGATAGGTCCTTTTACACCTGGGAGTTACAAGTCCAGTAATAAAGCCGACCCTGTCAAGTGAGATATCTGAGTTTACAGCATTCCATTGGCCATCTGGTATGTCAATTATCATTCGAATTACACACGGACGAATGACGAACCTACTTTTTCACCCATCAGCTATTGGTTGAAGATCTGCCACTGTAGAAGGGTAATGATTACATCATAGATCATGTAATGAGGAACTGACAAAGAGGTAAGGAAACAGACAGGCTTATAGCATCTGGGAGGGTGATTAGTGCCACAAGAACCAGATACCAGGTGAGGGTGATGGATCAAATTTCTTTTTAGATATCGTTGTGGGTTTTAGTTGCATCAGGAGTCAAACTTGTTAAAAAAAACAGGTTAAACAAATAATTAAAAAGCTTTAGAATAAAATCTAAATGTAGATTATGTCACGTTATATGGGGTGCCGTTTGTTATTTAGCCTCTCATGGGTGCTGCACAGTGGGGCAGTTGGTAGCACTGTTGCTTTGCAGCAAGGATGGTCCTGGGTTCAAATACTGTCTGCAAGTTCTCCCTGTGCATGCATGGGGTCCCTCCGGGTACTCCGGCTTCCTCCCACAGTCCACAAACATGACTGTTAGGTTAATTGGTCTATCTACATTGCCCTTAGGTATGAGTGTGTGTGTGCATGGTAGTTTGTCCTGTCTCTGTGTTGCCCTGCGATGGAATGGCGACCTGTCCAGGGTGAACCCCGCCTCTCGCTCGATGATTGCTGGAGATAGGCACCAGCCCCCGGCAAAGATAATGGATGGATGTTCCTGTCACAGAAAAAAATAATAATGGGGTTTCATGTTTCAGCCATATTTTAATCTAAACATTTTGCTTTGAACTAAATATTTAGTTAGCAAGCTTTACTGGCTAGCTACATATATAGATTAGTAGTAAATATTTAACCCAGAGCTAAATACTTAGTTAATATGCAAATTCACTTGCCAATAAGTGGAAGTGGACTGTCAAACTAAAAGCTGGATCTTGTGAACCTCTATATAAACTCATGCTGCTGGTGCGTCACTTTGCTGTAAATCCATCGGTAAACGTCTGTATTGTACCTAAAACAGCTCATCCTACGTTTTAAGCTGGAATGTCAGAAGGAAAATTAACAATTATAAAGATGAGACATTCAATCTCAACAACAGTTTATACAGTTTCCAACACCCAGCTTTTATTTTGGTAGTCAACTTCCACTTATTTGCAAGTAAATTTGAAATTTAGCGAAATATTTAGCTCTGAGCTAAATGTGTAGTTTGAAGCTAAATATTAAGCTAGCCAATTTAGCTGGCAAACTAAACATTTAGCTTTATACTAAATAATTAGCTTGTTAACTAAGTATTTAGTTCAAAGTTATATTTTAAGTTTGTAGACTAAATATTTAGTTTGAAGTTATATATTATGTTTGTAGACTAAATATTTAGTTGACAAGCTAAATTTTAGGTTCAAAGCTACATATTTAGGTAGTCAGTTTAGCTTGCTAGCTGTTTAGCTTCAAACTAAATAATTAGATTGCTAAGTATTTAGTTCAAAGTTATATATTAAGTTTGTAGACTAAATATTTAGTTGACAAGCTAAATTTTAGGTTCAAAGCTACATATTTAGGTAGTCAGTTTAGCTTGCTAGCTGTTTAGCTTCAAACTAAATAATTAGATTGCTAAGTATTTAGTTCAAAGTTATATATTAAGTTTGTAGACTAAATATTTAGTTGACAAGCTAAATTTTAAGTTTTAAGCTAAATCTTTAGCTAATCAGTTTAGCTTACTAGCTAAACATTTAGTTTGAAGTTAAATATTTAGGTTACAGACTAAATATTTAGTTTGAAGTTATATATTAAGTTTGTGGACTAAATATTTAGTTGACAAGCTAAATTTTAGGTTCAAAGTTAAATATTTAGCTAGCCAGTTTAGCTTGCGAACTAAACATTTAGCTTCAAACTAAATAATTAGCTTGCTAACTAAGTATTTAGTTTGAAGTTAAATATTTAGTTTGTAGACAAAATATTTAGTTAACAAGCTAAATTTTAGGTTTGAAGCTAAGTATTTAGCTAGTCAGTTTAGCTTGCTAGCTAAACATGTAGTTTGAAGTTAAATATTTAGTTTGCAGACTTAATATTTAGTTTGAAGTTGTATATTAAGTTTGTAGACTAAATTTTTAGTTGACAAGCTAAATTTTAGGTTCGAAGCTACATATTTAGCTAGCCAGTTTAGCTTGCGAACTAAACATTTAGCTTCACACTAAATAATGAGCTTGCTAACTAAGTATTTAGTTTGAAGTTAAATATTTAGTTTGAAACTGACATTTATAAATGAATAAAAAGCATGGACCATCATAAATATCACAAATATGTAAAATGAACCTCGATTTTTCTCTTTTATCACAGGCTAAATAACGCAAATTATTCCTGTTAACTGTGTAACTTTACAAATTGGTTTTATTTTAATGATGACACAAATCCAGAGAATAAGTAAGCGAGAAGATTCTTGTGTTTCAGTAGCTGTAAAACTTGTTTTTTGTACTAGATGATTTATCGATGTCACTCCGACACCTCTGCTGCTTCCTTACTCTGCTCCTGTTTAATCTTTGATTTCATCATAGCAGCTCCATAAATCACACGAGGCTGCCTCCGGGAAGCCAACATGTTATAACGCTCGCTGCCATCATCTCCTGCTGGTGGCGGTGAAGATTTTCTGTCAGTCAGACACGTCGCCGCTCTACCTCAAACCCCTCAAGGTGAAGCCAGAGTGGCCGGATGAGAGTTTTACGGCTTGTCTGGAGTTGAGGCGACTCTTTCAAGGAGTCCTCCCGCCTCTCAAGTTGACAAAGTCTCCACTCCATCAGCCAGGTGTCAAACTGTCCAACACCCCCTGCTGTCCACCGAGAGTCAGCTGGGCTGCTGCTGAGTGTCCTCGATCCACCCCAGCCCAGGATTACAGCCCCCGCTGCTGGTTCCAAGTGTTCGTCCCTCTGCAGCCCGGCATGAATGAGTAATCCTTGGACACGTCCTTCGTCTCACGCCGTGAGTTTTTCTCTGATTTACCCACAAACCTCTGAAATGCTGCGTGAAATTAGTCAGCAGTGAGGAAGAACGAATGATCCCTTCTCTGCTGGAGAAGAGATGTAACAGGACAACTTTTCTCTGCTTCGAAAAGGCCTGTTTTAAATAAAATTGTTTTCAGGAGGAACCATTAAACGGGGATTAGATAAATAAGCCATTTAAATCAGCTGTGTTGTCTTTCAGTCCATCCATAATAAGTGGGTGGTTAATAATAATGGCTTGCATTTATATACCTCTTTCCAAGACTCTCAAAGCGGTTTACAACTCCATTATTCATTCACTCTCACATTCACACACTGGTGGAAGCAAGCTATGATTATAGCCACAGCTGCCCTGGGGCAGACTGACAGAAGCGAGGCTGCCATATCGCGCCATCGGCCCTTCTGGCCAACACCAGTAGGCAAGGTAGGTGAAGTGTCTTGCCCAAGGACACAACGACATGTAGCAGGTGGAAGCTGGAATCGAACCCACAATTTCTAGGTTGCAGGCTGACAACTCTTACCACTGAACTACAGCCACCCAAGTTAAATGTGGGCTCCCTTTTCAATGTCCTTTCTCTAGTTAATTTGTCAAAATTTTGTCGATTTCTACTGTGCAGGAATCACCAAACTACTGCAGAAACACAAACATGAGTAGCTGCAATTTTTACTTCCGTAAACAGAGCTTGTTGTGTGGGACGTCTTGTATTCTGGATTGATTGATTGATTGATTGATTAATTGACGGACAGTGGCGGAGGCCCTTTGTCGGGTCCCTTCTGGGGGGTGCGGCGCCCCTGGGCCCCGGCTCTCGCGGTCCATTGACCGGCCCTCCCTGGCGCGGCCGGTTGCCGGCGGGGCACGTGGGCTCGTCACTGCTGCCCCTCTGCATAGTAGCCGCTGGACGTTCCCCTGGGGTTCTCCTTTGCTCCTCTCTTGGGGGATGCGCCCCGCCCGGGTCCGCCTGGGGCTCTGGGGGTCCTTTGGACGTCTTTGCTCCGATCTCCTTCATGTCTGCATCGATTCCTGGGGGACGGATTGATGTCTGCTCACACCAGCTATCAAACACTCTTATGGAGAAACCTTATATGCACCAGCATGCTAACACACACACATAGATGTGGGGTCTCTGGTGTTTAAGGATATATTCTTGGGCTGAGGTTATCATTACTAGAGCTTGATATATCGGTACAATGAGTTTTTCTGTGACATTGTTGTATTTTTATATCCATTTTTGTGTGATGTTGTTACGTAATTCTTAGTTTACAATGTTTGGTTTGTTTTGTCGATGTTCCTCTTTCGATTGTTTTGTTTTCCCCTCTCTCTGCCGTCCTGTGGGTATGGAGGCAGACTTCAATGTTTTCCTGTGTTTTCTTTGTTCCCCTTCCTCTCTTGTATTTTTAACTCACCCTCTCTCTTGACTTTTTGTTTTCTACCTCTCTTTTCATCTTCTTTCTTTCTTCCCCTTTATTTTCCGTCTCCGTGTCCATAACATCAGGAAATAAAATAATAAAATAACATTAATATATTAATATATATATATATATTAATAATAAAATAATAATAAAGATTTCTCACACATATATATCAAGTGGAGTACCATAGCAAAAGCTGTACTGCTCCGCTTGTGAAAGTAAATCTATTGGGCTTCTACTTGGTACTCAGACGCCAATTCTGAGCTCCACACTGCCAAACAGGACACGTATAAGGCCGCTCCGTTGCTCCCAGTTTCAGTAGCAGCGGCCTTCAAAGCTAATAGTCATTTACCACTTGTTAAGCTCAAATATGTCTGTTACATGGGGTCATAAAAGTGGAATATAGACACTGATTACTGGGTCATATCATGAGATTTTGAAAAATGTCCATATAATTCAAAAAGATAAAAGAAACAGCGGATTGTTTCTTTTTGTAAACTGTTTTTCACAAGATGTCAAAGCGCAAGGTGTAGCTTTGCAGACGAACCAGTCAAAACAAATGTGTGGCTGAGTTCTCCGTGCTCATAGCTGATCTATGTGCCGGCATATAATACAGAACAGTAATTATAGTGTTACAGTATTATTTCAATGATTTATTTCCAAAAAATTCTGTCATTTTGTTACTTGTTGAGCTGTGAAAGCTGATCTGAAGTTTGTTATTTAATTATTCTTTCTAACCACAAAGCGAAGGAACACTAAATTTGTTGCAATCAAAAGTCTTTAAGTTGAAGTCTTTCACGACTGGGCTAACTTTCCTCTTTTTCTGGAAATCAAAATATGGCCGCCCTATACTATACAGATCATTTTCATATATTATGTTGAAGGAAAATTTGTGGATTTAAAAAAAATAGCTTTCAGGTCGTGTGACTTTGTCACATTTTAATTTGACGTTTTGTTTTTAGATGGTGTCCTCTCTCTCTTTATTGTGAAAAGGTTGTAGCACTTTAACCTTCAGGCTTCACATCTGTCCACTAAATGCACTATGCGGTTGTTGGTCTGCGCTGTGCAGTTAGTGAAAATTAAGAAATGTTGTCAGATGTGGTCATGAAGTCATATCAGTGCCAGCTTCCACCTAGTCCCATTGTTGATATTGCTGGTTGTATGTAGAAAAACCTGTATACAGGTAGAATATGGAAAAATACAGATCATCCTGAAGGCCCACCCTGCAAGGAAAGTTGCAAAGGAGCAGGAGAGAGCTGTTTTTTTTCAGGAGCTATCAGATGTTTCCAGACTTAACGGCATTCCCCACGGGAGTGTTTAGGTTCTGATATCTGGACGTCAAACAGACGGATGTACAGTATCAGGGTCGCTAAAGCAGAACGTCTCTGAACGTCCCTGCTTACTCTGCTTGTCTCCTGCGTAATGTAAACGTCCATCATGCAGACTTTGATACATTTTATAGGATGTGAAAAACGCCAGCGGCTGCTGCTCTGAGCTGTAACTCAGAGGCAGCGATAGATGCGAGGTCAGCGGGAAACGGCTCGTAAAAAACAAGACTGACCTGAATTAAGAGCCACCACATCCTGGCACCTGATTCTGAACCTCTGGCGAAGTCCTTCGTCTTGCATTTTGCAGAGTTGTGACATGGCGGCTACGTCGGCCCTAAAAACGGACAACCTTGAAACTAAAGTGTCAGCATTTTTGAAAAACAGCCTCAAACCTTTGTTTTAAACCTTTTTTCTTTTACTGATGTCGTTTGTCATAAAAGCAAAACAATGAAATGTGTCCTCCAGTTATCATTTATAGAGAACGATAACTGGTTGGGTCATAAGAGGAAAGAAGGGGGGTTCCTATTTCAGTCATATTTGCATCCATGTTATTGCATTTATAAATATGACAGTAAAAAAAATGCAGCTGAAAAAACTAAATATTTAGTTTATGAATAAAATATTTACCTCCAAACTTAAAACGTTGGTACCAAGCTAAATATTTAGTTTGCAAGTTAAATATTTAGTTAGCAAATTAAATATTTAACTAGCAAGCTAATCTGGCTAGCTAAATTTATAGCTTCATATTAAATATTTTACCTAGAGCTAGCTGATATGCAAATTAATTCACTCGCTTATTCACTATTTAGTTTACAAAATAAATATTTAGCGTGTTACCTAAACATTTAGTTTGGAGCTAAATATTTAATTTGTAAACAAAACATTTAGCTCGTTAGCTAAATTATTAGTTCAGAGCTAAATATAGAACTGACAAAAGGATCTCAAGAGTGCCCAGAACTGATTCACACCTGCTAGGAAGGTGATTAGTAACATGGGTGTGAGGTGCCGTTTGTAAAGTTACAGTTAAAAGTTAACAGCAATTTTTTGGGGTTATTTAGCCTGTAATAAGAGGAATGAAGGGGAGTTCCTATTTCAGTCATATTTGCATCCATGTTATTGCATTTATAAATATCACAGTTTAAATTAAACAACAAAACTGCAGCTAGAAAGATAAAATATTTAGTTTATAAATAAAATATTTAGCTCCAAACTAAATACTTTGGTACCAGGCTAAATATTTAGTTTGCAAGTTAAATATTTAGTTAGCAAGCTAAATATTTAGCTAGCAAGCTAAACTGGCTAGCTAAATATATAGCTTCATATTAAATATTTAACCTAGAGCTAGCTGATATGCAACTTAATTAACTCGCGTATTCACCATTTAGTTTACAAAACAAATATTTAGCTTGTTATCTAAACATTTCGTTTGGAGCTAAATATTTAATTTGTTAACTAAATATTTACATTGTAAACTAAACATTTAGCTTGTTAGCTAAATATTTAGTTCAGAGTTTAATATTTATTTTGTTAGCTAACTATTTAGCTTGATGACTCAATATTTATCCTCAAACTAAATATTTAGTTCAAACTAAATATTTAGTTTGAAACTGTGACATTTATAAATGAATAAATGACCTGTAAATATGGCTTAAAAATGACCCCCCATTTTTTAACCTTATGACAGGCTAAAACCCCCAAAATATCGCGGTTAACTTTTGACAGCGAAACTAAATCCCATACATGGGAATCATGTGAGTACAAGTAATAGAACGGTGCAGTCAGGACCTGACCTGACAAACTGAGGGAAAATGACTAAATAACAGAAATTTACAGGACACAAAATGATTTTTGTAGACCTAAAGCTAAAGGCTACAATAATGAACTGAATCAAAAAGAGCAGAATACATAAAAGAACGAAGAGGTGAATCGTCAATGAAAGACCGTAAGCGACAAAACCAAAAACTATTCATAGTTATCTAACTATGAAACCAAGTTAACTAACAAAATATAAAGGTGCCTATGGAGCATGATGGTTTAAAGGTTCCTGACTGTGAAACACCACTGGATCGCCTCACACATCCTGTTCTACAGAGCAGGGTTTCCTCGGGGCCCACTGTCCTGCATGTTTTAGGTGGCTCCCCGCTGATTAGGAGGTAATCATTTTAATCAGGTTGGCCCAGGCGTCTAAAACATGAGGGACTCTGAGGAAACACTGCTATAGAGGCCTGTTTACTACCATTTGTGGTGGTGATACGGAATTGCGCGGCTCAAAGTGGCAGCATGTTGGAGTAGCTCTGTTGCTTTGGTTCATATTTTTTTTCTTTTTTAAAACTTTTATTCTTCCATTTCTGGTAGAAACATTGTTTTTGTGGACAACTGTTCTCTCTGGTTTTGAATGCTGTGCAGCTGGAAGGATTTTTGCTGATACTTGTTATTTTTGGACATTTGTTATGATGCATAACCATGGCAACAAGGTGGTTTACAACTGGCAGCCGCTGATTAACATCACAAAAGCTCGAATAATACCTCAACTACAGCCACAAAACCCTGATGAGTTGAAAAGAAGACGCCATAGATCCAGAGCATCCTCTACATCAGACTGTCATACAACTACAGAGCGTCTTCAGTCAGAGGCTTCTTCAGATCTGCAGACTGCTACAGGAGATCATCCCTACCCACAGCCATCAGCATCTACAACAAATCTTTGAAGGAACTTGCATAATGAGTTACAACAACATTTAATTTCCCTTTGGGATTAATAAAGTAATTTTGAATTGAATTTGAATTTGATACAGAGACAAATTAGTTCTTTTTATTCTATTGTTCTCTTTAGTTTTCTGTTTCAAAAACTAACGCAATCATAGGTCTACTTAAGGCCACAGCGCGTTCAACTCAGACATCAGCTGACGACTCGGCTGTTTCCCTTTTGTTCATTTGTTTGGTGAAGCTGAAAAGCAGCTCTTCACCTCGTCACCTTTACATATTTTTCTCATTCCACACCTTTACTGCACGATCAGGGTCAAATCCGATCAAGATTCCCTTAAACAACAAGAATCTTTAGCAAACCCCTTTAAGTTCCTGTTGGTGAAGCAGCACTGAAACCTGATCTGTAGCTGCATCCAGAGATTCTGGTCATAAAACAGAACCTGATAGAACCCTATCGACACCTGGCTGATTGGGTTCTACGTCCGATATGGTACCGGGCTGCAGAGAACTTACAGTATTTCCATTTTATTTGTTATCAGAGTCTAAACAATGTTTTATTTTAGGAAAATGACCGGATCCTCTCCGTTACATCCGGCTATAACTCACCCTTTGCACATGTCAAGACGCTTGTCTCGGTCACGTGATACTTCACAGCTTCTGCTGCTGGTCTATAAAGCTCAGAATGGTTTAGGACCAAAATACATCAGTGATCTCCTGACCCAGTATGAACCTACTCGACCCCTCAGGTCATCTGGATCCGCTCTTTAATCAGTTCCCAGAGTCAGAACCAGACATGGAGAAGCTGCGTTCAGCTTCTATGCTCCACATGTCTGGAACAAACTCCCAGAAAGCCTCAGATCAGTTGAAACACTCAGTTTATTTAAATCCAGGTTAAAGACCCACCTGTTCTCAGCTGGCTTTGATTAGATTTTTATTCTAAGTTTTAAATCTGCACGGCTTCTTTTAAGATTCTTTTAAGATATATATATATATTTTTTTCTCTCATTTTAATTCATGGTTTTTATTCCTGTACTTTTGCTTTTTCTGCATCCTGCTGTAATGCTTTTGATGTTTTATGTAAAGCACTTTGAATTGTCTTGTAACATGAATTGTGCTATACAAATAAACTTGCCTTGCCTTACCTAAAAACAAACCCCCATCCTAGCAGAATGATTAAAAACAGAGATCTCTGAAAAGTTTTGTGAGAAAAAGGTTGGACAAAGAGAAAGAAGAAGAGCCTACTGCTTCTTTAAAAAGAAAGCTACATTTAGCAGACAACACCAGGAGTCATACTTAAAATATGGACGATTTCCACGCCCTCACTCTGCTCAATATGTGGCAACCGGCTTTCTAATGATGCCATGAAACCTTTACAACTTCTTCAGACGGATGGTCTCATTACAGAGAAACAGCCACTGATTCAGCGTTGTGTTGAGTTGTATTTTTCATGCACTTTTAAAAATATATATTTTATGTTAATTGGTTTTTTCGTGGTTCACAAAATTCTCCACATAACTTTTTGTCTTTGGCATTCATCTGTACATTAACAGTTAAATCTCCACTAAACATCTATACCTATATAAATAATACAGAGATGCATGGTTGGTCCTTCCACCATTTTATAATAGACACTTAACTAAAATCTTACCACTTATAAACTACTCTCCCAAGAACAGGGAAACATGGGTGTACCTTGGTGTTATTACAAAATATATATATCTATATATGAGGGATTGCTGAAGGATTGCTGTGGTTGGAAAGTCTCCATCAACGGGGCCCAACCTCACGCCAATGACTGACGCAATCTGCTGGGATTCCTTAAATAGGAAACTTTTTAACTGATTGGAATGTTTGTATAAATGTATTGAAATGACTTCTTGTTAAGTGCCTTGAGATGACATCTGTTGTGAATTGGCGCTATATAAATAAACTGAATTGAATTGAATATATATATATATATATATATATATATATATATATATATATATATATATAAATAAAAGGAAAACCTCCAATCAAGAAGTAAACCTGGCAAGACCATTAAGAAAAAAACAAAAAACACATACACTTTTTAACATTTTACAAAAGATGGCCTCGCTTGTTTAACGTACGTGATCCATCCTTCCCATCTTTTCAAGAACACATTTTGTTGCAGTCTTATGGCAAATGTAATTCTTTCCATCTTAAAAACATCATATATAATATCAATCCACTCGTCCAGGGTTGGCTCTTCCTGTCTCATCCACATTTTTATAATGGCCTTCCTGCCGGCTGTACAAAGTATCTGAAACAGATATTTCATGCACTTTTTATTGTTTTTGTGGTAAATTATAAACAGAGAGCGTTAGGGGGAAGAGAGGGTGCTACTCATGTTATGATGTTGGTGTGAATTAAGTTTTAAGCACACATTGGATTTGCATTCAATGTTACATTGTCGTATCCTTTTATTTTGTTGCATTTATCCGACGGTCCGTGGCGAATAAATCACCATCGTCCTATCTTTATTTTATCTAATTATTCCTGATGTTTTTGTCTGTTTTCTGTATTGTTTGGTGTTTCTAGCCCTTCCTCTGGCTTGCATCGTCATCATCTTTTTCCTATCTTCTATTTTTTTGGGGGGCAAAACTGACAAAAATACTCTCGGGTCTGATTTGTCAGGAGCTTGATGATGAATTTCAGCTGAACATAAGATGAACTCGATATAAACCTTTTTAAATCAATAAAGTTTTCCACTGCTTTCATCATCGTTACTTTTCCCTCTGGGAATTTTCACCCCAACCCCGAGTCAAGGTGTCCTTGACGGAGTCGGATAAACAGGATTGGGCAGCTGCAGCCGGCTCCCCTGAAGCCAACATGTTCGTCTGAATCCAGTCACCGTTTCCTCGATAAACAAATCCAAACACGGAGGGAGACCAACCCGTCCTCGGGTGACAACCTTTAACTCCGCTCACCTTCGCTCAGGCTTTTGCTGCAGCGGAAATTAGATCCGCCCGAGCACCGAAGGGTTCCCAGGACGGCGCAGCGAGACGAGACATCGCTGAAGACGATCTCTCAATTAAAACTGCTGTCTGTTTTGCTCGTCACTCAATCACACGGCGGTGGAGTGAGCAGGAAGACACAATCGGACTCAAAGCTCCTGATTCACTCCCAGTGGTGGAGATAAGCTCATTTCCTCAGACACAAACAGGCGTGAAGAGGCAAAAATCCACACAAAGCACGGACCGGGCCCGGAGTCTGGTTAAGAGGCGACTGGATGACCAAAAACAGCAGGGAGCCCGGCGCTGAACTTTACCGGACACTCACGACACCAGAATAATGACCAGACCTCCCCCTGAGTGAGTTAAAAAGGCCCCCAGGAGCCCCATCTAAATAAGGAGGTTTTTTCCACATCGGGGGAAGGCTTCCCGGATAATGAGGCGGTTGATCTCCCATCGGGCGGGAGGTGCCAGGTCATCCGGTCACATGGAACCAGAGGTGAAAGGTTTGGTCTTAATTATCGGTGAGGACGGGGACACATTTCCAGGGTTCAGGATGGATTTAGTCGGACTTCAAGTAGACGTTTTATCAATCTGTCCAACTAGAGTCCGATGGCTGCCGACTCATCAGCCGACGGGGCGGTGAAAAGCCTTTTTGGGTGGTTTTTGAATCAAATGAACTTTAACATCAGAGTGTGACGAGTTTTGTACGATCACAGTTTTAGGCTTTTGGGGGAGATTTCATCACAGGAATATTCAGAACCATTATTTATTTGATGACCCACTAAATGACCCAAATTACTGGTGTTAAGTTTTGACTGTAACTTTACAAAGGCCACCCTAAACTTTCGCTTCTCATCATATATTAGTTGTCTTCAAGGACGAGATAAACAGTAGAAGAGTTATGGTGGGATCACATGGTAGCAGCGGGTTCATTAAACCCAATAAGCTGCTGCTGTTTCCCCAGATTTTTTCTCTTTTAATCAACGCCTCTCGAACCTCTGCCGCTGCGTTTGATTCATTTTTAAACACATTTTTGTTTCAGCTTCATCGCTTCGTTGACGCAAAGCGCTTGGCTTCAGATCCAGAGGATGACGGCCGCCAGGAGTCGGTACGTTTGAAGTTTGAGTCTTAAAAGAGTTTCCTAACTTTTTTTTTTACACAAAGTCATTGTGGGAAGTTTACATCAGTAAGCATTCAACAAAGGCGCTAGACAGTATTATCGGCACTGTAAATAATAGATGAGGCAAGAAGAATAGAAAAAGTGAGGGGGTAGATGTCTCATTTTGTCGGTTTCCAGTCCTTCAGCCACTCGTTTTGGCTGTCAGATTTCAAGTATTAAGAAGCTGTTGTTTGATTTTTAATATAACTTCAAAGGACGGCTCTCCATGTTTCTGTTGTCGAGAGCGCTCCCATCAAACGAAGGCTGAACTTACCAACCTGCAACACATGCATCCTTTGATGAACACAGGATGCGATCATCATCTGACATTAAAAGCAGACTGATTATGTTGCTTGTTCCCCCTCCCCCCGGTGGAGTTTTCCGTCATCTCTTCCCGCTGCTGAGTCTCATATTCTTCTTTCACTGTACTAATCAAATATTAAGACCGTCTGAGAGGAAAAAAACACATACGTTTCGCTTTGATTCAGTGCAAGCTTCTTTCTTCAAGCTCAATCTTCAGGAATTTTAACCATATATATATATATATATATATATATATATATATATATATATATATACACATTATATATCATATCAGTGCCGTTTTAAATTTACTCAGTCAAAAATTAACATCAATAATTTGGGTAATTTAGCCTGAGATAAGAAAAAAAACATGGGGGTTTATTTTTCAAAGTCATATTTGCATCCATGGTTTTTGTTCAATTTGTCAGTTTCAAACTAAATATTAAAGCTGCAAGCAGCCTCGAACGGCCCTCACAGCAAAGCACCGCTTCGACCTGTGTCGCGGCCGCGGGACCTACGTACCGCCCCCTCAACGCCACCTCAACACCTCCAATGAGCCTGCTGATCAAATCTGCACGACAAAGGTTGTGTCCAAATTCAGGGTCTGCATCCTTCGAAGGACCTGTCCTCCTTGGTCTACGGAGGACGGGTCCTTCATAGACCGGATGGACCGGATGTTAACGGCTGTGAATTTGGACGGTCTAGCCTTCAGATTAAGTCCCGCCACTACCTTGGCGAATGTCCTGTCCCCTAGCAACGGTGACAACGCTACACACAAGCTGGTAAAAATGAAGCAAGAAATCTTCCCGAGTTTCTTTTTTAATGACTTTTTTAAATTCGACATAATACAGCAGTTTTACCGTTTGCGGCATGTTTTATATCTCTGGCTGAGAGGTAATCATATCCAGGCAAAGTTCTTCTATTTACTTCTACAAAATTACAAGTTAATTTCAGATAGCTTCATGGATATGAACTGAATGACTGTTGGTCAAATGTACACACTTATATCCATCCATCCATCCATTTTCTT
Organism: Valencia hispanica; assembly: GCA_963556495.2. Lineage (NCBI taxonomy): Eukaryota > Metazoa > Chordata > Actinopteri > Cyprinodontiformes > Valenciidae > Valencia > Valencia hispanica. The sequence continues at coordinate 46,473,477 of OY747714.1, read as the reverse complement.
CCGCTTATCCGGGGTCGGGTCGCGGGGGCAGCAGCCTAAGCAAAGAGACCCAGACTTCCCTCTCCCCAGCCACTTGTTCCAGCTCCTCGGGAGGAACCCCAAGGCGCTCCCAGGCCAGCCGAGAAACATAGTCCCTCCAGCGTGTCCTGGGCCTTCCCCTGGGCCTCCTCCCGGTGGGACGTGCCTGAAACACCTCACCAGGGAGGCGTCCAGGAGGCATCCTGACCAGATGCCCGAGCCACCTCAACTGACTCCTCTCGATGTGGAGAAGCAGCGGCTCTACTCTGAGCCCCCTCCGGATGACTGAGCTTCTCACCCTATCTCTAAGGGAGAGCCCAGACACTCTGCGGAGGAAACTCATTTCAGCCGCTTGTATCCGTGATCTCGTTCTTTCGGTCACCACCCAGAGTTCGTGACCATAGATGAGGGTAGGAACGTAGATCGACCGGTAAATCGAGAGCTTCGCCTTTTGGCTCAGCTCTCTCTTCACCACGACAGACCGGTAGAGCGCCCGCATAACTGCAGATGCCCCACCAATCCGTCTATCGATCTCCCGCTCCATTTTTCCCTCATTCGTGAACAAGACCCCCAGATACTTAAACTCCTCCACTTGGGGAAGGACCCCATCCCTGACCCGGAGGAGGCACCCCACCCTTTTCCGGCTCAAGACCATGGCCTCGGATTTGGAGGTGCTGATTCTCATCCCAGCTGCTTCACACTCGGCTGCGAACAGCTCCAGCGAAAGCTGTAGATCACGCTCGATGAAGCCAACAGGACCACATCATCTGCAAAAAGCAGAGACCCGATCCTGAGGCCACCAAAACGGATCCCCGCAACGCCTTGGCTGCGCCTAGAAATCCTGTCCATAAAAGTTAGGAACAGGATCGGTGACAAAGGGCAACCTTGGCGGAGTCCAACTCTCACCGGAAACAAGCCCGACTTACTGCCGGCAATGCGAACCAAACTCTGGCACCGGTCGTACAGGGACCTAACAGCCCGTATCAAGGGGCCCGGTACCCCATACTCCCGGAGCACCCCCCACAGGGCCCCCCGAGGGACACGGTCGAACGCCTTCTCCAAGTCCACAAAACACATGTAGACCGGTTGGGCGAACTCCCACGCACCCTCCAGGACCCTGCTGAGGGTGTAGAGCTGGTCCAGTGTTCCACGGCCAGGACGAAAACCGCATTGTTCCTCCTGGATCCGAGGTTCGACTATCCGTCGGACCCTTCTCTCCAGAACCCCTGAATAGACCTTACCAGGGAGGCTCAGAAGTGTGATCCCCCTGTAGTTGGAACACACCCTGTGGTCCCCCTTTTTAAACAGGGGGACCACCACCCCGGTCTGCCAATCCAAGGGAACTGCCCCCGATGTCCACGCAATATTGCAGAGCCGCGTTAACCAACACAGCCCCACAACATCCAGAGCCTTGAGGAACTCCGGTCGAATCTCATCCACCCCCGGAGCCTTGCCACCGAGGAGCTTTTTAACGACCTCGGTGACCTCGGCACCAGAGATTGGAGAGCCCGACCCCAAGTCCCCAAACCCTGCTTCCAGATTGGAAGGCGTGCCGGTGGGATTGAGGAGGTCTTCGAAGTATTCCATCCACCGACCCAAAACGTCCCGCGTCGAGGTCAGCAGCACACCATCCCCACTGTAAACAGTGTTGGTGGCAGACCGCTTTCCCCCCCTGAGACGCCGGATGGTGGACCAGAATCGTTTCGAAGCCGTACGGAAGTCGTTTTCCATGGTCTCTCCAAACTCCTCCCATGCCCGAGTTTTTGCCTCAGCAACCATCCGAGCCGCATCCCGCTTGGCCTGTCGGTACCTATCAGCTGCTTCAGGGGTCCCACAAGCCAAAAAGACCCAGTAGGACTCCTTCTTCAGCCTGACAGCATCCCTTACCGCCGGTGTCCACCACCGGGTTCGGGGGTTGCCGCCGCGACAGGCACCGACCACCTTGCGGCCACAGCTTCGGTCAGCCGCCTCGGCAATGGAGGCACGGAACATGGTCCACTCGGACTCGATGTCCCCCGCCTCCCCCGGGACGTGTTCAAAGTTCTGCCGGAGGTGTGAGTTAAAGCTCCTTCTGACAGGAGTAGTGGTCAGTGGACAGCTCTGCCCCTCTCTTCACTCGAGTGTCCAAAACATGCGGCCGCAGATCAGATGAGACGACAACCAAGTCGATCATTGAGCTGCGGCCTAAGGTGTCCTGGTGCCAAGTGCACATATGGACACCTTTATGCTTGAACATGGTGTTTGTTATGGACAATCCATGACGAGCACAGAAGTCCAATAACAAGACACCACTCGGGTTTAGATCGGGGGGGCCATTCCGCCCAACCACACCCCTCTAGGTCTCACTGTCATTGCCCACGTGAGCGTTGAAGTCCCCCAGCAGAACAAGGGAGTCCCCAGGAGGAGCACTCTCCAGCACCCCTTCCAAAGACTCCAAGAAGGGTGGGTAATCTAATCTGCTGTTTGGCGCGTAAGCACAAACAACAGTCAGGACCCGTCCCCCCACCCGAAGGCGGAGGGAGGCTACCCTCTCGTTCACCGGGGTAAACCCCAACGTACAGGCGCCGAGATGGGGGGCAACAAGTATGCCCACCCCAGCTCGGCGCCTCTCAGCGGGGGCAACCCCAGAGTGGAAGAGAGTCCAACCTCTCTCGAGGAGACGGGTTCCAGAGCCAGAGCCGTGCGCCAAGGTGAGTCCGACGATGTCCAGTCGGAACCTCTCAACCTCGCACACCAGCTCCGGCTCCTTCCCCACCAGAGAGGTGACGTTCCACGTCCCGAGAGCCAGCTTCTGCAGCCGAGGATTGGACCGCCAAGGTCCCCGCCTTTGGCCGCCGCCCATCCTGCACAGCACCCGACCCCTATGGCCCCTCCCACAGGTGGTGAGCTCATGGGAAGGGGGGCCCATGTTACCTCTTCGGGCTAAGCCCGACCGGGCCCCATGGGTAAAGGCCCGGCCACCAGGCGCTCGCCAACGTGCCCCACCTCCAGGCCTGGCTCCAGAGGGGGGTGACCCGCGTCCGGGCGAGGGAACACTGAGTCCATCTGTCGTTTTCTTCATAGGGGTCTTTTGGGCTGCACTTTGTCTGATCCCTCACCTAGAACCAAATTGCCATGGGTGACCCTACCAGGAGCAAAAGCCCCCGACAACATAGCTCCTAGGATCATTGGGACACTCAAACCCCTCCACCACGATAAGGTGGCAGCCCAGGGAGGAGACACACTTATATAGGCTGCTATATTATAAAATTTTTCTAGTGTTCAATTGATTAAAAAAATTCTGTAAGTAGAAATTGTATATATATATATATATATATATATATATATATATATATATATATATATATATATATATATATATATATATATATAGGGGATCAATGAAGTATTTTTGAATCTGAATATATCGGAGTTTTCTAAGCTGGTGATGTCTTGCTAATCACTTTCTGAATAAAAAACTGAATAGATTTTTTTCAAACAACCAGCGCAATAATAACTTAACATTTTTATGTTTTTAACACCATTGCAGGTCATAAGCTCTTCTCCACAACATCTGCCTCTGTGCTGGTGATATCGTGGCCCCTGGGAATGAGCTAGAGGAAGATGTAGCAGAGGATGAGGCTGGTCTCGTCTTAGTGATGTGGCAGCCGTTGATTGAGTCAGCCCTGGACGATGCAGTGGACAGTACGAAGAAGGAACCCTAAGCCCTCTCTGCAGACCAACCTGCATGATGTTCCCCTCATCAACCAGAAAAGACCAGCCAGAGGTCTCAGCTGGAGCACCCAATCTGATCTTTATTCAGCCGATCCATTAAAACTGCCTGTTTATTTTAATTAAGCTTAAAGAACGGTCCAGGAAGAGGTCATTCAGGTTAATCCTACATGAATAACTTCAAATAACTACACAATAATTTATCCTAATGTCAATTTTTGCTATTTCTTTTTCAATAGTCATTTTAAATTGTTCAAAGTAAGCTTTATGTTTAAAAAACTGTAATAATAATAATGTAATTCTTAATAAAATGACTTGATATTTACTATTTGTTTAATAAATTTATTTATAACAACCATAGAACAACTAAATAACCAATGTGACAAAAACATGAATTGACAAACAGAAAACAGTCGATCCATCCGGTCTCTCCTCTTCTCTCCTCGCCGTTTCATGTCTTAAACAAGAAATCAAAAAACAGTTTATAAGAGCAACACAAAAACTTTTAGGAAAATCTATATTTATTACCACGATCAGTAATAAATTATGTATTGATGCACTGTTGCACATGCACATATAGTACTTTTTCATAAAAATAAAACAAAATCTCATTTGTTTTTGGCCAACAAAGGGTAACATACCCCTCCAGATCCACCAGAATTTTCCTCATAAAATAAATAGAAAATAAGTGAAGATGAGGAACATGGCAACTGTGTTAATTAACACAAGAGATCACATACTGAGATAACAGGTTCTGTAGTTTTGAGGCTTAATAAGACTCCTCTAAGCATAAGGTGTGTAACTGGATTTATTATTTTACCTCCATGCCACCGTGGCCCAATTTTGCCCCGGTAAAGACGTAATAATTTCTTCTAAAAAGAGTCGTCTTTTTGCTTTATTTGCAAAAACCGAAATTAGCTGTATATAAGCGGGCCAATACACGGAGAACCATTAGACCAACATACGAGCTCGTTTACGAGCGATGGTTTACAAAATAATATTAAAATACATGTCTATACCAACAACAAAACCCAAACAACAAAACCGCTTTAAGTTTTTAATTTTTGTACCGCCAGATTTTTATGTACTTACATTTAAATCTGTACTCCCGTCCGGCTTCGCCTCCCGCTCCGTCCGCCATTGTTGCTGGAACAAAAATCTCCCGTTCAGCCCGCAATGCATTTTGGGATATGGAGAGCGTTGAAGGATACACCGGACCCTTCCTTCAAATCGGGGAAAAGAAGGACGGATTGGTAGGCCGCATTTGAAGGATCCTTTGAATTTGGACACCCTTTGTCGCGGCGCTGTGACATGGCATCCTTCAAATGAGTCCTTCGAAGGATGCAGACCCTGAATTTGGACACAGCCAAAGTGTTCAAAAGGCAAAAAATGGCACCTTTGGACCAAAATGGCCGACTTCCTGTGGGGTATAGACCCTGGCTTCAAAATACTTGAACAGGTCTTCATAAACTGTATATATCTAGCTGAATGAGTTGCTTGAAGGGGATAGTTTAATGAATCTAGTGGGCGCTGTGCAGGAATTAGGCCACACCCACCCTATATTTGCATAGATATGGGGTAGAGGTGCCCTGCGATGGACTGGCGACCTGTTCAGGGTGTACCCTGCCTCTCGCCCCTTGACTGCTGGAGATAGGCACCAGCTGCCCCGCAACCCTACATAGGATGGACGGGTATGGAAAATGGATGGATGGATGGATGGGGTAGAGGTTAGAGGAATATCCAGGTTATTAAATTTGGTGCAGATCGGATTATGTATGTGGAAATTAGAGGCAAATTTATTTCCATGGCGTAACGCCATGCCGCTGGAGCCACCGACGAACACCGTCGGTACTGGACAAGAAGTGACCCCAACTTATTTTCACTGACCACAGCCAGATGTTGATTAGGTAAAAGGAGTCAAATACGGATTTTTCTATGTAAAACATTGCACTTCCTGTTCTTAGGGTGGCCTTAGGGGACATGAGAAAAAGAGCCTTTGGCTATCTTGAGTGGTGGTATGTGATGAGAACCAGGCAGTTTGGTACAGCTGTGAACTTGTATGTTGAATTAATATAGAGCATGCCCACCAAAAGTTTGCATTAATACCTCTTAAGGGTTGGACCAGTAACCATCCAATGTAATATGGTGCGGAGGAGTTCGATCAAATGCAGAGGCAAAATTGGGCCAAAAACGGCTAAAAATCTGTCAAAGTTACACGTTCAAAGCAAAATGTCCGACTTTCTGCGCATTTGGGATGGCAACGTTTTAACGCATTTTGGTAGGTCTTGGGAAGATCTTCTCGGGTTCCAAAGGGCATACCTCTACAATACAATAAGGTCAATTGGGAAGGGGTTTTTGAAATATTGCAGGTGGTGCCACTGAGCCATTTCTGTTGGGACATTTTTGATTCCTTTAAAATATGTAAATTTTAAGCACACCTGATGCCGCCGCCAAATATGGTGAGTTTTGGGGTATGTTTAGGCCTCCAAAAAGAAAATTCATTTTTGGGAAGAATAATAACAAAACAGTACAGATACAATAGGCCTTGGCAGTACTTAGCTGCTTGGGCCTAGTTAATTTGGCAAACTAAATATTTAGCTTCGAAATAATCATTTAGCTCAAAGCTAATTATTTAGCCAATATGCAAATTTTCTTGCCGATAAGCGGAAGTGGATGACCAAAATAAAAGCTGGGTCTTGCGAACCTTCATATAAACAGCTGGCGAGAATGAACGTCTCCTCTTCATCATTGCTTTTTTTTTTTATTATTCGATCGACATGTCCAACATTTCAGCCTAAGACATAGGCTAAGCCATTTTAACGGCAATACAGACGTCTACCAATGGATTTACAGCGACGGTGATGCAGCAGCAGCAGGAGTTTATATAGCTTTTCGCAAGATCCACCTTTTATTTTGGTAGTCCACTTCCGATTATTGGCAGGTGAATTTGCATATTAGCTAAATATTTTGGTCTGAGTTAAATATTTACTTCAAAGCTATATATTTAGCTAGCCAGTTTAGCTTGCTAGCTAAATGTTTAGCTCCAAACTAAATGTTTATTAGCAATTGTGAGATTTATAAATGAATGAATAACATGGTGAAAATATATCGGAAAAATGAACTCCCATTTTTTGTTCTTTTATCAAAATCTACATTTAAAAGATGTTAGATTCCGGCTGTGTACCTTAATAAACGGCTCCCAATAGATGGCGGCTCCAAAAACGTTGACTTTGTCGTCCTTCAGCGTGTTTTTGCGGTACACTCAGGTTTCATTGTCCATTTGGAAAACTCACTGGTGGCCAAGCTCTTATCTTCGTAGCTGGTGTCTTTTAGATGTTGCTTCGGTTGTTCCTTCTTCATGATCTTATCTAGTTTGTGAAGACACAAAACACTCCCACACCATGATGCTGCCACCTCCATACGTTTACAGTTGGGATGGTGTCCCCACGCTCACAAGCTTCTCACCATGATCAATATGGTCAAACACTAAAGTGAGTGCATTTACAATCTCTAATCTGGCTTTTAAAGTTGCTTTTGGCTTCTTCCTCTCTGAGCGGCATCTCAGTGGCTAATGATGAGCTTTACTACATCTTCACAAGATCTTTAGCTCTTGTTCTGACCCAACTAAACCAGTTCAGGAACACAGAACCCATTTTTTACCCCATGGTTTCACACAAGAAAGCAGTGAGTTTAAAAAAAAAAAAGTCCACATTTAACTCCAACAGGGTGAATTAACCAATCAGAAGCTTACAAAAGCCATTACAGGTTCCATGGGTGTGAATACTTCTAACTAAACCAGAGTCCCAGGGTTGGTTGTGTTTAAACATGGAGGGAAGATCTCCTCTTAACGAAACCTCAACCCCTTCTCTTCCCAGGGACAAAAGGAACATTAAAAGATTAAAATCAGGATGCAATTAAAGGTTTCCTCTGGATGCCTTTGAGGTTTAACTTAAGAGTCGAGTAAAGAATTTAAATCAGCTTTCATTCCTCCCCTCCCCTCAAAGCTCTTGTCCTTGGACTACTTTCATATTTTTTTTAGATTCAAGCCAAACTAAAATCAGCTTCCAGACCTTTTTCTTCAGCTTGATTATGTCCGAGGTTTGATTGTTTCTGACGCCTGGCGGGTTTTGGTCCGATCCATCTCAGATAGGATGCAGGAAACTGATCCAGCGACCGTGATAAAACGCTCCCAACGCCTGTCGTGGCATTTCTCAGGTGTCAGCCTCTCCCGCTTTGTGTTTTCTGTCACGAAATTCAGCAGAGAGCAAAAAAAGAAGAGGCAGCCGAGTCTGAAGGTGAAATCCCCCCTCCTCACTGAGGACAATAGCAGAGCGTAGCAGTCTTCAGTACAGGAAAACGTCTTTTCATTCATGATATTTCTGATTATTTTGGCTCTTTGTCCTTATTTCCACCTTAGAGTTGGGTTCTTATGGTTCTTATGTGTCAAACTGGTTCAGTCCCCCCCCAACAACAAAGTCACCCACTGAGCATGTTTGGGGAAAATTTGGGCCACTTCCCTCACTTCACACTTCACAGCCATCATTTCTGGTTATGGACAAGTTTAACTTTAATATGTTCTGCTGCTCACAGTTAATTACATTGGAATATTTAAGTAATAAAGTATTATTACTAAATAAAAAAAATGTGTGATCAATCAACCATATTATTAACACCTTATTAAAGGTTCCAACTTGTGACTAAACATTTTGTAATCCTTTTAGTATTTACACATATTTACTGTCAAACACATCAGTTTTTTTCCAATGTTATTTAAGCCAAATGATTCACTGAGGGTAATTATTTCATAATAATTACCAAATAATTTTGGTTATTAGATAATATTACCAAATTGTTGCATTATTTTTTCAATCAAACTAGCACTTAAACCAGACTGTATCAAAATTATTTTTTGTCAGTGCAGAATTTTGACAAATTATTAGTATTCATTTTACCATAAAACAATTATTAGTTATTACCGCTCTAAGAACTCATAAATGAGATCTAATTACCCAATTATCACTTCTTTATAATCATATTTTTACTTTATTGTTCTGTTATCTAACCAGGATGTGATGGGAACTGCTACTTAAACATTATTATTAAAAATATGTTAACTAAATGATTAATTAAATAATCATAACACTTTATTACATTAAATATCTTCCCTCTTTAATATCAAAAAGGTATATATACATATTGATTTTCTTTGGTTGTTTCTTAAATATTTAGATCATAAAAATAATATTTAGGTAGATAAATGGAACTAAAACAGGGAGAAAACTTTTGTCACATTAATTTTATGCTAACAAGTGCTAGCTGCTGTTTAAGGCGAGGTATATCTCTCCTCGATATACCTTGAGCCGCTGGAGCTGATATTTTGCTTCCGTCTCAAACCAAATGACGTCCTTCTGGTTTCATGACTTGCTGAAAACCAAACTTTAAACTCGAGTAAAACTAAATAACAGAGATTTCTGTGTGAAATCCTTCTTACCAGGATGTCTGACCGTCAGAACCAGAACCTAAACATCCATACCTGGTTGTTAGAGGTGGGTAGAAGACCCAAAAAAATTCAACTTCAATGTATTTTCACTTAAGTAAAGGTAAAAAGCGAGAAATAACTCTAGTAGGAGTAAAAAAGTATTCTGTAAAAAGGGTACTGAGTAACTGATCATAACATCTGAGTAAATATTTTAAATTCTTGTCATAGGACGGACAAAAAAAATATTAAAAAGTTGTGCAAATTCTGTTATTTTAAAGGCTAAAATCAAATAAAAATCATACAAATACATAACATAATTACAAATTTAGGCTGAAGAAACACTTTTCCAAATCCTTTTTTTCAGCATTAAACTTATGAAACTAATGTTTATTTTGGAACGGAGTACTTTACTTTCATTGTTTACTGTATTTTAACATTAAAACAACAAAGCTTGTGTATGAACAAGAGGTCTCACTTCCACATAAACTGCAGGCTTGTGTTTGGATCTGCTGCTTTTTGTTTTTGTTTTATGTGTCAAAATGTGGCTTTTCTTCATTCAGTGAAGTTACTCACAGTGGGTAGAGGAACCAGAACTTTTACTCAAGTAAAAGTAGCAATAATTCATAATAGTATTACTCAAGTAAAAGTAAGTAAAACCACCCCTAAAAGTAAATCATTTCCAAAAAGGTACTCTAGTAAATGTAACGAGTTACTACCCACCTGTGCTGGTTGCTCTTTGTGAAACCGTTCGTGGCAGACAGCCATGTTGGATTTATAGGCCCCCGTGTAAAGTGCCGGGACAGAAAAACGAGAACACATCTTTGATTTTCTGCCAGAAGCCATCCCCCTAACTAACTGCACGTCGTTTAGTCTCAGCTCTCTGCCGTCTCATCAGTCTGAACGAGACAAAACGTTCCGCATGGTTTCCCTCGCAGGCAGAGACGCCGGGAGCGGCCAGTCAGTGGAAAACGAGCAGTTTCAGATGGTAATTTGACAAACGTTTTGTTTGCCGCCGTTTCATTTCCTGCCACAGTTTACCTCCCCTGGATGCCGATAAAATGATCCCAGTGTGTTTTTCTACAGAGGCAGCGAGAACCAGGAACATTTTACCTGTAGATGAGGTTTCTACTGCGGAGCTTGTTTTTTTTTGTTCCTCACAATATCTGAGATCATCAAAATAATTTTACCATTACACAAAGATAACTGAGTTCATACAAAAAAAACCCTGCTTTCTTATGATGGTTTAATGAATATTAATTAGGTGTAGATGAGCTGACCCATCAACACTTTTGATGGCTGGAAATGAGTCTTTTTACATCAGATTTGAGGAATGTTGGCCCGATCTTCTTTGCACATTTGCTTTAAATCAGTTACTTTGGAGGAATTTCAGCCTTACCAGCCTGTATAAGGTCATACCACAGCATCCCAATCAGATTTAAACCTGTACTCTTACTAGATCCGGTTTTTACTCAGTGAGTTGAAGGGGAGGTTAGCCCCGGTGCTCTTGAGCCGATGGCCGGACGTCCTTTGGGGTTTTCTGGTTCAGTCAATTGCAATTTAGAAGTCAAAGCCCCAGATCATCACACTGCCACCTCCGTGTTTGACTGTAGGTATGATGGGTCTTTTTTCGTTTTTTTTCTGAAATCCTGCTTAGTCTTACGTCTGATCCAACTGGACAAACACCTTCCAAAAAAGGCTTGACTTTTGTCTCGTCAGTCTTCAGAATGTTTTCTCAAAATTCTTGGGGAACATCAAGATGTTGGTAGGTAGTCCTTTGTGTTCTTCTGGGACAGCAGTGGTTCTGGCCTTGGAACTTTCCATAGACGCCATTTTTACCTTAACTGAGTTTTTCTGTGACCTCCTGGATGAGTCGCCAATTGGTAGGTAAGCCACTCCACTGATCCATATAGTAGTGGGCGATATTAGGGATGTGTATTGGTAAAAATCTGGCGATACGATATGTATCACGATACAGGGAAGACGATACAATATATTGGGATACTATGAGTAAGACAATATATTGTGATTTTTAAAACTGAATTGAACTGTACGAAAACTGTCTCAGCTTTCTAAACGCTCCAACCTGTTTCATACTTTAACACATCCAGCTTTATTACAAGATCTAGTCGATCCACTGGAACGAAGAAGGTGAAAACAGCCACAAACTACCAGTCATACTTTTAATTTCACTTCAAAAATTGCTTTCATCATTCATGGTTCCATTGAAATAAAATAAAATAAAAACATGATATGTTGCTTTTGAATATCAATACAATATCGTGACATATAATATCACGATACCTCGGTGTATCGATATTTTCTTACATCCCTAGTGGATAAAAATGTTGTCAATGGTAGAGAGTTTGATTGTACTGGCCTACCACAACTGCACATTTTGATGATGTCATCAGGCGGTGCCTATACGTACATTGTACCAGAAACACAAGTAGGATATAAACTGATGTTGAGTGTTTGTATTTACATGAGATATTGTAAGTTTAAAATGTGTTGTTTTCTATTTAAATGAAAAGAAACTTGTTGGACGTGAAGCATTTTTAGTTCAAATATGTGCAGCTTTGTTTTTGTGTGATATTACATTTACATATAGTAATATGTAAATTACATAAGTGATCAGGAAAGCAGGAAGAAATGTTATTTCTCTTTTTTGACATTTTGCACTTCAGATCAAAGAATCAAGAATTTTGTGTTTTCATAACACTTAGCTTGTATTTTACCTAAAATATCTTTATTTATGTTATGATAACTTTGATGTTGCATTTTCCCAACAAATATTTTTTATATGCATTTTGCACAGTTAATAAAATGCATCTGGTCTGATCTAAACTGCTGAGCTTGACGCATGTTGGAAGCGTAGCGGGCGACACAACGCGTCCGCGTCGCGCCGCTTCGCGCCGCTTCGCGCCGCTTCGTGGAAACGAACCCATTGACTATAACGACGGCTATCGACTGCATATTTTGCCTTACAGACGTTACGCGCCACTTACGGGTCCGGTGGAGAGCAGACTAGAGACTCTATTTTTCATTTGTTACTCAACGTCATTAGATCAAAGCATGAGGTTTAGTGTTTTGAGAGTTTCTCTTTCACTTCGTGTTGTCAGACAGTACCTTTTCAATGATGCCTTGGGTGTACAGGCCAGTAATTGGGAGTGGGTGTGTCTATTGAAACTGAACTCAGCTTACTTACAGTTATTTAGAGGTTAGCAATGGAGGCAACTACAATTTTCACATAGAAGCAGGTTGGTTTGGACAACTTTTTATCCCTCTAATAAATTAAATAATCATACGAAAGCACTACTTATATCCTAGAATTCATATTTAAGTCATGTTTCTTTCATTTTTCTGTTATATTAATCTGTTCCTTTACCGCTTGACAATGACAATGGCTTCAGTTAATTTGCTTGATCAACTCTTGTGACTCTGCCTGAAATCCAGGCAGATCTCATAAAGCTGTGAGTCCATCCAGTTCGCTCATGCAAACACGGATCACACTTCAGTGGAAGCTGGAGATGAGCTCTGCATTAGGAATAGGGTGGTTATCTGACCGGAATCTAACAGGCCGCCTGGCTTTAATTAAAAAGAAAAATAACTGAATTAAAGCAGGAGAGACGTTGACAGAAAATGAGTCAGCAGTCAATATTTAACACATGAAACAGCTGAGAGAAGCCTGACATAGTTCAGTTTTACCCGTCTGATTATCCAGAAACCTTTATTTGACATTATCCTCGTGGCATTTCCAGCTAGTGAAGGAATCCCGAGCAGGACGTTAACGAGGGATGGCATATGACGATGGTTGAGGCATCGAATCCTGACGTCAAGGCAGAGCCCTTTGACCTCACATTCATGGGAAAAGAGCTAAGAAGTACCAGAAAACACTTCTGAGCTTGTCCTCGTCATTCTGCCTATAACTCCATGTATCCCTTGTTGGGATAACCTTTGTGGAGTAAATCTTTCTGTGATTGGATGGTAGCAGTCATGGAAAATGTCAGATCTGGATGTGGTTGGTGTGTTACTGGCTGAGTTATTGCTGCCCTTGAGGATTGCTCTGTCAGTAAGTAAACCCGTGTGCCCTAATTTCTTAATGCGTTCTTCACATTCTAAATGCCATGATGTGACGGGCTGGTTCTTGGTCTGGATGATGGGTTAAAGGTGCTTCCTTTAATCTAAATTTGTATGGGGGTAAAAAGACAAAATCAGCATGCCTAAAAGGTTTTTTATGTAAGGAAACCCAGCAGATTGCATCGAGTCATTGACTCTGCAGAAATCACTTACTTTGAGCACCAATCTGCCATAACTGCCTAGAGATTTGAGAAGACAAAAAAATAAATAAAAGATTTGTGTCTGACCCACTATAAGAACAATAGAAGACACCCACATTTCGGGTTCTGAATGGACAAACATTAAGACGAGCTTGACAAAGGCAAAACGATCTGCAGGGCCTGCCAAATGGAGGTGAAGTATTGCTGAACCAACTTCACGAGCTAAATATCACCACAATCCCATGTCTGATTCGTCCACGGGGCCTCAGCAGGTGAAACTCAACCAAACACTACAACTACCCGTCAATTCTCTGTGTTCTCTCAAAATAACAGGCTTCATTTGCAAGGATACGCTATGCTACTTTCATTGAAGCGGCTAATGAAAGTAGCGGAACTGCACAATGTTGTGGTGTCTCGCAAACGTCTTTCTGAACAACTCGTCCCAAACATGTACCAGTCATAATCGATTCTGAATCTCCAGAATCGGAATCGAACCGATTCTTGAAATTGAATCGATACCCAGCTCTGGTTAAAGGTCTTGGAGCTCTGGTTTGTAGATGTTTGAGACAGAGCTTTCAGCAGCAGTTACATAAGGAACGTCATCGGTCACCGCCATCGGAACGTCAAGGTAATTTTATTGGAACTTCACAGTATCTGCGTGCCTCCACTTCACCGGTTTTTGGGACCATTTCAGGAACCAACAGTACCAGGAGTACCAGTCTGGGGTTTTTTACACGGGAAATGGCCCGATAGAGTTGCTGGGTGGGAGCTGTGGTTAACTAATGCTGATTGGTTGTAACTCAGAAGGAAATTATATGAGCAGACATTGCCAAACAGTTGCTGGCGAAGCAGTTTTTAACAACATCTCAAACAGAAACACGGCAACCATCCATGTCGATCTCTTGTTATTCTCTGCTCCTCTGGGCGCCTTTTGCCACTGATCACTCACTGACGAAACTAGAGCTGGGTACCGATTCAAATTTCAAGAATCGATCCGATCAATCCAATTGTGAAGATTTAGAATTGATTATGACTGGTGCATGTTTGGGTTGACTTCTTCAGAATGACGTTTGCGAGACACCACAACGTAGTGCGGTACCGCTACGTTCAAATTAGCGCCCGTATTCTGTTGTCATATCGTTGCAAATACAACCCACAATCGCTCCAGTTAGTTTGAGAAAACATACAGATTTGGCTGGTAGTTGTAAAGTTTGCTTGAGTTTCACATGTTGCAGCTCGGTGGACGGCTCGGACATGAGATCGTGGTGATGTCGCAGTCTGTGGCTCCTGAAGTTGGTCGTAGTTCTGCAACACTTCACTTCCGTTTGGCAGACCCTGCAGATCGTTTTGCTTCTGTCAAGCTCGTCCTGAACCCGAAATGATGCCAGACCACAGCTTTCCAGCCGGGCGTTTGGAAAGCCTGGGGCTAGGCTAACGGTACCGCTAGCTTCCACGCCATGTTTACAGTTATTCCCACCTAGCACACATGCCTTAAATTCAATGATGTGACAGTGGGTGGGGTTAAAGTTCATCTGGGGAAACTGTATTAACCCTTTAATAGCTAAGCCTCAAAATGCCCATCTGGGTGTTTCTTTTCCCCTCCTGTAACTGTAAAAAAGTCAAACAACATTAAAGGGTTACATTTATTTTTTGGATGTATGAATCAACGTTTAGGATTTTTTATAAGAATCGATTTAGAATCAGAGAATTGTATTTTTTCAACACAGCACTAGCTGAAACGGTGGCGATATGCTGACGCCTTATCAAATTCCTCAAAGGCACCAATTTTGTATGGAATCACGATGGCTGAGAGGAACGGGTCAACCGACGTTCCCTCTAATTTTTTCATGTGTCTGAGCAAACAGACAAGCGCCCTGAGGGGTCCCTTTGACCACTGTGTATTAAAATAATCAAATTACAGCATTTTAATTTCTGTGAAAACACTTTTTAATTAAGTACATTATCCCACTCACAATGAAAATGACAAAGATCTTATTAATGACCTGTGTGGTGTGTTAACACTATTGTAGGCATAAATATTTCACTGTAACTGTAGAAAAAAATGAACTGCCAACTAAGCCAAGCTAACTATGAACTCAAATTTTGAAAACACACTTTACATTTTTATTATAAAGGTCTGACTTGTATTATAAGCATGAGCCATTGTGTAAAGCTCTTGCTGAGCACTATGTAAAAGTAACTTTTTGTCTGCAAAATACAGTATATAATCACACGATTATTCTGTATTTCTGCAACTCATAAACTGGTGGGGCATTACAACTGGTGACAGTATTTAATGATCAATTTTTTCATAAATGAACATTGTAAAAAGAAATGACACTAGATAAGCACAAATCTGATTGAAGACTTAAATTTCACTTTATTTTCTCGTCTGTCCTTTTCACGTATCCAGTGGCTGTTGATGGCCTCATCTGCTTGCAGCTTTGACTTTATGCGCATCAGCTGATCCAAATGGTCCACTTCAAGACGATTTCTCGATGCTGTTTTGATACGATTCATTAAACTAAAGCCTCTTTCACAGTCTGCGCTGGATGCTTGAAATGTAGCACAAATATCGATTGATTAGCTGCGTAAATACGTATGTGAATCGCATCATTGGCTGGAGCAGCCAGCCGCTGGTCACTCAGTGACATAAACGTTATTGTCTTGAAGTGAAATCTTTTAACCCAAATGCAGAATCAAACGGCGAGATCAAACACCAAAAGAATTATTCACATAATATAAACTCTTATACTCTAGCCCTGCTAACTGACAGGAGCCGGAGCAGGAGCAGCACTGCTATGTTCCCATTGCAGGTTAAATGCTCAATTCAAAGTTTTTTTTCTTTTATGGCGGCTGAAACAATCCAGCGATAAAGTTACAAACTAAGACTAACAACAATGAGCCAGTTTCTGAGAGGAATAAAACAAAAACTTCAGATGTTTCAGAACATTTTATAATCCCCCTTTTCGTTAAAGGAAGTTCCACCAAAACGCTACAGACTTTCTAAATAAATCAAGCACATTTTGCAGCGCACGAAATTGCCGCTGTCAGCCGCTCTGTGCATAGACGAAAACGCTCCGCTTCTATATAAACAGGAGGATCTGAGTATGTGTCTGGATTAATTAATTAATTTTTACCCTAGTCTTATTTGCATACTCGTGTCTATCTTTAATCTTCACCCTGGAAAAGACTTCCTTGCAGACCACATAACCTATCTATCATTTAAAAAAAAAACAGAATTATGCTGTTCAAACTGTCCTAAAAATCAGATATGGGCAAAAATGTCTGATTGGATGCACATTTGCCTCCAGCATGATCGTCTGTCTGTAAAAGAAGATGTCTCACATTTTAACAAACCGACACACAGCAGGACGGCCATGACAGCTATAGGCAAGGCAAGGCAATTGTATTTGTAAAGCACACTCTCAACAGCAGGGTAATTCAAGGTGCTTTACATGATTTGGTGATTTTAAAAAAAACAAAAACACATGGAATATAACATTGGAAATTAAAAGTACACACATTACACATGATACACAAATCAAAAAAGCAAGAGAGCATGAACACATTTCATACATATGACAACAAGCAATCTAACCAAATGGGTTTTTAGTCTCGATTTAAAGCAGTTCAGTTTCAGCAGCTCTACACTCGTCAGGAAGTCTGTTCCAGATAAGGGGAGCACAGAAACTGAAAGCTGCTTCTCCATGTTTAGTTCTGAGTCTAGGGATGTTTAGTAGGCTAGAGTTGGAGGACCTGAGTGGTCTTGGTGGTTGGTACCATGACAACAGGTCTTCAACATATTTTGGTGCTAAGCCATCTAATGATTTATAAACTAGTGGGAGTATTTTAAAGTACAGTGCAAAGATGTTGGTCCAGTGTAAGGACTCTAGGACTGTGGTGATGTGCTCTACTTTCCTGGTTCTAGTGAGGAACACGAGCAGCAGCGTTCTGGATCAGCTGCAGCTGTCTGATTGACTTTTTAGGCAGACCTGTGAAGACGCTGTTGCAGTAATCAATCCGACTAAAGATAAAGGCATTGATGATGTTTTGATAGGTCCTGTTGCGACATCAGTCGTTTAATCCTAGAAATGTTCTTCAGGTGATAGAAGGCTGACCTTGTGATTGCCTTTATGTGACCCTGGAGGTTCAGGTCTGAGTCCATTACTACACCTAGGTTACGAACCTGATCAGTAGTTTCTAGCTGTATTAATTGAAGCTGTGTGCTGACTCTTGATCGTTCCTCCTTGGGTCCAAAAATAATTACTTCAGTTTTGTTTCTATTCAGCTGGAGAAATTTATGGCACATCCATCCATTTATTTGGTCAATGCATTGATTTAGGGTTTGAATGGGTTCAGAGTCACCTGGTGACATTGTAATGTAGAGCAGAGTATCATCCGTGTAGTTATGGTAGCTAATGTTATTGGTTGCTATAATCTTGCCTAGTGGGAGCATGTAGATATTAAATAAGAGGGGCCCCAGGATGGAGCCCTGGGGCACCCCACATGTGATTTCTGTTCGTTCTGATGAAAAGTTTTCTATTGAAACATAGAAGTCCCTGTTCTTTAGGTAAGACTCGAACCAGCCAAGTAGTGTACCACAGAGTCCGACCCAGCTCTCCAGTCGTTCCAATAAAACATCATGATCAACAGTGTCAAATGCTGCACTGAGGTCCAACAGAACCAGCACTTTGGTTCTACTACAGTCTGTATTTATGCGGATTTCATTGAATACTTTGACGAGGGCAGTCTCGGTGCTGTGGTGAGCACGGAAACCAGACTGAAAAACATCAAAACGGTTTGTCATTGTTATGAAGCCATTTAACTGCTGAAACACAGCTTTTTCAATAATCTTACTGATGAATGGAAGATTAGAGATCGGCCTGTAGTTCTGTATTAACGTGTTGTCCAGATTTTTCTTCTTTAGCAGTGGTTTAATAACTGCTGTTTTTAAAGCCTGAGGGAAGACCCCTGATAGCAGGGATGAGTTCACTATTTGAACAAGATCAGACCCAATAACAGGAAGAACTTTCTTTAGAAAAGCTGTGGGTAGGATATCAAGACAGCAAGAGGAGGAGCTTAATTGGATAATGATTTTTTCAAGGCTGTTCTGGTTTAATTCGTGGAATTCAGACATTTTCTCTACATTGTTGTTGATTGGGGATGGCACTGGTTGTGGGTTCGATACTGAGGTACAGATTGACTGTCTAATTGTTAGAATCTTTTCAGTGAAAAAGCTGGCAAATTCATTGCAGGCCCTGGTA
This sequence comes from Valencia hispanica, assembly GCA_963556495.2. Lineage (NCBI taxonomy): Eukaryota > Metazoa > Chordata > Actinopteri > Cyprinodontiformes > Valenciidae > Valencia > Valencia hispanica. Next base: position 46,454,725 of record OY747714.1, on the reverse strand, counting down.
GAGTTTAGTTCAGGAAATGTCTTTCCACTGTTGCAAATAGAGTCCGTGCATTATTAATGTTTCTGTTGATTATTTCAGAAAAGAACAATTCCCTAGCATATTTTATAGTTAGCTGATATCTATTCAGTATCTCTTTGTAGATCTCACAGTGAACCTGGAGTCGAGTTTTCCGCCATTTTCTCTCGGCTCGTCGACACTCTCTTTTCACTACGTACCAGTGGATTACTTGTCCACGGAGACTTCTTTCTACCTGAGACTACTTTCACTTTAGTTGGAGCAATGGAATCCATGATATCTGAGATTTTCGCAAGGAAATTATCTACCAACTTATTTACTGAGTTTGAGTTGGGAGATGAGGGGGATGTGGTGGAAGTGGTAAATACGTTTAAAGGTTTCTACTGAACTGTCCCCTAGAAAACGCTTTTTTATAGTGGTCTTACTGTGGCTGGAAAATTTAGCACTTGGTACTGTCAAAGAAAATACAGAAATGGTCAGATAATGCAATATTAATTACCGAGATGTTGGAAATATTTAAACCTTTGCTGATAATTAAGTCCAGAGTGTGTCCTTTATTGTGTGTTGGTTGTTTGACATGCTGGATCAGTCCGAAGTTGTGGAGAGTATCATCTAATGTTTTTGCTTGTCTATCTTGGGGGTTGTCGGTATGGATGTTAAAATCCCCCACAATGATTAGTTGGTCATAGTCGATACATATTACAGAAAGAAGGTCATTGAAATCATTAAAGAAGTTAGAGTTAAGTTTTGGTGGTTTATATAAACTTAGAAATATAGCTTTGTTAGGCTCATTTATCTGGGTGGCTAGGTATTCAAAAGAATCAAACGTGCCCAGGGTTACCTTTTTAAAGTTAATTGAGTTGTGAAAAATGGTGGCTACACCTCCACCTCGTCTGTGCTTTCTGCTCTCGCTTAAGAAATTGTAATTTGGAGGAGTAGATTCTATTAATGCAGTTGTTTCGTTATTTTCATCTAGCCAAGTTTCTGATAAAAAAAGGGCGTGTAAATTATTCTCAGTGATGAAGTCATTGATAAGAAAAGACTTCCCAGATAGAGATCAAATTTTTAATAAAGCTAACTTAAGTATTGTGATGATGGGCAGCTGAACCTTCTGACAGGTTATCAATTTTGTTTAATATGAGAGCGTGTGGTTAACAGGAAGATGAAGACTTAATCTCTGATGGTTGTTTATCTGTTCGGTCCTGTGGTGTCATCATGACTTGCTGTTTTTGTTTTCTGATATCCATGGGCGCCTCAAGGTCAGCTTTTGGGAGCAAGTATTTTGCTTTCTGATTTTGATAAGAAATTTTTTTTTGCTGCTAACAGCCTCACTCCGGCCTTGTTAAGATAACGGCCTGCTTTGAACAGATGATTAGCACTTCCAAATACTTTGAAATTATTAATAAATGTGAACGACTTCTCAGCTGATTGTTTCTTCAACCATTTATGGAGCATGCGGAGTCTGCTAAATCTTTCATCATTCCCTTCAGGGACTGGTCCGCTGATGAGGATGTTTACGTTAAGTCCATCAAGTCTCTGTAGGAGATCAGAAAAGTCTCTCTTCAGAATCTCTGATTGTCTCATCGCGATATCTGCTGATCCAGCGTGAATGACTAGCTTTTCCAAAGCAGGATGTTGGTCCAAGATTTTGGGGATTTTTTCTGATATTTCTCTCACTGTATTTTTGTAGCAGCTATAAACTCTGGTGTTCTTGCTACAAAAAGCCTCAATTCCATTAAATGATCCATCTTGTATGATAACAATCTTTGCTGGGGGGGCTCTTACTTTGTTATGTGTCCGTTTGATGCGGCTGGGTTTCTCCTGGTGGCTTTGACTGGTCCCGGGGGCTGCGTCATCTTTCGGGGAACTCAGGGCTGTGAGTCTGTTTTTCAGCGGGATTCCAGGTGGAGAAATATCTCTTGTTTTTGCCTGAAACCTCTTTTGTTTACTCTTAGCAGAAGCGGCAGGTCTGGGTTCAGAGCTTTCTCTGTGCCGGAGTTTCTTTAGTTTTTTCTTCCTCGGAGAACAGGCTGGGGTTGATGATTCCATGCGTTTTAAAGCTGGCCAGTGTTCATTAGAGTGCGGAGTTCTGCCGCTCAGGTGCCTGTAGGGAGTCTCTGTGACACGGTTAGACCGATGTAACACCGGGCTGATAGGCTGTTCCTTATGTGAATTCAACGGTAAAGTTGTATCGTTTCCATAATCAGCGTGGAGATCAAAATTAATTTCCAGGTGACGTAGCTTCGTTTCAATGCCCTCAATTCTGTGGAGCAGTTTTTCAAAATCCTTAGCTGAGCAAAAAGCCATGTTGATAAGTCCATAAAAAAGTAATCCAAGAAGAGATCTGGTCCAATACAGTAACTCCAGGGGCTGGGTAGATAAAGTAACTAAGAAAAGGTTAAGAAAAGAAGACAAGAAAAGCAAACAGAAAAGAAAATAAAGTGAACAGATATATAGTTACTGTGTTGTGTCAGTGTGCGGGTCTCTGCCGCATTCATATGGGAATAACCATGGATAACAGGTTCGGGCGAGTGTGTGTTTTTCTAATTGGACCGGTGCAGGGGCACCGCTGGAACTGTGAATCGGTGCATATTGATTCATACTGCAAAATAGCACAGAATGAATTATTTGTTTGTTGTTTTTGTTTTTCAATTCAGGTTAGATTTATTTTTTTTGGTGCGCAGAGCAGATTTTCTTAGTTTAGAGCAACATTAGGGTCAACTGATTTACCCCGTCAGATTTCCCTCGCAGAAATTTCCCGGAACTCGTCTGGTGCAAACGCGCCTATTAGGAACTGGTTTTACCACTGGAACCAGTTTAGTGGAAGCCTCTCCTCGTAGTGTTCATCATTTCCATTCAAAGTAATTCACCACACCTTTAGTTGTTTTTTAAGGTAGCATCAACAAATCAGCAGGCCCTACACTAGCTTGCTATTAAGTTTTAACAAGGTTTTGTAAGACGGAACAGTCTGCTTTGTTTGTTCGCCGCCTGAAAGCAAATTCCAAACTTTGTTCTGCGGTTCTGATGGAAACAGAATAATGATCCTTATTGTTTCATTATTATTACTGTGAGGCATCCTCTGCGATGGAAAGCTGGAGCAGATTTGTGGGCTCAAAGCAAACGGTTCATTATGAAGGAACATGGGATTCATTGTGCTTTACTGGTCTAATTTGGCTCCTTCAGAACTTTCTATCAATTTCAGCTTGATTAGGAAGGTTTTCTGTGAGTTATTGATGGTGAACCAGCTAAATCATCATCATAATTGAAGTAACCGGTGATGGCAAATAAATGTCATGTTTCTTGCTGCCAGTGTCGCTGATGCTCCTCGATGTAAAACGCCATGTTCACATACGTTCGACCGTCTGGCCTCTTCATGGGTCTCCGGTGGGTATTTACATGTGTACTTTGAGTCTTGAGGGCTACTCTTATGTACACAGTTCAGAAAGTAAAGGTCACGGATATCTGAATGACAGTTTGGGGTTCGTTTGTTCAGCCCGACAGCCGGGTTTCACGTCAGCCGAGAAGGTGAGTTGAGGGTAAATCATTCAACAAACAGGACGCCTCGGATGAGGTCAGCGTTGCCGTGGCCTTTCTTGACTGCACAATGGCAGTCTGAAGCATATTAATCAGCAGAACTGCTTCATGAATATTGATGAGGCTTTTAAAGCTCATGTAAATTCATGGGAGTGATTGTAGTCGTGCTTAACAGGTCAGGAGATCTAGCTGTGCACTCGGCTCTGGTAAACCTTTTCCGTGTTGGAGCGGAACATCAGGTAACCTTCCCTGGGAGGGGGGGGCACCACTAACAGCAATAAATTAACTTTTTTTTCAAGGTTTATTAAACTTTTTACTCTGACTTTTTACTGACTTTAATTGTGGATGTAAAAGTCTGGCTTTAGTAAAAAACATCAAACATGAAGTGGCTGGTCTCGGGAGACGACACATTAGAAAAATCACGTTCCCCAGAGTGACTTAAAAATCCCCCTCTGTCAGGTAGGCCCTAAACCAATTCACTGCAAAGCCTTTAAGTCGAGGCAGTAAAACTGATGTTTTCCTGCTAATGTTAAATGGAAAGTAGCATCTGATGTGCTCTAACATCTCAGTATCACCTGGGCTGCAGATTAGATTCAGATACATGTGTGAGACAGCCTCGGTGTGGCTTATAGAAAAAGGCGAATCAGAAGCTGGTGAATGAACAAAAAGACGTTAAAAGTCGAGCACAGCAGGTACTTTATGTCATCCTCATATTGTTCCCCAGGAGGCGGCGAATTCCTTTTTAAAAGGAGCATCAAAGACCGGCTCATTGATTTCACTGCTCCTGCTCTTAACCATCATTATCAAGACTAACAGCGTGGAGTCAATACCTGCAGCCCACCCTCAAATAACAACTGTAAGGAGTGTTAATGAGAGCGTTCGCAAGGCCTTGCTATCATATTTGCCAGTATCGACGGAGATATTGATGGACACTCAAACGAGCTGATGCTGTGTGCCGTCGACGCGTCTTACTTCGTATTTCACTTCGTCCCTTCAGGAGACGTACAGACCGTCGGCTTCCAGGAACTCTACCCACCGCCGGGCTGCTTTTAAGCAGCGGATGAAGTCTAAAACCTCCAATTGCTCCACTGGGTCAACACATTACGGCCCTGCAAAATAGGTCAAAACAGCATTTGAAGACCATTGTAGGAAACAGGAATTAAAGCAGTGCAGAGATGATGGGAGACTCGTGTGATAAATCGAGACACCCAGCAGATTAAGTGGACTGCTGACTTTGACTTTTCAGAGCAAGTGCTGTTAGTGAAGGCCAGTACATCATGTTTATTGCATCAAGATAGTCCAGTGGATTTTTATGTTTCATAAAACCTTTAATTAACCGGTGCCAAAGACCGACCACGGCCTTGATCGGACGATAATTCCCTCGATAAAACTCACATTTAATTTGTCACATCATGGGCTTTGGGTCATTACTGATGCACTTGGAGTTGTTAACCCCTGTTCCATCATTTAGACATCAGCTATAACTTTGGCAATGATCCCTATGAATATTTATCACTTGGCTGTACTGGTAGAAAATCTCTGTAGCACTTCTAAGATAACACAGTCAAATGGAGTCAGTTTAAGGAGGCTGGGTCATTCTAGACCTCAGTTTAACCCACTCAGCTCTACTCATACTTTGACTTCAAATTTCACTTGCTTAGGTTTGTTTCTCAAACTTTTGTGAAAAGTTATATTATCCCAGAAACGCTGGCACTGTTCCCAGTTGCCAAGTTGGCCTGGGAGACCAGTTTGCGAACCTATTGCTTTGTAAAGATCATACAAAAGGCCCGTCTTCACCATCAGAACTTCCGCATCATTTTAGTGGGCCTTCACAGTCTTCGTTTCACCGGGACATTTCAGGAGGCAAATGAAGCTTGGAAATGGTCCGGTAGAGATGCACAAACCAACCATCCAGCCATCCATCCAGTTCAGGGTTGGGGGGGGCTGGTTCCTCTCTCCGGGTATCATGGGGCAAGAGGCGGGGTACACCCTGGACAGGTCGCCAGTCCATCGCAGGGCGCAACCATCCCTGCTTCTTCCATTGTCCATCTCTTGTTATTGTCTGCTGCTGTGGGCGTCATTTGGCGCTGATCAATGATGCCGCTCACTGCCGAAACGGTCGTGATACGCTGACCCCTTAGCAAATTCCTTTAAGGGCCAATTTTTGTGTGGAGACACAAGAGGGCGGAGCCAGCGTATTCTTCAAACAACTTCCTCCCTCCCAGAAATTTCCTAGAACTTGTTTAGTGGAAACAGGCCTAAAGACGTTGAATGGCTTCGTCAGCTCTCAACAACAATTCACATATTGTGGCTGGTACACTAGGAGAGATTTAAACTAGCTGATGTTTTCAGCGATGACTGAGAAATGTATGAAGCTCATTAAATGATGCCTGGGTCCGCCGATACCAAGACCAAATGTAAAGTAAGTTGTAACCATGCAATGTATTGAACCAAGACAACCATCAGATGTCGTTGTAGGCTATTAATCGGGACTTTTGTGCCTTGTCCACATGTAGCTGGGTATCTCACAAAACAAATATATTTTTCTACGGTTTGGCCCGTCATCCACACGGAAACGCAGATTTAAGGCACTGAAAATGAATCTTTCTAAAAACTCCAGCCAAAGTGAAGATTTATGTTTTCTCTGTTTTCAGCGTTTGTGTGTGGACAGAAACAACTGGAGTTTTAGGCTCCGCAACGTCACTTTCTGCGACACAAATGCTCCAGCATAATTTGTGTGACCTGTGTTTAGACTCAGAAACAGCATCTATGTCCCCAGAGATGTCCGAGCGCTTTTTGTTTGCTTGTTTTTACAAGCTCAATTACTGCTCTGTGTAGAAGTTATAATATAGAAAGTTACTCTGAGTGGATAGGATTTGAGGACACTACTGCCCCCTACAGGTTTGGCATGTCTATGAATGTGCTTAACAACGCATTTATGCAGTTAGGTGTGGACAGAGTTTAAAAAAAAACGAGGCAGTGAGGATATTCGTTTAAAAAAAACCCCAGCTACGTCTGTACATGGCCTTGGAGGCAGTAAAGAAGATACTTTGATGCGGCTGTATGCCAAAATTGACATTAGACCATGGCTTAATAAAAACAAGAGCAAAGCTAGCAAAAACGGCGACAATGCTTAATACATCACCAGTCTTACAGAGGCATGTGGAACCTTGAGTGACATTCTGGTCCACACTCCAGACCAGTCGGTCGTGGTAACACGTGGTAACGTTTGCCAGCTGCCAAGAAACATCACAAAGAAGAAAAAGAAGGGGGCTGTGTTATTTTAGGCTAATATGAGCATGCTAACGGTAGCTGTGATGAAAACTTTGTAAGAAATATCCACAAAGAATTTACCATGGTTTTCAGCGTCATACTATGTTGGCTTTAATGGAGGACATTTATTGGACCGTTGTAGATGTAAAATCTTTGTTCAAGACGGCTCTGTTCTGTCAATGATACGTGGCTTCCAACAGTGAGTTGCACATTATTTGCTTTCTGAGTGGTTTTACCAAAGTCTTTATTGTGTCTACAATTATGATTGTATCATTGGTTGTCATACATCATTGGAACATCAAGAATTGTAGCTTTCTAATGATGTCTAACATGTAAATGTACATAGAAAGGGTGTGGAAGAAAGAAAAAAAGGCAGATATGACCCGGAAGTGTTTAACGTGCAGGCAACATGATGTAGAAAAACGCGAAGGAATTAAATAAAAAGAGTTTTTACTGGTCTGTCAGCTGTTGAGACTTTGTTCACCAAAGTCACCAGATTACAATCAATATGGACCAAAATCTGAGAGAAATGTTTCAGACACCTTATTACATCTTTGCCAGACAGGACTAAGGCAGTTCTAACAGCAAAAGTAAAGTCCAACTTGGTACTAAGGAGGTGGAAATAATTGGGTACCCGGTGAATTTTCTTGGTAGTGGTGGAAATATTCATCTAAGAAACGCAATACTTTAAAAAGTACATCAGATTAGATAATAAGTTTCCTTGCTTGCCCAACACTTGAGACTTTGCATCTGATCTATCCCTAGAAAATCTCTGCCAGTAGAATTAGAAAAACCTTGTTCAACTCTTTGTAGGAAGACATCGGAGTAGGTCAAGTGTGTCGAAAGGAAGAGCTGATGGGCTACACCGCTGAATGGTTGTCCTTGAATCTGCACATTTTGTTGTCTTTAACATGCAGAAACAAGCCACCTAAACTCAGCAAAAAAAGAAACGCCCTCTGACTTTCAACTTTTTTTACTTTCAGTAAACTTAATGTGTCAAAATATTTGTATGAACACTAAAAGAGTCAACACCATGAGACATAAACTAAAAATGTTTCACAGACATGTGACTAACAGAAATAGAATAATGTGTCCTTGAATGAAGGGAGGCTCAAAATCAAAAGTACCAGTCAGTATCTGGTGTGGCCTTCAGCTGCTTGAAGTACTGCAGTGCATCTCCTCCTCATGGACAGGACCAGATTTGTCAGTTCTTGCTGTGAGATGTTACCCCACTCTTCCACCAAGGCACTTGCAAGTTCCTGGACATTTCTGGGGGGAATGGCCCTAGCCCTCACCCTCCGATCCAACAGGTCCCAGACGTGCTCAATGGGATTGAGATCCGGGCTCTTCGCTGGCCATGGCAGAACACTGACATTGCTGTCATGCAGAAACTCACGCACAGAACGAGCAGTATGGCTGGTGGCATTGTCCTGCTGGAGGATCATGTCCGGATGAGCATGCATAAAGGTTACCACATGAGGGAGGAGGATGTCTTCCCTGTACCGCAAGGCATTGAGATTGCCTGCAATGACAACAAGCTCAGTCAGATGGTGATGTGACATATCGCCTCAGACCATGACGGACCCCCCACCTCCAAATCCATCCCGCTCCAGGGTAACTTCGGTGTAACGCTCATTCCTTCAACGATAAACATGTCTGGTAAGGACCTGCCTTACAACAGGCCTACAAGCCCTCAGTCCAGCCTCTCTCAGCCTATTGCGGACAGTCTGAGCACTGATGGAGGGATTGTGTGTTCCTGGTGTGACTCGGGCAGTTGTTGTGGCAATCCTGTACCTGTCACGCAGGTGTGATATTTGGATGTACCGATCCTGTGCAGGTGTTGTTACACGTGGTCTTCCACTGCGAGGATGATCAGCTGTCCTTCCTGTCTCCCTGTAGCGCTGTCTTAGGCGTCTCACAGTGCGGACATTAGCCACATAAGCAGTCCTCATGCCTCCCTGCAGCATGCCTAATGCACGTTCACGCAGATGAGCAGGGACCCTGGGCATCTTTCTTTGGGTGTTTTTCACAGTCGGTAGACAAGTCTCTTTAGTGTCCTGCGTTTTTAGAACTGTGACCTTAAATGCCTACTTTCTGTAAGCTGTTAAGGTCATAACGACCATTCCACAGGTGCAGGTTAATTAATTGATTATGGTTAATTGAACATGCATGGAAAACGTTGTTTAAACCCTTTACAATGAAGATCTGTAACGTTATTTGGATTTTTACAACATTATTGTTGAAATACACAGTCCTGAAAAAGGGACGTTTCTTTTTTTGCTGAGTTTATAACGGCGAGGGACAACATTTCTGAACTTTTACTCCAACATGAACCCATTTTCACTAACATATCTTCTAGCCTAAAATTTGCCTCTGCTTTCTCTAACGGCAAGATTCACTGACAGCAGGTCTAATGAACAGAAGGCAGATCTGTATGATTACGATGTGCCTGAAAACAAAAATCCTTTAGCCAGTCTGAACGAGGCTTTCTTCTATTTGACATTTATAATTTTGTTCATTTAGACAAAATGTTTTCCTGCCTTCAGGCGTAAAAAACAAACTTTTCTCATCATAAAGTCGTGAAGCTGCCTATCAGCGGTTAAATCGGAAAACAGCGATTGTCGTCTACCTGTGTTTTCTCGCTTCTTGGAAAAACAAATTGCTGGCAACATTTAGAGGGAAATTGCTCTTTTGCTCGTTTATATTCAAGTTACAGTCTAAAAATGTTAAATTGAGAAATAATGATGTTTATATTTCATTTCTATATGTGCAGGAGGAGGTAACACGTCTCTATGGCTTCAGATCAAACGTAGACAGAACAACTTTGGTTTACTAAATGTGAGATATAAACTTTAAAAATGAAAAAGGTCACCGCTCATCCGTCAAAAAAAGTCTTATTATGAGGTGCTGCTGAACTAGGAAATAGAAATGTATAAAAATACAGCCGTTGCACACTCAAACACTGTGCAAGATCAATGTTTTTGCTTTTATAAGCTTTTATTGCAAGCTTTCGGTTTTGCGATCTTCCTGAAGAAGGTCCCAAGACCGAAAGCTTGCAATAAAATTGATCTCGCACAGTGTTTGAGTTATAGACTTTAGAAAAGAGTTAAGAAAAGGCTCATATGGGCACTAGCCCAGGGCGTTGAGTTTTGGGGTTGGCCCCAAAAGATTTAGTTTTGTTTTTAATTATAGGATGTTTTTAAAACGTTGTGCTTTTTTAAAACTAAAACTTTCATTGCTATTGATGTATTAGTAATTACACCCAGATTTAACTGTCCACACCTTTTTGGGGTTTAATGGAAGGGTTTGCCCCTTGACCACATTGAGGAACGTCTTTTCCAATTCCAAATTCCCAGGAGCTAATGTGTTGGACAACCTAACCGTCGACGTTCTCTCATTTGCATGAGTAGTAGAAGTATGTCCCTCAACACCACGACCGATCGTAGCATCCGGATTTCACTGCAGATAACGGCTGCCTTTAAATGCAACCTATATAATTTTGTCTCAGGAAACATTTTCCTGAGAAAATTTGAAGATGTTTTTTCAGTCACTAGAACTGAGAGAGAGAGGAAGTCCTCATCCAGAGACTCACTCTTTACCTTGTTGTATGCAGTCTTCAGAAACCTTAGCTTGCTGTCCCTAGATCTTGCTCAAGACAATCTAGACTCTTCTCACGTGTCGTTCCATGATGGTGGAATGACCTGTCGATTGCTACCAGAGCAGAGACGTCCGTACATCTATAAAAGATGCATTCATTTCTTTTTCAAAGGTTTCAGTAAATGCACTTTATTGCAGGCGTCTTAGGTTCCAACTCCTTTGGTCTCATTCCTGCTGTCTGCTTTGTCTGTGATGAGCCTGAACTTAAAAAGAAAACAACTAGCTGTAAGATTTATTACCAGTGTAGGTACCAGATCTGCTCGTGGTCCTGCGTCTAATTATGACGTCATATTACATGATTGGCTGAACGCTGACACCACACTACATGATTGGCTGGACGTTAGCACGTTGACGTTGTGTGCATTTTTAAGAACTTTATTGAACAAAAAGCAAGTATACAACACACAAACAAACGAAGTATACAGAAGAATTCAACAGATACAAACAGGCAGGGGTGTTATATAAATACTGTACATGAAAAATCTACATATATGAATTGTTTTGAGAGCCTTTTTCTTGATAGTCTGATATTGATTTGATAAATTGATTGATTAAACATTTATCATCTGTTTGGGGTATTCTAAAAGAAACCCCAGAATAAAACATTTTTCCATTTTAAGGGAAAATCCGTCAAAATACGGTTAATAACAACATTCTAAACTCTTTCCAAAGCCCATGTGTGAAAGCGCAGTACCAGAAAATGTAGTTTGTCACAGTGACGTTGCCGTAGTGTGACGTTATCGGCAAGCGCCGGGCCTCCGAGGAGATCTGGTACCTACACCGGATTTATTAGGTGTTTTATTAGAATTAAATTACTGTAGAGATAAAATAACTAAGCTTTCTAAAACAGATGCTAATATTTTAGTTGTTGAAGATGGAATAAATGTAATGTGTTCAAGTCAGACCGAAGCAGCCAGATAACCTGACAGATTGTTCCTGAATGTTGATTCCCAGTGGTCCCAGTGCTGTGAGCATGCTCTGTAGATCCCACCATTGGCTTTGAACTGGAAATAACTGAGGAAGCTGTAAACCAGGAGATTCAAGTGCGAGGGAGGAAGAAAAGTCCAAAGTTCTTCCGTGTTGGGTGGCCTACATTTTGTGTGTTTTTTTCTGAGTGTTTAAAACTTTTCTTCTCTTATTGGTTGAGCTTATATATTTAACGTGTGAAAAGGCAGTTTCTGCATGTGTTAAAAAACAACAACCAGGTTAATAGATTTATTTTCCCTCCCCCCCAATAAAACCTGGTTAAATTCAGGTTAAACCTGCCCAGTTCTTTTGTGCTGCTGTTACATAACAAGTACTACTGTTCTAACAATAAGCCGTCAGATTCCCGGAACTCTGACCCTTTAAATAAAGTTTGGATTAAAAAGCAATCCAGCCGTCTGTGTGCCGTTGGATTACTGTGGAGCGCCGATATCGGGATCAAGCAGCAGAACGTGGATTAATCCTCAGAATTAAGCGAGAAGAACATGACAAGACTGCAGATCACTTTGATAGGACCCATGCTTATAGAGATGAAGGTTAATCCTGTGTTCCTGGAGAGAGTTTGCATTTTCTCTGCTGTTGATAGAAGCAGCAAAACATTTAACCAGAGGCTTTTCTTTAAAGCGCTAAATACAGATATGAATAATCCATCCCGACATCCTACAGCATTTATCGCTTACGGGCAAAAAAACGGGAGTATCCAGAGAGTTTTGGAGATGCTCTTAGTTATGGCAGCAGAGGCTGAAAGGAGTTCAGGAACAGCAGGGGTCCTTTCAGATGTTGTCGTCTGTGATATGCCTGACGGATGTGTTTTTAAGGCCTTCTGGTAAACAATCTGCGGTTCAGGTTTGGTGCGTCTGAGAAAATCTTCCCACGATGCAAAGAACCCAGGAAATGATGTAAACCCCTTTACTCTGATTCTCCTTAATAAAAACATTGTGGCAAAACTATGAGGTGCTGTTTGTAAAGTTACACAGTCAAAATATTAACAGCAGTTTTTTCAGTTGTTTAGTCTGTCATAACATAAACTGAGTCATATTTTCACCTTGTCCTTCATATATTTATAAATGTCACATTTCCTAAATAAATATTTAGCTCGGATCTAACTATTTAGTTTGGATCTAAATATACATTTATTTAAAAAACTGAATTATTATTTTGCAACTAAACTAAATATTTAGATCTGAGCTAAATATTTTGTTTGGAAAATAAATATTTTGTTTGGAGCAAAATAACTAGCTAGGAAGCTAACTTGCTAGCTAAACATTTAGTTGACAAATTAAATGTTTAGCTCAGAATTAAATATTTATTTTGCCAAGCTAGTAACCTAAATATTTAGCTTGAAAGCTAAATATTTAGGTTGAAATTAAATATTTATTTTGCAGACTAAATATTTAACTCCAAAAACATTAAGCTAGCAAGCTAACTTGCTAACTAAAAATTTAGTTTGGAGGAAAAATGTTTAGTGTAAAATGTAATATTTGGTTTGGAAATGTGACATTTATAAATATATAAATTACATCGTGAAAATATGACATTGAAAAATAAACCCACATTTTTTCCCACCTGACAGGCTAATTAACCCCAAGTAAAGCTTTTAATCTTTACCTGTGTAACTTTATGAACGGCAGTCTAAGCAAAACTGCCATCATAAGTGACCTAATTAGTTACCACATTACACATGTTTCTAAATGATTGATTAGCGTCACTGAGCGATACACAAAAGGATAAAAAAAAATAAAAATGGAAACTAAACTAAGAGAAGAAACCTAAAAACACAAGAAATGAGTAAGAACCTAAACACAGAAGAGTAAACTAATGTGGAAAGACCCCATTATTAAACCACCCAGAAATCGTCACGAAAACACAAACATATGTAGATCATCATCAGAAATATGTAAACATTTTGACAAATAACGTTTCCACAGCGTTGCATATCCTTTCATTTAGCTTGTAAATGTATTTTATTTTTGTTTTTATATTTTTGCAACACTGTGAGAAATGTAAAAGACATGATGACTTGTGTTGTTATTTGTACATTAGATTTAAAGAGGTGATTATGGGCTTTGGGAGTAATGAAAACCCATGTAGACTTTTAAATATCAGTTGAGGAAAACAAAAGTTTTTCCATAACTAACAACTTTTTAGTGAGACTAGTAAGAAAAAACTACATATTTTTATCCTCGTTGCAGCGCCTTATCTCTCAGAGCTTTGAAAAAGAATGTTTCATTCTCAATAAAAAAATGTAACTAGATTTTCATTAAATATTCAGTAATATTGTGTGAAAAACGAAGAATTATGCTTTATAAAGCTGCTAACATCCTAAAGATAAGACAGTTATTTCATTTCCCAACATTTAGATACTAGTGGGCGTATTTCCAGAAGGTGCTACAACTTCTCCTAAAGATAGCAGCTTTGTTGTTCTTCCAAGCAACATCACAGAGGGAATCATGATAAAAATACAGCCGCTGCCTTTTATTTAGCTAATTATCATAAGAAAAGACCCACAGAGTGCCGTATCCTCTGATCAAAGGAAACATTCTTGATCCCACGGCTGTAGAACTTGGTTTAATTCAGGCGTTTCCATCCTTGGACGACTCTATGTGAGTTACGCTCAGTTAACCAGTCAAAAGTCACACAAGCTTTCATTACTGTGCAAAAGTTCTGATCCATCTCTCATTTCTTCTTATTTTCCCTCCTATGATCCAGACTTTGATGTAATCTTTAAAGTTGTTTTGCTAAATGCTTCTCCAGCCCTTTTTCTTTTTTTTTGCCTCTGTTCGCTCTCAAACTCAAGGTTTAAATGAGTTTTACGCTTACATCAACGTTTACACCAACAAAAAACATGAGCAGCCCTAGTTGGTGATGCAGCCTCAAAATTGCATCGCAACATGCTACCAGTTTAAAATCTATAATTGTTTTTACCTAGAAAGGTAAAGGATTTATGTAAGACTGACAAATATGTAGTAGAATTAAATACAGTGCTAATATCTGCTGGATCTGTGGATCAGATTAAGCGGGTATAGAAAATGTAAAATCGGATGGCATTCAATTCAATTCAATTCAAAATTACTTTATTAATCCCAAAGGGAAATTAAATGTTGTAACTCATTATCAACGTTCCTTCAAAGATTTGTTGTAGATGCTGATGGGTGTGGGTAGGGATGATCTCCTGTAGCAGTCTGCAGATCTGAAGAAGCCTCTGACTGAAGACGCTCTGTAGTTGTATGACAGTCAGATGTAGGCTAGAGGACGCTCAGGGTTGTCCATAATCTTCATTTTATGAATAATCCTTTTTTGTACACTAAACTCCAGAGGGTCCTCAGCATCTAACCTGTTTGCCAACAATCTCACGTTGCCCAATATGATTGATGGAGATGGTTTAAAATTCCTCCTTTTCTCTCTCCTCTTCGCCCCTGCTCTGGATCCATGGCGTCTCATTTTCAAGTCATCAGGGTTTTGTGGCTGCAGTTGAGGTATTATTTGAGCTTTTGTGATGTTAATCAGCTGCTGCCAGTTGTAAACCACCTTGTTGCCATGGTTATGCATCATAAGAAATGTCCAAAAATAAAATAAAAAGTAGCAAAAGTCCTTCCAGCTGCACAGCATTCAAAACCAGAGAGAACGATTGTCCACAAAAATAATGTTTCTACTAGAAATGGAGGAATAAAAGTAAAATAAAATAAAAAAAATCAGAACAAATGTAACAGAGCTACTCCAACATGCTGCCACCTTGAGCGGCGCAATTCCGGAACAATGAAAGTGCACAAACCTTCCAACCTGTAAGAAAGACAGATTTTCTTTTAAGCTGAACCTGAAAAAACCCTACCCACCCTTAGAGATAGGGTGAGAAGCTTGTTCAAAGACAACAGTTTGAGAAAAGGAAATTGTAACTCCAACATTGCCCTTAAGGCCTGTCACTTAAAGGAGCCGTATGTAAGATTGTGGCCAAAACTGGTACTGCAATCACTTTCAAACTACTGTAGAGCGGTGTATCCCCCATCCGACTCGAGGTTGCCCGATAGGCTGCAGGAACGTAGGCTGCTACAAGGAGCTTCCAATGACAAGTGACGAGTCCTACAGAGTAAGTTTTTTTCTGTTAATTATGTTTAATTATAATGACAGAGAAACGGGCTCTGATAATGCATCGCTAATGTTAGCAATAACAACTTACCGTTTTTATTTCCCAAACAATTCCTTACCTTTTCAATTCGATGACCCTCCTCCTCCATATGCGCTAACGTAACGTTACTTTGCATGAACATGCATAACTTTGTTCAATTGTCATGAATATTTGAAATGTCCATTTACATTAAGTACAAGTTAGCCAAACATAGATGGATCTTAACTGTGCAGGAGAAAATAAGAAACGTTGGCGTCTGTCTTCAAATTCTTCTCTGTTTTCAGCCGTCTCCATCTTTCAAAAGCATCTCCAATACAAATCCTTGTTTTATTTTAGACTTTGTCACGACGTATTTCTGAATGTTAACGAGGTCTTTTAGGTGTCGTAACGTTAGACATTTTTTATCCGAAACACTTTTGTAGCTGGAGCTGTAGTAACTAGAGCAGAGCTGGCAACCCCGATGCTGAAACACTACTGACGTCATGATTGGTAGATAGGTGGAGGGAGGAGCTTCAGGCCAAAACAGAAGATGACATCATCAACATCAGTTGAGGGCTGCAACTTCACTTTTTAAATGACAATATACTGGCCGTACTACTGTTGTCAGTGGTATATGTACTTGAAATGAGCATGATTTCTTAATGTCTAGTGACATATCAGGGTAATTTTATGATTAATTCAAATACATTTCTTAGAAATAGTTCCTTTAAAATCTGACATCCAGGTGATCAGCTGAAGGACGAAGTACCTCTCAGGTCCTTGGTGAGATCTTTGCTGGATTTCTTTTCTGACTCCTGACAGAATCCAACTTGGGTCACCCTTGACAAAAGTTAAAAGATTTCAGACTGATGTGATCTCCAACTTTCCCTGGAGCGGTTTTTCAGCCGAGTGTGAAGCGACCGGGATGAGAATCGGCGCCGACTATAAGACCATGGTCTTTGGGTTGTGGACGAGGTCCTGCCCCAGTTGGAGGAGGTTAAATATCTCGGGGAGAGATACGGAGCAGGAAATCAATAGATGGATTAGGGTTTCCCCCCCGGAGGAGCTGGACCAGGTGGCTTCAGAGAGGGAAGTCTGGTAGTGGTGGACAATATAAACGGTATCATTTAGCCAACGGTAGAGACTTTGACTATAGCAGACTACCGCGAATGCGCTCGGTGATGTTTTCAAGCTACACCTACTTTGTACCAGGTACGCAAGGAGGATCAATACTGATGTTCAGTGTTCGTATTTACACTAGATATTGTAAATTTAAAATTTGTTGCTTTCTATTTAACGGAAATGACACATGAAGCGTTTTTAAATATGTGCAGCTTTATTTGTGTGCGATATTTAATTCAGAAATAAGTCATCAGGAAAGCAGGGATAAGTTGTAATTTTCTTTTTACATTTTTCACTCCGGTCCAAACAGTTTAGAATTTTGTTTTTTCACAACATTTAGCTTGTATTTCATTTAAAATATCTTAATCTTGAGAAATTTTGTGTTGCATTGTTTGGACAAAGATTTGACCTTAAAAAATTACTTGAAAGGTTTTGTATTTTTTCTAAATACGTTTTGCACAGTAAATGTTCGTTAAATGGCATTCTATACTTTTTGGAAGTCCTCGTTCTGCTGCAATATATTCGGCATGTGAGAGTGTTCAAAAACAATCAAGTTGACATATATAAACAGAAGAAAACAATATATTGCAATAGATATGGTTACGCATATGCTTTAGAATATATCGCAATATAGATTTGAGGCCATAACGCCCAGCCCTAAAGTCTGGGTCTCTCTGGTTTGGCTGCTGCCCACACAACGCCACTACAGATCAAACGGAAGATGACGTACTGACACTTTTTCTTTTGTTCTCCAACTGAACTCCACTTCACTCAATGTAATAATGAGTTAAAAACGGCCTGACGACTTGGAGAGCTGTTGATCAAGAACATTTCTCAAGTTTCTCATGTTCCTTCTTCTTGATGTTACCATTACTTGGTATTGCCACGTCCACCACAACGGCTTTCCTCTGCTCTTTATCAACCACCACAATGTCCGGTTGGTTCGTCATTACCATCCTGTCTGTCTGAATCTGGAAGCACCTCCTCATCTTGCCATTGTCTCAGGACAAGATGCGAGATGTATATATATATATATATATATATATATATATATATATATATATATATATATATATATATATATATATATATATATATGATAACAAAAAGATAAATGTATGGTTGTGAAATGAATCCAAAAAGAGGAGGCCCTCTTCTGTGTAACCTGAGTATTGAACTACAGAGCTCAAAATTGGATGCTAAAAACTTTTAACTTCTGGTACTAAACTGCTCCTAAATCTTATTATCTTCCCCTCTTCAGCTCTTCTTCATCCTAATTAATAATTCTGATTATTTTCGTGGTCCTCTCCTCAGATGGCTGATCTACTTCCTCAGTCAGCACGTGGAAAAGGACCATCACTCTCTCCACCTCGTTACCCTCTCACTGTTGTCAGAGCGCCGGTCGATTCGGCCCTATCTATTGGATAATCAACAGCAGAGCTCATTAGGGAGAGCGGAGTGAACTCTGTTAATAATGTGGGCTTTAGCTCAAACATCGGACAGTAGAAAAGGAAAACAGAGCAGCAGTTACACGTGACCTCTAGCAGAAGAGAAAATTAAAGGACGATTGGAGGTCAGAGGTTTCCTGAAAGTGGCACAGGAGCTTGTTGTAGAGATTAATGATGTTGTTGTGTTTTCCTTCGACCTAACCTGCTAATAAACCAGCTGGTGACAGTGTTTCCAGCAGATTTCCTGATCTGAAACGGTGTCAGCCCTCTGAGATCAAACAACAAGCCCGTTTTTCTCTCCCAGAGATCAATGAGAATATTTGAACCCATGACAAACTAACACGTGGACGTTTTCTCATGTCTGCAAGAGCTTTAATCAAAACTGATCAAACCACAGGGCTTCTTTCTGGACAGAACATGATTCTCCTTCAACTCTTCCAATCAAGCCATAAAAACTGAGGCATGTTGTTCTCTTAGCTTGGGGTGTTGGGGGCTTCACTACGGGAAAGAACAGCAGCTGACTTAAAGGTTTTCTTACTCTTCACAGATTGATGGGCAGTGCAATAGAGTGCAATAATGTCTGGTTTACATAAACATAAATAATTATGATAGATATTTTAATACTAATATATTTATTGATTAAGTTTAAGTTTTAATTTGTTAATTAACAGTTTGGGGCACCATTCCTTAATGAGGAACGAGATACCCAGTCTCCTCTGAAAGTATGAGTTAGAACGTGGTGGAAAAATGTATTTGCTCGTATACACTACAATAAGCACAAACAACTTCTCTCTAAGGTATGATAATTTTTTAAGAAAATAGATCAACATTACAGCCGAAACATTTTTGTCAATAAATCCCATCTATCCTACAAGCATGGAGTGGGGTTCATGAGATTGATGCTAGGAAGTTAGCTTCTCCACATCAGTGATAGCTAAGGCCTAGTGTCGCACTCTTACAAAAAGGGGCTCACGTGTTGAAACAACAGGGTGAGTATGCTGAAGGGGGGGTTAGCCCTACTTGGGAGTGGGCTAATCCTGCACTCCAGGGAGCTTGAACAAAGGAAAAACACGTGGAGAACATAGAGTAATGGAGTTAGCCTGGTAGCTAACAACTGAAGGCGTGTGGCGGCTGGACAGAATTCCAAATACTACGCAAGATGAGAGCGAATGTGGAAGAGTGTGAACGAAGAAAAGGAGAGATAGAGAGAGGAATCAAAGGGCATCCCGCTCAGGATGCAACCAGTTTAAAACACACAGCAAATTCAGCAGTTCAAACATGCGTTCGGTGATGCTAGTGAACAAACAGCAGTTTCAGCATTCAAAAAGAGATCTAACCAACAATTAACGATGTCTAAATTGTTCTGACTTATCTCTTCCCAGTCACATAAAAGCAGAATAAAATGAACAGGTTTGATCCTGTGGCTTGTCGTCCGATCAGTCCTGACAGTGATCAAAGTCTGGTCCACGCGAAAAGGGGAGAAAAATGTGTCCAAAGTGGGCAGACTTTATTTTGCTAAAACTTACCATCACCTGTTGTCTCATCTTGTTTGTTAAAGCCGTTGAGCCAGAATGTAACTGATGGGGGCTGGTCCGGGATTCTGCACGGATTAAATTTGTCCCCGCTTGTCTTTAGAGATGAGGTGTGCCTAATTCTTAGAAACAAATTTTGTAAATAAAAGGAACCTACATACTTAAATTTAAGGTAACATATTGCTAGTCTAATAAAGAGAAGCAAAGGACCACACTGGACAAAAATACATCATGTTCAGGTTAAATCTGGGAGAATCTGCTAGAGTAGTCAAAACTCTAGGAGCCAGATGTGGTTTGTATTAGTGAAGCAAAAGAACATTTAAAGTCCTGCTTATTGTTTACTGATTATTGTAGACATGGGTTCATTATGTCTAGCAAATTCATTATCGTGCTGCGTGTTGGTACAATTGGGAGCACTGTTGCCCCGCAGAAAAAGGTCCTGGGTTCAAATTCCAGCCAGCAGTCATTCTTCATGGAGTTGGCATGTTCTCCCCATGCAGACGTGGGTTCTCCCCGGGTATTCTGGCTTCCTTCCAAAATCCAATCAAATTTCTGTTAAATTTAAATGAATTTCCCTCAGGCATGATTATTTGTCCTCCGTGTTGCCCTGATTGACTGTACCCCCAAGAGCAGAAATAAGAAAGACTGCTGATGTTAGCTTCTGCTGTGACGGTGTTCACTGTGCATATTAATGCATTATAAGGGATATATGGTGTATGAGCTATCAAAGTGGGCTGTTGTAAGCATGTTTTAGAGAGGTCTTAGGTATTCCCGGATTTTAACTATTAGCAGGTGGCTGTGGTCCGTAACCTTGGTCCAATGTATAAGGATCTGCATTCCGTGCTGGTGGGTCACAGCAAGGTTAAAGTGTAAATTCAAAATGGAAAAATGAAGAAAAAGGACAAAATAAATAAAGTAGCCAATTTATTAAATGTATTTATTATTCAGTTTATTTATATATATATATCGCCGATTCACAACAGATGTAATCTCAAGGCACTTTACAAGTCATTTCAATGCAATCATACAAACATTCCAAATAGTTTAAAGTTTTAGTTAGTTTTCTGTTTAAGGAATCCCAGCAGATTGCATCAAGTCATTGACTGTAAGTTGCACCCCGTTGAACCAGACTCCAACCACAGCAATCCCTCAGCAATCCCTCATACTGAGCAAGCAACAGTGGAGAGGAAAAACTCCCCTTTAACAGGAAGAAACCTCCAGAACCAGGCTTAGAACGAGCGGCCATCAGCCACGACCGTCTGGGGGCTCGAGAAGACAGAGCAGAGACACAGAAAGAACAAAAAGAACTGATGTAAGGGTACTTTCTATATTAAAGAAAGTAAAAAGTTAATAACATGACACGGGGGATGTTCCGTTACTGGGAGCATCATCCCAGTCTATGTTTTATTGAAAACTGCCTTTAAATTCAAAGTGTCTTTTTATCAGCTGATTGGTAGATTATGACCAGTGCATATCATGTCCTGGCAAAGGCTAAAGGTTTTTCTGACTTTAAATGCTCTTTTCAGGGAATTTCCTGCTCTTTCCTGCTAATAATATGTTGGCCCAAAGTCAGTACCCTTTATATGATGGAAACAGTAAGGCTTTTTGGCAGTAAAACCCTTCCTTTCCATTTATTTCATACTGACTTCAGAGTCAGATGGAATAATGAATTAACAGGTCGGGCTCTATTTCATCAGTTTTCTTATAGAACATCTTTCCGTCGCTCATTACTTAGAAAAATGCACATTCAGTATGTAAATGAACTGGTTGGCAATTCTCTAATGTCTTCCTGATGCATGACTGTACGAAAGTGAACAGCACATCAGAAACATAATGGGCTACACATTATGGTGATGCAAGTAGATGAAAATGTGAGAAGCATTCCTGTCGTTGCTGGTTTGTCAGACTGCTCAAAATGTCCTACTTGAGCTTCCTCGTTGGCTGAGGTCCAGTTCGGGGCGTCTGCTGCTTCACTGCAGAATCGGAATTATCTAATTACATTAGTCACTCTCACGTAAAACCCATAATGATGTTAAGTTACTTCCCTAAATCTCAGCCTCATAGATGGTCTCCTCATAATCCAAATTTCTACGACCAGTTTACGATCACAAAGACTCGATGGTACTGGATTGCAGACCCCATGCCAGGGCAATTTAGCTGGTGGGGGGGGGGTTTTTCAACCCCATTGCGATTTTATGTCCCATTGGCAGTGTGTTACTTCTGGGTAAAATTCTTTTCAGGGGCAGGCTTGCCAGAGAGAGGTTCGGGTATTTTCCTGAACAGCCGGTCTGTTCTAAATCGGTGGCCAGAAGATTTGTTTCTGTATTCCAAAAGCCGCCTTGGTTGAGCCACTGACATGATCCTGCTGTGTGTCTGCTTGTGTACGTAAGTCATGTTCCTTTATAGAAGATCTTTGTAAGTGCTACTGGTACAGCTGTGAGTGATTAGTGCTTCTCCCTGCTGCCCTGGATTCTGCTGTCAACTACTTTGATATTGTTTGCTAGCAGCTACCAGACGTCAGTAGCTCTCTTCTGCTTCTCTTCTTAAGTACAGACTGTGGTAGAACTAAAGTGCTGGTTCTGTTGGATCTCAGTGCAGCATTTGACACTGTTGATCATGATATATTACTAGAACGACTGGAGAGCTGGGTCGGACTCTCCGGTACAGTACTTGGCTGATTTGAGTCTTACCTAAAGAACAGGGACTTCTTTGTTTCAATTGGAAACTTTTCATCAGAACAAACAGAAATCACATGTGGGGTGCTCCAGGGCTCCATCCTGGGGCCCCTCTTATTTAATATCTACATGCTCCCAGTAGCCCAGATTATAACAACAGATAACATTAGCTACCATAATTATGCAGATGATACTCAGCTCTACATTAAGATGTCACCAGGTGACTTTGAACCAATCCAAACACTAAGTACATGCATCGAGCAAATTAATGGATGAATGTGTCATAACTTCCTCCAATTGAACAGAAACAAACCAGAAGTAATTACTTTTGGACCTAAAGAGGAACGATCAAGAGTCAGCACACAGCTCCAGTTAATACAGATAGAAACTACTGATCAGGCCAGAAATCTAGATGTAGTGATGGACTCAGACCTGAACCTCCAGGCCATTATAGAGCTATCTATCTATCTATCTATCTATCTATCTATCTATCTATCTATCTATCTATCTATCTATCTATCTATCTATCTATCTATCTATCTATCTATCTATCTATCTATCTATCTATCTATCTATCTATCTATCTATCTATCTATCTATCTATCTATCTATCTATCTATCTATCTATCTATCTATCTATCTATCTATCTATCTATCTATCAACTTAAATTCAAATGAAAGTATTAAACAAATGGTTTTATTCATTTTTATTTAAAAACAAAAGAGTATATTTTATTGACTTAGCCTTCCAAAAGCAATTCACAGAAGGGGCTGCAGTGTATGGCATAGCCTGTAATACATGTAATCATACAGCAGATGGCAGTGTTTTGAACCATTTAGTGAAGCAATGTGTTTGAAAGCCTCGTTGATTCACGGGGCTTCATTTTTCTCCATTCACATGTCTGAAATCCAACATCATCTGCTGCTTAAAACCTTCGTCATTCCCTTCCTTGTGTGTATTTCTCACAACGTTTAATCAGAACTACCGTTAGCATGCAAGTTAGCCTAACAAATAACACAGTTCACTTCTTTTTCTTCTTCTTTGTGTTGATAAATTACCTGCCCATGGCGCCAGGCCTGCTGGATTGCCTTGGGGATCACCCAGCTTTTAATTAAATGATACTGATCCCTTTAAAAGGCCTCAGTGACTCTTCAGCAGACAGGATCCCTAAGCAAAAGTCTTTGAGGTCTAGAAAGTGGAGGAGGATGATGTTGATAAATAATGGATCCAATATATCAACAGTGATTTCTGGAACAGATGGATGGATGATACAAAATAATTGAGGAAATGTAAAAACTTCTATATCTATCTATAGAAATTAAGACAGATGGATGGATGAACAGATAGATGAAGAAATGGATGGATGGATTGGTGGATGGATGGATGGATGGATGAACAGATAGATGAACGAATGGATGAATGGATTGGTGGATGAATAGACGGATGGATGGATGGATGGACAGATAGATGAACGAATGGATGAATGGATTGGTGGATGAATAGACGGATGGATGGATGGATGGATGGATTGGTGGATTGATGGATTGGTGGATGGATGGATGGATGGATTGGTGGATGGAAGGATGGAGGGATGGATGGATGGATGAACAAACAGATGGATGGATTGGTGGATGGATGGATGGATGGATGAACAGATAGATGAACGAATGGATGGATGGATTGGTGGATTAATAGACGGATGGATGGATGGATTGATGGATGGATTGGTGGATGAATAGACGGATGGATGGATGGATGGATGGATGGATTGGTGGATTGATGGATTGGTGGATGGATGGATGGATTGGTGGATGGAAGGATGGAGGGATGGATGGATGGATTGGTGGATGGAAGGATGGAGGGATGGATGGATGGATGAACGAATGGATGGATGGATTGGTGGATGAATAGACGGATGGATGGATGGATGGATGGATGGATGGATGGATGGATTGGTGGATTGGTGGATGAATGGATGGATGGATGGATTGGTGGATGGAAGGATGGATGGATGGATGGACGGATGGATGGATGAACAGATAGATGAACGAATGGATGGATGGATGGATGGATTGGTGGATGAATAGACGGATGGATTGGTGGATGGATGGATGGATGGATGGATTGATGGATGGATTGGTGGAGGGATGGATTGGTGGATGGATGGATGGATTGGTGGATGGATGGATGGATGGATTGGTGGATTGATGGATTGGTGGATGGATGGATGGATTGGTGGATGGATGGAAGGACGGATGGATGGATTGGTGGATGAACGGATGGATGGATGGAAGGATGGATGGATTGGTGGATGAACAGACGGATGGATGGATGAACAGATAGACGAACGAATGGATGGATGGATGAACAGATGGATGGATGGATGAATAGACAGATGGATGGATGGGTGAACAAATGGATGGATGAACAGATGGATGGATAAACAGATGGATGAATGGAGGGATGGATGGATGAATGGATGGATGAATAGACAGATGGATGGATGGGTGAACAAATGGATGGATGAACAGATGGATGGATGAACAGATGGATGGATGGATGAACGGATGGATAGATGGATGAACGGATGGATGGATGGATGAATGGATGGATTGGTGGATGAATAGACAGATGGATGGATGGGTGAACAGATGGATGGATGAATGGATGGATGGATGGATGGATGGAATGATGAATGGATGTATGGATGGATGAACGGATGGATGGATCAACGGATGGATGGATGGATGGATAGATGGATGAACAGATGGATGGATGGATGGATGTATGGATGGATGAATGGATGGATGAATGGATGGATGAATGGATGGATGAACGGATGGATGGTTGGAAAAATGGATGAATGGATGGATGGATGGATGGATGAATGGATGGATGAACAGATGGATGGATGTATGTATGAATAGATGAATAGATGAATGGATGGATGGATGAACAGATGGATGGATGGAAGAATGGATGGATGGATGAATAGATGGATGAACGGATGGATGGATGAATAGATGGATGAACGGATGGATGGATGGATGGATGGATGGATGGATGGATGGATGAACGGATGGATGGATGGATGAACGGATGGATGAACAGATGAATGGATGGATGAACGGATGGATGGATGGGTAAACAGATGAATGGATGGATGGATGTTAAATTAGGACAGATGGAGTAAAAACGGATGTTTTGCAGAAATTTAACAAGACTGGAGAAACAGAGAAGAAGAATTCTGAGTCAGAGGGTAAATGGGAGGCTCCACCTGAGACACGTTTATAAAACAGATTTTCCATGGATGGAAGCTCATCGTTGGTCTCCAGCAGGACAGTAACATGAGAGGCTGGTGTTTCTCCTCTGACCTGCTGTGAGAAGACGCATCACAGCGAGCCTGAAAACGGCTGCGCCGCTGGAGGAGGGAGGCAGGGAATAAAGGAATAACGGAGAAACAGAAAAACATCTTGTCCGTTAAACTGTGACGAGGAGGCAGAGCAGGCAGATAAGGAGGAGGAACGGCTATGAAAGCAAACATCTGTCAGAGTGTGTGATTGCTTTTTAGCTTTCCCTCCACCCTCATCTCCATCAGTCAGTGACACCGACACAGACCTGCAGCTTTTACATGAATATTTATGATGTACTTACAGCATTTGGACAATGCTTGTTCAGGAAGAGGCTCCCTCTCAGAGACAGTAGGTGGAGAAAAATGGATTTTTCTTATGTAAACAATGAAGATTATTTTTCTTCCTAACAGTCCAACATTTGGGATCATCTTCAGATTAATAAATGCAAAGAAGCAATGAAGAAATAAACAAAATTAAAGCTGCAAACAGCCTCGAACGGCCCTAGCAGCAAAGCGCCCTGCTCCGGCCCATGCTGCCACTGCGGGACCCACGCACCGCCACCTCAACGCTTCCAATGAGCCTGCCGATCAAATCTGCATGAAAAAGTGTTGAAAAGGCAAAAAAAGGGCAGCTTTCAAATAAAATGGCCGACATCCTGTGGGGTGTGGCTTCAAAATAGTTTATTAGGTCTTTATAAACTATAAACACTCACAGACATTTCACAATCCTGGTTGAAAGCAATCCTTAATAATGATTATTTTAATGCTTCTCGGGGGCGCCGTGGAGGAATTAGGCCACACCCACCCACACCACCCTAGTTTAACCTTCCTGTAAGACAACCATCCAAAACATGCAGCCAGAGATACAATGGGATGGTATGGATTAGGGGTCAGCAACCATTTCAGTTCAAAGAGACACTTTTTTCCCCTGTTGCTACAAAATAAAATGTCTAGAGCCACCAAAAATAAATTGTTGTGTATTTTGAAAGCTACGGAAATGCAAACACATTTTTTTTCAATTTTTTAGATTCTAGAACAAAATGAATCGTCTAACCTTTACAACAGGAACAACTATTTTTGTAAAAAAAAAAAAAACGAAGCCAGCTAAGTGAGCCCTTTCCATAAAAATTTAAAATCAGGAAAGATGGGTAACCATAACTTGAAATTTACAGCACATTGTTTGAAGCTAACATTATATATGTATGTCCGGTATTCTGATGTTGTTACTTTTTTCAATGCAGATAATTCATGAAAACATAAACTGCTAAAAACCTTTCTTGGTGTCTTTATTAAAGGGGGGGGGGGGGGTATTATGCAAAATGGAATTTCTGAAGCTTAATATCCTGATAACCTGTTCTTTCCCTCATTAAAAACATGCCTGAAGTGTTGCTCTGACCCATCCACTCATGTTAGAGTAATCTTTGAGTCCCTGCTGGTAGTTCTCGGGGTTGCTGAAACACCTGCTCCCACCTATCCCCGCCTTTTCCACCCATCTCCTCCTCCGACCTTACGTATTCAGCCGAGAGCCTCGCCAGTGCAGAGCTCCCCTTCCCTTCCCCTCCCCACCTCACACAACTCTGACTGAGTCCCAGGTACAGTAATTATAACAAACCAGCTGCAGCTGTGTGTCTTTTGTGGGATTTATTTTCCCTCTCCGTGCATGCTGCGACGATGCACGGTATGTGACGAACTGAAGGGGGAGTGTCAGAAAGAGTAGGAGGGTCTTAGAGAGGCACAGGCAAAAATCAAGGTGTCCAATACGGAAATTAATTTCTTTAAGGTGGATTTGGATATATGACGGACTTTTAAAAGACTTAAGGTGACAATTTTATTGGAGTGTGCTATAGAAGGGTAATATGTTCCTGGAAGAAGCATAATACCCCTCCTTTAAAAGAAAAAACTATTTTTTTTGGTTTTATAAGAGCCACAGTGGAGGGGCCAGAAAGCCACATGTGGCTGTAGACCCCTGGTGTAGATCAAAGCTGAGTCTTGTGTTATCATGGCCTAGTCAAAGTACAGACGTAATTCCGACTGAGGATATGTGGCAGTGCTTGACAATATCTGGTTTCCTACGTATAAACATAACAGACCGCAGCAGAGTTTGTGTTGAGTGGAGATCCTCCTCCTTAAAGGGAACATATCATGAAAATTCCCCTTTTTTAGCCCTTAAATGCTTTGCGTAGTGAATTTAGAGTGTCTAGGAGCGCAAAAAGCATAAGTTTGTCACTCCATGTGTTGTGGAGATATTTTTGGAAAGTGTTTTGGGTCATATTTTTTAAGCCGTTCAGTTTTCTCTATTATTTATTACATTTTTTTTAAACTATTACGTCAGAGTGCTTGCACTGGAACTGCCAAACTTGGTCATGGATTTTCGCCGAGCGAATCCGCCATCTTTATTTCTTGCTGCGAGTTTGCCGAAAGTACAAGTGTCAAAATGTTAGGGTTAGGGTTACTTACCCGACCCCTGACTTATCACATTTTTAAATAAAATACATAGATATATAAATTTAATGTGTTAAGTAATCGTTTCAAAGACACGGGCCGCTGGTTTGGATGGAGATATCAAGGTAAATACAGTAATAACGCACCATTGCGAGACATTCCTTTGAAGGCGTGGTTCGTCAGGTTCATCGTCTTCATTTTCCTCTCGCTCAGGGTCAGACTCTGGCTTGAACACGTACGGCTGGATGGACAACTCTTCCTACATAAAAAATAAAATTAAAAAATAGTTGTCGAATAAAAAGTTTCTGCAGTCTTAGGTTGCCGGTTCTCTATCAAACCACAAAAAAGACTGAATGGGGTGGAGTGGAAGGTTCAGCGACCTGGAAAGGGGGGGTGTGGTATGCAGCATGTCCTACACATTTAAAGGGACCGCACCAAAACGAGTCATTCTGTTCAGAGGTGTCTGAACAGGGGTAGAAGAGGACCCTTGAGAACTGCTATAATAAAAAAATTACGACCTAATAACTGCAGTTCCACTATATATAGACCACAACTAAATGATTTAGATGTAAAAGCATGATATGCCCACTTTAAATCTTCTAATTAAGCTTTAAATCTCAACTTGTGATAAGCCGTCTGAAGCTGAGACGTGACACTGTGGGAGTTTTTTACAGAGCGACACGTTGTTTGCCCCAGAACAATGGGAAGAGTGGAAGCATCACTGCGACCGGCTCGTCTCTGATGCTGTTAACGAGAGAGGTCAAAGGTCAGAGTGGCTGGAGCTGACTGAAAGGCTTAATTACACCCAACCACACCATCAAACCTGAAGAGCCGCGTAATGACTGGAGGCTTCTGTTTACCCCTGATTGGCTGCGGTCCGAGGACTGCTTGCTCCCGGTCCAGCTCGTTATCGACACACACACACACGGAGGCTTCGATTTAGCCTCCCGTCTGCATACGCTGCACCGTGTTTATCTTGATTGCTGTCATTAGTGAGGGCTGAGTGTGTCCATTTGCTGTTCAGCAGCTCAGCATGTCCTGAACCACATCTTCCCTCTCTGCACACGGGAGCAAATAGAAACCTGACAAACTACGAAGCTTTTTTTTTTTACACCCTGCCCACATGACCTCCGTTGATTGGTTTTCTCCTCCGCGCTGCAACAGGCAATTTTTTTACTTTGGTCTGAAGATGAGAAGGCGATGCCGCGGAGGACCGCACAGCGTGTTCACCGGTGGATGACTGCTCGATTCTGTCGTGGTGAATGATGTTTATTATATTGAGATAACTGGAAATCGCTTTAAACAAATCCGAGTAAACAGAGGCGACCTTTTCAAACGCCGACATGCCAGAAAGCGGAAGATGAGCAACATAAAAGGTTGAAAGCAAATACTGACAGTTACACAGCATTATATGGTCTGCTTTTCCCCCAAAGCCACTGGAATTATCCCCTTATGGTTATTATTGACCCCTTAAGGCCTGAATTATTCACAATTATATCTACAATTAATTATTTGTGGCTCAGATTTAGAGACAGGTTGTTAATTTAAACAGAGCAAATACAATAGATTTAGATTTAGGTATTTAGTATCCACATTGGACAAAATAGCCCTAAATTGGGATAGCTAAGTGCTTTTAATATGATCCTTGGTATGTGCTGAATATGCATCAACAGGCATTAATGCAGGGATGGGTGGGCTGTTCTAGGGCTGGTGGCAGGAAAGTTGGGTTTTTTTTGGACTGTGGGTGTGGCTCAGTGGTGGAGTTGTTGGCCTGCAACCCAGAAATCGTGGGTTCGATTCCTGCTTCCACCTGCTGCATGCCGTTGTGTCCTTGGGCAAGACACTTTGCCTTCCTGCCTACTAGTATTGGCCAGAGGCCGGACAATCGTAGCTTGCTTCCACCAGTATGTGAGAGTGAATGCATAATATAGTTGTAAAGCACATATATTTATTTACTTATTTAGGCCCAGTAATTAGTGGGTATAATCCTTGACTATATAGTGCATCCAAGTAATCTGACATTTTTTTATGCTCAGACACATTCAGAAGGTCTGTATAAAAGTCTCCACACATTATAAATGTTTAATTCCTCCATTAATTCCTCCAAACTATCTTTAAATGCAACTACCTTTCACGCTGGTTTTCTATAAAAACAAGTAACAACGATATTTCTCATCATTTCCACACTCACACACTCCAGCAGATCATCAATTACAAATGTCATATTTTCAACCTCTCTGCATTTCAAATTACTGTCAATATACAGGGCCACGCCCCCACCTCTCTTAGTGATGCTAATAATATAAAACAACTCATAGCCCCTAATATTAAAATCAATACCCTTTTCTTGGTTTAACCATGTTTCAGATGAGGCTGTCAAATCAAATGGAATATTTAAATTTCTTCAAATAATCTTTAATCTTAGTAAAGTTTGAGTAGATGCTTCTACAGTTGAAATGTATTAACGAAAATGCATTACCCAGCTCCACATTATTTCTCAAATCATCATCCGTGTAATATTTATAAGTATCATTAATAGAATTGAACACATGACTTTGAGGGTCAAATTCAAAATGGTTTAGTTTAAGGTCCGTGTAACGCAATTTTTAGAAAATGCGATTTCTGGGCCTAGATTATTTCAAAAATAAGTTCTACACACCCACAGAGAACCTCTCTATTGACTTGTATCTTCATATTGAATGTCTAGCCATACCTTCCCAGTCCTTTACGCTTTCTTGCCGACCTAAAGAATCCAGTAATGCCTTTAGATCATTGGCTGGTGACGTCCTGTACCTAGGCAAGGCAAGGCAAGGCAGTTTTATTTGTAAAGCACACTTTCAACAACAAGGTAATTCAAGGTGCTTTACAAGATTAAGAGGTAAAAACAGCAGTAAAACAAGAAGCACACACATATACATCAAGGCATTACAAAGCATAATGTAAAAACGGCAAGAAGCATAAACAAAACATGATACATCAAACCATTACTCCAAGGCAGCTCTACACAGATACATTTTTAGTTGTGATTTAAAAGAACTCAGTGTTTCAGCAGCTTTGCAGTTTTCTGGAAGTTTGTTCCAGATTAGAGGAGCATAAAAACTGAAAGCTGCTTCTCCATGTTTAGTTCTAATTCTAGGGATGTTGAGTAGACTGGAATTAGAGGACCTGAGTGGTCTGGTTGGTTGGTATAGTAACAGTAGATCTTCAATATACTTTGGTGCTAAGACATGTAATGATTTATAAACTAGTAAAAGTATTTTAAAGTCTATTCTCTGAGCTACAGGGAGCCAGTGTAAGGACTTTAGAACTGGGGTGATGTGCTCTACTTTCCTGGTTCTAGTGTGGAACACGAGCAGCAGCGTTCTGGATCAGCTGCAGCTGTCTGATTGACTTTTTAGGCAGACCTGTGAAGATGCTGTTGCAGTAATCAATCCAACTAAAGATAAACGCATGGATGAGTTTTTCTAGGTCCTGTTGCGACATCAGTCCTTTAATCATGGAAATGTTCTTTAGGTGATAAAAGGCTAACCTTGTTATTGCCTTTACCTAAACCGGGGGCGCCTGTCAGCCCGCTGCCTGAAGCGTATAGACTCCAAGTCCGGCTCGCCCGCTGGGATCTCCATGTTAATACCATATTCACCTAGTCCATCTGCTGCAGCTGGGGAGGTTGTCAAACACCCTGGTTGTTCCATCCGTCTCGAATATTTGATCCTTCGTTCCTGGAGTTGTTTTCTTGCTTGTCTGTATTTTGCTCGCTCCTTGAAAACCTGGGTCGTCAAGTCTTCGTTGAAATATATCCTTCTGTCATTCACCCGAACGTCCTTTTTTGTCCAAGCGGCTCGAAGCACCCTTTGCCGCAGATTGTAATTTTGAAGACAAACTTTTTATTGATCTTGGACGCTCGTCATGTTCATTGTTTGGCCCAGCTGCCTAGTGCGTTCTTTTTCAACATGAATTTCACCATCAATCTCCATCTTCTCTCGTATCAGGTTCTTCACGAACTCAACCAAGTAGTTTCTTTCACATTTCTCAGGAACTGAATAAATTCTTAAATTCTTCCTTCTGTCACGGCTTTCAAAACCCTCAGATTTCGGCTCCACTTGTCTCCATTCTGAAGGCGAAATATGAAGACCGTAGATTAGCACTTTTGTCGAGCTGATTTCACGGTCCTCGTTTTCTGCAATTCGTAACTCTGCAGCATTAAACTCTCTGATCTCCAATGTTCCAAAGTTCCCAGCTGTTTCCATGCGGCATTCTTTGAATTCTCTTAATATTTTAGAAAGTCCCTCACCTGAACGATTGTCCTCAGATGAAATGTTTGTGCAGAGTTTTGATTGCTTCTGTTTTCCTTTCTGCTGTTTTGACATTTTCCTGGCCCGCCCATTCAGGTATCGGGCCGCTCAAGACAGATTAAAGGGCCCTAAGTTCTAGCCATGCAATGTATTTATTCTGGTCCACACTCCATACCAGTTCATGGCGGTAATGCACTGATTTATTGTTTGTAGGCCGCTTATAAATACAAAGAAGAAGAAGTGTGCTGTGCTGTGTTATTTGTCAGGCCAGTGGTTCCCAAACTATTTCTGCTGGCCCCCCTTTGGCTTATAAGAAAATGTTCAAACTCTCTCTGCGCACAATTGGTTTAAAACATGAAGAACTCTGAGAGGAAAAAAATTCAGTTCAGCTCGGGACTCGGCTGGTTAGACGCCGGTGCGTCACGGCGTATAATGCAGCGCATGCACTGCAATGTTGGGGGAGACGCGCTTCATGAATGCCTGAAGCTCTTAGTTTCCCAGCCATAGTCGTTGCTCCATCTGTGCAGATCTCTACAAGAGGCGCGTTTCTCGACCGAGTCCTATATCCCCTGAAATGGCCCCTAAAACGGCCCTGTCGACCCGGCCCGATGAAGTGGAGACACGAGCGTATCGGGAAGGTCCGGTCAGATTACCCTGAAACGCCCCTTTTATATGAGCTCAGTTGAGCATTTGCAGGTGTTTGGTGTAACAAAACCAAAGGCAAGATATGCTTCGTCATGTTTTCTACTCTTCGGCTAGGAAGGAAGTTGGTTTAGCTTATGATGTTTTATCTTCTACTTTGGGTTTATGTGGGAGCCTCGTCAAAAACCTGTCAGGTATATTAGCTTGTAAATGTTAAATCATTTGAATCACAAGCAGGGATAGGATGGTGTTGAAATTCAAACCTGGAGCTTGAAACTATATTTACCTCCGCTGGGTCGTGAATCAGAATATTTGTTTTTCTCCATGAATATCTCAAACGTTTTGGCGCCCGAAGCGACCTACAGTATATTTGGAAGCACTGTGAGGTTAGGCGGGCTTCCTTTTAAAGCAGAAGAGAGCTGCTGACGTCTGGTAGCAGCTAGCAGACAATATCAAAATACTTGACAGCAGAATCCAGGGAAGCAGGGAGAGTTTAATCACCCGTAGCTGATCTTCTTCTTCTTCTATAAAGGAAGATGCATCACACAGCAGGATCGTGACAGTGGCTCAGAACCACGGCTGCTTTTAGACTACAAAAACAAAACAGGTCTGTGTAGCAAAATGTCTCTTAGTAACCACTGGCCGCCATCTTCCATCCATCCATCAATTGACGCTTTATATAGCGTTAAACTCAAGTTTGTGGTTGCAGCGAAAGATGTGTAAAAGTTTAAGAGGTGTGAATGGTGCAATCTCCGCAGGTCATTTTCTTGTTTAATTTTCGTGTTATTATGAAGTTCAGTAATTCAAAATGAGCCCAGAAGCAACAAATAACTGGGCTGAAATGTACACGTTTCCTCACTAATCGGCCTCATGTTTACATGCGTCATAATCACATTGCTTCACTTTATATTCACTTCATGATCACAACTTTTTGCTCTTTTTAATTTGGCACGAAGCTCAGAGGCCTGAGTGTATAATTTGTGTGCATTGTGAGTTTATCTGTGTGGGGTTGCCATAAGGAACAGGACTGTTTATGTGGATGTATATATGTATTTATTTAGAGGTGTGGGTGTGTGTGATTGGACGCTCTATTGGTGCAATTTAAAAGGTCACGCACCTTAAAAATGAAGCCACAAACACACAGGCACCCACCATCACACACAGTGGGAGGCCTGACATTATTACTGAGACAGAACTGAAGAAAGACGGCGCCTTCATGAATGCTAACTACACCTAATCCTTCCCCCTTGAGGATCCACAAGTGAATGTGTCACAGCCCCAGAATCAAATATACGTCGTCGTTGGTTTTATTTCTGGGATTTAATTTTCCAGACTGTTTAAGTCGCAGAGGAAGGTAAATTAATTTTAACACTCTGCGCTGCAGACTTAATGGAGAAATAAACATTCATAGAGGAAGTGTTCGTTGACTTGCAGCTTTGATTGATTCGTATTTCCTCTTTGGTTTTGTGTTACAATACCCAAAAAAATTTTTTAACCCAACACTCAGCGTGACTCAGGTTAGGTGTTTCCATCTCTGATGTAGAGCCTGGTTACCTTAAGGAGGAAGGTGATGATCCATGTAGGGCTGGAGGGTCAAATGGCCTCAAATCTTTATGGCGATATAATCTAAAGCGTGTGCGATAACGTTATCTATTGCGATATATTCTTTTCTTTATATATGTCAAAATGACTATTAATGAACATTCTCACTTTCCAGATGCATTGCAGCCGAACAACTTCAAAAAAGTATAGAATTCCTTTTAAAGATCATTCATTGCGCAAAATGCATTTAGAAAATATTTAAATCTTTTTACAAAAAAATGCAACACAAAAATGCATATAACATAAATAAAGATGAAGACATTTTAAATAAGTTAAAAGTTAAATGTTATGAAAACACAAAGAAGACCACTTCTGGCCAGACTTCTCCGGACAGTAGATGGGTCTACCTGGGTCCCACTGGTTTCTGCCAGTTCTGAGCCGATGGCACTGATGGACATCTTCACATTTCCAAGGGTAATAAGTTTGATGTGTCTTTCATCTGCTGCACATCTAGAAACCTCAATCTGCTTTGGAATCTTTGTCCAGGAGAGACCTTGCTGATGCAGTATAATTCAATTCAATTCAATTTAGTTCATTTATATACCGCCAATTCACAACAGATGTCATCTCAAGGCACTCAACAAGAAGTCATTTACAGGTATAACTACCTTGTGTCTTGATGCTGTGATCAATCTCTCCATGACATGAAACTATCTGCCACAACCTCACCTTTTAGTAGAGTTTGGTTGTTCCTCATCCCGTTTTAAGCCTCCTACAAAGCTGTTTATGTTTCAGTTAATGACTGTGTTTCAGCCTACGTGTGACATTGATGATCATTAGCACCTGTTTGGTATGTAGTAACTTTATTTGTATAGGGACAATGTGTATTAAGGGACACATGTTTTAGCATATGTAAATACAAGAGATTATAGCCAGGGCTAATTTCCATCTCTAGTCCCATTTACTGGAAATACCAGCAACAGTTCATAAAATAACTAACATCAATATTCATCAAAAGTTTACATTTGTTCATTAAACCAAAAATAAGACAGAAGGAAGTTTGGTATAAATGGTTGATCACACCTCTGACTGTAATCCTACAAAATCCCTTACTTTGTGCAAGTATACCTATAAGAATTGATGCTGGTTTGAAGGCAAAAGGTGGTAACACCAAATATTGATTTGATTTAGATTTTTCTATTGTTTGCTCACTTTGCATTTTGTAAATTGATTAAAATAAACAATAATTATTTATATTCCTTAAAGCATTCTTTGTTTACAGCAGTTTTTCAAACCTGCCTTAAACTTTTGCACAGTATTTACCAATCCTGGGGTCATTAAAGTGCATCTCCTGTAAATAATCCAGTGGGGAGAAGGTTTAGTTTTGGACCAGCGCTGCCTCTGATGTTGTGTATTAGAACGTCTTCCAGCCTGATAACTCGTGTTATTACGTTACCTTCACAATATGAAAACAGCCTCGCTTTATTCAAAGATTAAAGGAGCACCACTCTGGGATTGCACCTATTTTTCTGCATGCAAATTAATTCTGTACTACACTATCGTCTTTCCATCAGATTAGAAAAGCATGCCTACAGTCAGATTATGTTAACTTGCTTTGCTCAGCTACCAGCAGAGAGAGAGAGAGAGAGAGAGAGAGTAGCATCAAGCTCCAGATCTTCTGCAACATGTGGTTTTCCTTCAGGAGACACAAAGAGAACAAAGATGTGCTGCTTCTCAGCTGGAGGTAAAACTCTCTCTCTGTTAGCTGACAGACTAAATCATGAAAGGAGACGGCTGCTGACTCTCTGACTGTGTGGGCAGGGGTAGGAAATGCTGCTGGAGCTGATGAAGAGGAGTTCATGTACATCAGTTCATCATTAAAGACCTTCTGATCTCTTCAGCCTGGACAGATTTCCTCTATGTCTTCTCAGATATCATGTTGTTAATAATCCTGTTACATAACAAAGAAATCTGCATTTTGGTCTTTCATCTCTGGTGTTTCCTTCTCTCTACAGTCGCCTCGTCTCCCTCATGTTAGGAGTGTTAAAGACGACAGCGTCAAGCTGCCAACGATACCCAGATTTTTATTTACTTATGTAGTTAGAATATGAGGAAATCTTTGAGTGCAGGTTCTGTGTGGCCTAAATCATCACCACCTCCACGATATGGGATGTCGTTTGTAAAGTTAGAGTCAAAAATTAACACTAATAAATTGGGTTATTTAGCCTGTCATAAAAGAAAAAGATGGGGGTTTATTTTTCAGAGTCATATTTGTGTCCGTGTTAAATATTAATTTATTTAATGTCATAGCTTAGAAATCTAGACAAGCTGTAGCAGTGGAAAACAATTCTTCTTTGACGGTGTGTGGCGGACTGCCCTGTTGACTGATTTCCGTTATGAGTATGTCAAGTTGTTCGTTGCTCTAATTGGTCCTAGTTCTGTTCAATTGTGTGCAGAGACGGTTTAAAGGACAACCATAGATTCCGCCCCTGATTTAATGCAGAGCTGCATGCTTTAAAGCAGAATACTAGAAAATAGAAGAGAAAATGACGCTCTACGCACCTAGATCATTCCTATTTAACCTGCAAAAATAGTCTACTGCTGTATAAAAAGAGCCTTTTACAAGCTAGAACTGCTCTACACCCCATTGTCCTATCTAAAATGGGGGCAGGAACCAAAAGGAACAGATAAGAAATAAATAAGAATAAGTTGGTTGGGATTGGGTCCAACATAATTGGCGGTATGTAAATAAACAGAATTGAATTGAAATTATATATATATATATATATATATATATATATATATATATATATATATATATATATATATATATATATATATATATATATATATATATAGGATGGCTTGTAAAGCTATAAATATCGAAGTTTCGAACAAAATATTTAGTTTCTAAACTAAATATACTAAATATTTGACGTCAACTTAATATTTACTTTAGTAGCTAAATATTTCGCTTCCTTAGTAAAAATGTGTTAAGCTCTGTGATATTAAATTTTTTTTGAATAACATGGTGAAAATATGACTTAAAAAATGGACTCCCATTTTCTGCATTTTCTCTTAGAACTAAAATTATTAGTGTTAATTCTTGACTGTGTAACTTTACAAATGGCTCCCCATGCCAGTGCCTGTGGAGGTTTGATCAGTAACAAGGCGTATCATCCAAAAAGCTAAATGATTGCCTTCAAATGGAAAAGATGGCGGGGGGGTCCTCGTTTTCCCTCCCCACAGCATTGTACTGCCACCACCATGCTTCACCAAGGGATGGTGCATTCAGGGTGATGTGTAGTATTACCAAAAAAGGGA
This sequence comes from Valencia hispanica, assembly GCA_963556495.2. NCBI lineage: Eukaryota > Metazoa > Chordata > Actinopteri > Cyprinodontiformes > Valenciidae > Valencia > Valencia hispanica. The sequence continues at coordinate 46,416,788 of OY747714.1, read as the reverse complement.
AATTACACATCACTGAAAACATTGTTAAAATACCGGATACAGATATGCAAATGGGTAATGCAGTCAAACAAGATGTAAAAGATTTTTGTAAAATAATGAAATTACATAAACTATTTTCTGTAAGTTCATGTGTAATTTCAATCAACTCTAAACAAGGTATTTATTAGGTATCCCCACAAGGCTTGTATACTTTGTGTTTTGTTTTTTTTAACTTGCTATCCACTCCTATAATTGTTGAAATTCCGGGTGCATGCCTCTCCTTTTTGTTGTTGTCTTTTTTTAAAGGAAGTGCGTTGTCGTATATATAATTTTGTGATTCTCCACTGCCAGGATAAAAGCCACCGATGATTTCCTCCAAAGATGCAGGGAGCAAATGAGCCCTTCGGTCACCTGTAATGACGTAATGTTTACATAGTTAGGTACTAGCAAATCTGCACGTGTCTTTTATTTTAAAACCTATTTCACGAATCAATTCTTTTAAAATCATACAAAGTGATATCCTTGATTTTTTTTTTTTTTTACATTCAGTTTCTCACAGTTGAGGTGTACCTATAATGAAAATCAGAGACCTTTCTTCTCTTTTTAAGCGGTACAACTTGCACAATCAGTGGCTGCAAAATACGTTTTTGCCCCACTGTGCCTGCTGGGTTTCTCTGGACAGAGAACTGTTTTCGATCAGTTCGGATAATTTGATACTGAACTGAATTTTAAGATGTCTGCTGTGACTGAATGTAATGGACTGGAATTGGAATGCTTTCTTATGTGAAGTGCCATCAAATCCCTATCTGTTGCTCTCTGGAGTCTCTACTAATAAACCGAGCTGAGCCGAGCCGCGTCTGTGTGATAAAGTCTGTAGAAAGAATGTAATTGACCCCATAGAAAACTACGTTTGGATTCAACGTTCATGAATACAGAGTGCAGCAAAATGAAAGCCAAACAAGCGTTGTCTGACCTCCCCGTTTATCCGGAACATTGTCTCTGAATTGGATGCATCGTGTTCAAACCTAATCACCATGTTTACCTGAGGCTGCAGCCTGGAAACTTTCACTCACTCTTCTGGGGAGCTTTAATTTCCCCAGAAACACCCAGAAACCCTTGTTTTCTTCACTCTGATAAACATACCTCGGAAAGATGGCATATATCTGGAAATGTTTCCATTTCATAAATGCAAACATGATTATTTTCATTGCAGACTCTGTAGAGTGTAAATCAAACTAGTGTTGATTTGCTTGGCCTGAATGTGAACAACACAGAAAGGTAATACAAAGTAAAGACTGACTCTTTTTTTTTTTTCGGGGGGGGGGGGGGGGGGCGTCTTAGTTTGTTTTGGACCCGATCAGACATCTGTGTAATTTTTCTTTCAACATTTCAACAGTAAAAACAAAAACATTGAGCTTAGATTTTGCTTGTTCAATTTTTTTGTTTTTCTCTTTTTCGTGAGAATTAGTTTTAGTCAATCATAAAGTGGTTCACTTGTGTGTTGCTATGGTTATTTTGCAGTCATTTGAAAGCAGTACACCCCATAATTCAGCAGCTTGTAGAGTCACCACTATCTGGTGTCTATCAGTCTCCTCCACAGACCTGGCGCCGGATGAATTTAGTTGGGGGAGGGGGGCATTTTTACACCCCGTTGGCGCCACTTTACATTCTTCCAGGTTAAATCTACCTTTTCTTTTTGCAACACCCTTTCTATGTACATATACATGTTATACTTTACATAATTGAAAAGCTGAGATACTTGTGATTCAAATGATGTATGCCAATCAAGGATACAATTATAACTTAAACACTTTTGTCAAACCACTCAGAAAACAAGGTAATGTGCAGCCCACTGTTCAAAGCCTCATATTATTGACAGAACAGAGCCATCTCGACAAAAACGGTCTTTTTACATCCACAAGGGTCCAATGAATGTACCTCAATAAGAAAAGCTAGTCCACAACAGGTTTTACATCCAAAATCAAACATAATCTGCCTCTAGAATCCTTGGTAATTTCCTTCTTTGTGTGTATTTCTCACAAAGTTTTATTACGGCTACTGTTAGCGTGCTCATATTAGCCTAAAAATAACACAGCAGCACCCTTCTTCTTCTTTGTGATGATTATTGGCGGTTGACAAACAACAAATGGTGCATAACTGCCACTTGTTGGTAAGGAGTGAGGACCAGAATGTCAGTCAAGGTTGCACTTGCCTCTCTAAGACTGGTAATGTATTAGCATCGTCCCTGCTTGTGCTAGCTTTGCTGTTGTACAGAGCTACTATGGCAAATCTGCAAACCAAGCGAGCTTAAAACTGTTTTTTTTATGCTTCTAAACAACGTTCTGACATAGCATAGCATCAACATTCTGATGATAGCCGACGGGAGGGGTGAGTTTCCTGTGACTGTGTTTATGTTGAAAGCTAGCTTGCTCTGCAGGTTCGGTATAGCAGCTTTAAGCTAAGATCTAACTTACGTCTGGGCATGTAAGCATATCAAAGTATCTTCTTTACTGCCTCCAAAAGCGCCGATTAATAGCCTACAGCACCCTCTGCTGGTTGTCTTGGTTCAATACATTGCATGGTTGCAACTTAATTTACACGGAGTATCTGAGTCAGAAGCTCCATGGTCACCTCCTGTAATATTAGCCTGTAGCTACATCCTGACAGCGCTGTGCCAGCTATTTATTTTGTGGTTCTTGTTGGTCATTTTAAGTCTTCTCTCTATTTTCTCTTATTGTCTTTAAGTCTCCAACTACATCAATTTTTTTTAGTAAATGTGATTTAACTCTGTTATTTTTCTCACTTTGTGTTATTTACTGATTACACTAATTGCAATGCAGCTAAACTACACATCCCTCTATCTAACGTTGTGCCTGTACCCCGTGTTTCGTCTTTCTACCAACAGGGACTGTAAGATGGTAAAAATTGCATTTTCTACACATCTTTTGCTATTAAGGTAATTTAGTCAAGCAAAACCAAACCCTTATTAGAAATGAACAATTTGTTCTGGTTGGACCACTGATAGCTCCTTAATTAAGAAGCATGAACTAATTGTGAGACACGCATGGATGCTTCGATTTAGAACAAGCAGAAACTCTATCAGATTCGTCTCAGATGTTCAGAGAATCTGTTTGAAAATTAACAGAACAATTGAAGCTCCATGATAATATCTCTGCATCAGTGGATGTTGGTTTGACCCTGGTTTCATTGCCAACGTTGCCTCAAAAAGCTGCTGTTTGCAGGTAAACTGAAAGCATTCATTGTCGGACGTTACAAAGGGCTCTGTATATTGTGGTCTGTGTTCATTGATTCCCATGACAACCATCAAGGTAGTGGTCTTTAGAGGACAGCATTAGTGTTCATTGTCTTGTTAAAGACGGCTTATTTCTCCAAGACCACAGGTTTTCTTTTGGTTGCTTTTTTGTGATTTGTATTGCGCAACCTTGAGATATAAGTATCTGCCTGAATAAGGTAAATTAGACATGTACCAATACATTGCCCAGCACAGATACTGTTCTGTTCTGTTCTCTATGCTATATTATGGTCCGGCGTATTCAAGAGAGCATTTCCATCGCCAGTTGGACACCCAAACAGCTAATGTTGTGTCATACTAGTGCGCCGACAAACGTGATGCACTGGTATGACTCACCTACCAAATGCAGTGACGTTTTTCTGTCCCCGAATCAATGAACTGAGTTGTGTGACGCCAGTTGCTCTGCCCTAACTTGGACCTTCAACTGAAGGGGGGCGTAGGAATGGTGCGGTACGGGTCTGTTATTTGTACCGGTCTGGCAATGGAAGCAGACAGAATAGCGTGCCGAACTACACCGACACGTGCCGTTCCACTCCATGGAAACGAGGCAAGAGAAAACCTTAAAGTTTCCTAAAGGGACTATATCATGTAAAATTAACTTTTTTGAGCTTTTGACCATGTTATACTGTTATTTCCTCATAAAATGAATCCTGCATTCTGAGGTACAGATCTGCTGCTGATCTGCCATGCTCCTCCAAACAGCTTGATGGGGCATATTTCCGTCATTCTGCCCCGCTCCTCCCCATCAATGAAAGCCTAACCTGCACCCTCCTCCCCTGTACTTTAAACACTCACGCCCACTCTCCCCGAACTGTCAACATCGAGCGCCACAGCTGTGAAGAAGTGATTTCTTTCTCATCTAGTCTGCGCTTTTGATCATGTCTAGAATTCGAAAATGCATTTTCGGCTTCGAGAGGTACAGGAATTTGCTTAGCCTTCCTAAAGCAGAGTTCAATCACCAGAAATGGTTGGATTTTATCTTCGGGAGCACGCAAAAACCGAGCCAGAATGTGTTTTTCTGTGACTTGTCATTTCACAAATGAGTGCTTGATGAACGTTCGCCAACACCAGAGTGGATCTTCTGATAGATTACTTCTTAAAACTGGCACCAATCCATCGTGAAAATCACCCGGTGGAATGAGCAGGGCAATGAGTAACATATCTATCACCTGAAGAACATTTCTAGGATTAAAGGACTGATGTCGTAACAGGACCTCGAAAAAGTCATCCGTGCGTTTATCTTTAGTCTGATTGATTACTGCAACAGTGTCTTCACAGGTCTGCCTAAAAAGTAAATCAGACAGCTGCAGCTGATCCAGAACGCTGCTGCTCGTGTTCCTCACTAGAACCAGGAAAGTAGAGCACATCACCCCAGTTCTAAAGTCCTTACACTGGCTCCCTGTAGCTCAGAGAATAGACTTCTAAATACTCCTACTAGTTTATAAATCATTACATGGCTTAGCACCAAAATATGTTGAAGATCTACTGTTACTATACCAACCCCCACCAGACCACTCAGGTCCTCTAATTCCAGTTTACTCAACATCCCTAGAATTAGAACCAAACATGGAGAAGCAGCTTTCTGTTTCTATGCTCCTCTAATCCGGAACAAACTTCCTGAAAACTGCAAAGCTGCTGAAACACTGAGTTCTTTTAAATCACAAATAAGAACGTATCTGTGTAGAGCTGCCTTTGATTAACATTTTCATGTATCATATGTTTTGTGTGTGCTTCTTTCTTTATTGCTATTTTTACTTTATCCCCATAATCATGTAAAGCACCTTGAGTTACCTAGTTGTTGAAAGTGTGCTATACAAATAAAATTGCCTTGCCTAAAACCAAAGTGCTACCCGCTAGCTGCTACCCGCTAGCTGCTACCCCGCTAGCTGCTACCCCGCTAGCTGCTACCCCGCTAGCTGCTACCCCGCTAGCTGCTACCCCGCTAGCTGCTACCCCGCTAGCTGCTACCCCGCTAGCTGCTAACCGCTAGCTGAATGATTCCAATGATGAGTTACCCAGTAACAAAGCTGTGTGCACAACACGGTAAAAACATTCTTGTTTAAAAGTGTGATGTTTTATTTTCACTTGGGTCTATATCAGCTGTTTTTCGCCCACATGACTCAAGTTATGAGCCAAGGGTGACAGTAGCCCCTATTTCAGATGTGTCTGAAGTGATGTAAAGTTATACCTTTGTAACTGGAGGCTACTCAGTGTGAAGTAGGCTATTGTAGCTAATTATTCCTGCTACAAATATATATATTTACTCAAAATGTTTTTGATGCTTTTGATGATGCTTTGCTGGGTATCCAGGGTTACGTCATGAAATGGGTGGTGTGACTCACACAGGTGGGGGGCGGGATTTCAGTAAAAACAAAGCGTCTTATTATCGGGTTAAAAAATTGTCTCAAGAAAATAACGCATATTTCAGAAAAATGTCATCTACATAGTGCCAGCGGTAACATTTGATCATAAATGGTCCTAGGTGTAGGTGTAAAATAGCACGATATAGGACCTTTAACGGGGTACATAATGGACTCATCTGTAGTACTTCCATGATTCTTACTGTGTATTTATGGGTTATCTATATGGTACCCACAGGTATCCTGTGGGTACCATATGGTGGAACTACATGGGTTCCTTCATAGTACCTACGGGGTTCTTACAGTGTACTTACAGGCTACCTATAGGGTTTCCACAGGGGAACCAATGGGTTACCATGCTACAGGGAGCTGAAAGAGAAGTTTTGTGTATATTTTTTTACACATCAGTCACATCAGTTTGGTCTTTCATCCTTCAGTGTAGCGACTGTGGCTCGCTAGGTAGAGTAGTTAGCTTGTAACAGGAGAGTTGTAGGTTCAATTCCAGTTTCCGTCAGTCACATGTCAACGTGTATAACTGTGGCTGCGAACGGGTGAATGTTGCTCCTGTATAAAGAGCTTTAGGTGGCGCTTTATAAGTTTATAATTTTCCGTCTATCAGCTGTCGGCCTCGTCCGTCTGCTCTGGTTTGATTCCTTTAACTTAATGAACCCTTTTCTCAGTCTGTAATTGAAATCATCTCTTGTTCTAATCACTCTTCACTCCGTCTTCTCCCTCCGTCCTGCTCATTAAACACACCTCTGTCCATCTGTTTTTCAGTATTTAAACCATCAGTCCCTCAGCGCCGTTTTGTCCTGCGATCTTTTTCTCTCTCCGCCAGATTCATTTGCCCGCTCTGTCACTCTGCTTCTCTCCTCATTCTCATCTGCCAGTTTCTGTTTCTGAAAAGCACAAATTCTTATCTTCCTATTATCCTCTTCCCCCGCTTCTCTTTCTTTGCTCCGGCAGCCAACTTTTGCACCCTCCCCCTCCTCCTCCTCCTCTTCACTCTTGTTTCCAGCTCTGGATCTGTTACTGAAGTGCTAACGAAGCCTGAAGTCGTGTTTGAAAAGAATGAGCAGCTCATTGTATGCCAATGATTTGAAAGAACAAGAAGCGGCATCTCAAAAAGAAAAGAAGCCACATTTATGTTGGTTGATTGATTGATTTTGTAAAGTGTATCTTTGTGCAGATTTATGTAAATGTGTGTTTCCTGATGGAGAGCTGGGATAGATTTGTTGTCTGGTTTTACCACGACCAGCCGAAATGTTGCAACAGGCTGGCTCCAGGGTTGTGTTTGTTAATGAAGCCTTTTATTAGTGTTGGTCCGCCCTCTCACAGACAGAAAAATTAGCTTTTTAAAAGCCTTTCTTTCTTTTTAACCTTCCTACAAACCATATTTTCCTGCATAATCAAGGTTATTGATCTGGAAAAAAACACCATAAAAGCCTAAAACGTGCAGCTTTTAGTTGCAGATTCACAATTTTGGAAATAACGAGGAAGAAATTGGGTCGAATTAGTTTAAAAAAACATGTAGAGGAAAAACAAAATGCATAAATCCTGAACAAATGTACATTAATCTCTGAACATCCGACGCTAGAAAAGGAACATTCCTTACCAGCAATATAACAGTGCAGTCCCTCTGAGTCTCTGCCAGCAGTGTCAGAAAATGACTAATATGAATAATGTATGGGATAAACACACAGATGCAGTCCAACATAAACTAAAAACGCTGCCATCCAATATCTTTAGAGAATGGCTTTCAGAACAGCAGGAAATGCGATGCAGAAAACACAAAGAGATGCTTTTTCTCAGCTCTATGGAAATTGATGAAAACATGCTTGAAAAATGGGAAAATATTTCAAGAGAACGATCTTGTGTGAAACATGACCTAGCATTGTATACTATGCTGTAGATGCTACGTGTTGAATGCTGCTCAGGTTCAGCTCAGTAAATCAGAACATGTGCTCTGACAATGAGGCTCGTTGGGCAGATTAGAATACGGTGACCATATTTTGATTTCTCAAAAAGAGGACACTTGGTCCAGGCTTTTGATTTTAACATTTCTATTCACACACTGATCAAATAAAATCAAACAAAACACACATTGGAATGAGTTTTTTATTTTAATGAGGCCTACCTTAAAGAAAAGCTCACTCCGACGACTTTTCTGGGATGCAGAGAAGTTAATAACCGCCTATTTAAAGCCAGGTGATTGACGAATGCCAATCTTGCCTTCTGCCATAATATCTACTTTGTCTACGCCACACCCACACCCACAGACACTCGCGATATGGGGCAGGTGACTGTTCAATAACTCGTTGTTGTACGTCCGTCGCAATTGGCTAAAACCCGAGGCCTCGTTCGGACTCTGGGCTGGACAAAATGAACCGCAATGAGCAGCAACCTGAGGGAGCGTGGTAAACAATCTGCCAATCGCTCCGTAACACTAACTCCATCGAATCTGACGGGGCTGTGAAACGTTTGCGGTTTGGGCACAAATATGATAAAATACTTTTTATTTGTGTGTTTATTAGATAGCTGTTTTAACATTTTTATTGTTCTAAACACATGGGAGGGCTTGGCCCTACTAGCCCATTTACACCAGCCGTCCCTGCCAATCAGGTCCTCTAATTCCACTCTACTCAGAATCCCTGGAATCAGAACCAAACATGGAGAAGCAGCTTTCAGTTTCTAAGCTCCTCTAATCTGGAAGAAACTTCCAGAAAACTGCAAAGCTGCTGTAACACTGAGTTCCTTTAAATCACAACTAAAAACGTATCTGTTTAGAGCTGCTTTGATTAATGCTTTGATGTATCATGTGTTTGTGTATTCTTGTTTTACTGCTGTTTTTACTTTATATGCTTTATCTGTGTTTTACTGCTATTTTTATTTCACCACTTAATCATGTAAAGCACCTTGAATCACCTTGCTGTTGAAAGTGTTGCTATAAAAATAAAATTGCCTTGCCTTGGCTGCACTGTGGCGAGGAAGCGGGGGAACAGGGAAGTCATGACACATGGTCACTTTAGCTGCATGTTCTACTGTAGAACAAAATGTATCAACAGCGTAAAACCAAACTGTCCGACTAAAATAAACAAAGATATCTGGGACACATTCCCTGGTTGCTGCAGCATCATCTTCTAATTGATTCTCAGTAGACTGACTAAACCTCAGAGTTTAAACACCGCCACTAATGCTTTCCTAAAGACTCACCATCATGTTTCACTCTACTGTCATTTTCTCTTTGCTGCTGATCTCCTTTGGCACAACCCCGCTGTAATCTCTAATTGGGATTCATCATTAGCCCAGACTTTTTTTTCTCCATTATCCGGTGAGAAGTGATGTATGACGGTGCGCCTTAGGCCGGAGGAACTCTTCCCATAAGATCAAGAAACTCTGGAAGTGCAATTTTCACAGCAGGAATCGGGATTTAAATTAAATTCCCCGTCGGCTAATCTCACTGGGAATCTCTGCAGAAAGCCGTTTGGTCGCTATCAGCCCAATATGGTGGAGTCTTAAACCGATTTTTCCTGAATTATTTTAAGCTGTAAAGCCTTGACTCAATTTAAACGCACAGAATCAAGATGAGTAGCTGTGCTTGGATCTCCTCAGTGCTCACTGCTGTTTATGAGATGGTTGCTCTGCAGAGGTAGATGTTGGAAAGTTGGTAGCATTTGAGCTTCTCTCCTGACGAGCTGATCTGGAGGTAACTTTTGTGAAGTTTTTTTGTTTGTTTTTTAAAGTTTTGTCACAGATTCTCAATTTAATTCAGGTCTGGACTTTGACTAGGACATTTGTTCATGTAATCAGGCTTTCATCTAAACCTCTTTGTGCAGCACAGGTCAAAATCACCAAGCGGAAAGCACTCAGGGGCCATACTTTTTCCCCAATTAAAGAAAGAAATGTAATTTTATTGTGAATTCTTGTCTTTTTTTTCATCTGCACAGCAGTTAATTAAACATGCCGTAATTTAACCTCTTCAGACCCGACGTCCACTGGAATGGACATAGTATTTTTCTGGGTTTAGAACAATAAAACATGTGGCTATTTGTCATTCAAATGATTCTTGTTACTGATTGGTCTCTTAGTAACCAATAACAATGAAGTTCAAACTCTTAACTTGATGTGAGTGAGTTTCAGGCATCAGACAAACAAGCATGCGTCTGAAACTAGAAGGGGAGTCGTAGAGTGTCCATTGTTAATCAAAAATATACATTTATTTTCATGGTAGCCTAAAAAAAGCTCTCAGTAAAATATTCAGTATTTTAGAGATATTATTTAAAGTTATTTTATAAATATATTCTATCATTAAATTTTAGGATCTTTTTCAAAGTTGAACGTCCATCCCAATGGACATCAGGAGTTCGGCTATATTATCTAACGCTTAAATATTTAGTGTCACTAAGCAAAGAAAAAAGTATTTGAATGACCACAATAGCAAAAAATCACCCTTGCTTTGTGTCGCCCCAAAACTGCTTCAAGACTCCTCCTCAAAAATGAGAAATTAGATTAAAATACCCAGCAAGCTGAAACTTTCCCACCTGTTTAGTAACAAAAATGCAAAAATGATTATTTTAATATATATAGAAAAAAATGACAATACATTTGAAAGTTCAATGAAATATTACTCAAGGCAAAAAGGAGTTTGTGAAGTAACATTGCTCACTATATTCCAAGTTCATGTCTGTATTCAGACTTGTACACAGGTAGGCAGAAATGCAAACATCCAGTTTCAAAGGTTAAAGTTAGTTTAACTGATTAATTAATTAATAGCTGATTAGTTATTACATGAAATCTATGTAAAGACTTTGACCTTTGTGTTTAGGTTTTTATGACATTGTACGCTCATTTAGTCATGGCATCCTTTACAATGGACATCATAAAACACATGAGTTAGCAAAACATGTTATTTCCCTTTTATTTATATGCGTAAAAATAAAAAAAATAAGTTTTTTTTGATTCACTAAAGAAGAAAAATCAGGTCTGAAGGGGTTAATGGAAGAAAGTAGAAAAGAAGAAATTATCGTCTCAGATGTTTGTCTCACTGAAAGAAAGTTGTTCATTTTTCTAACTTTTTGGGTCAAATGTTTAATTTTCTTTTCAGTAAAACGTCACAGGATGGTTGTGGCTTTACTTACTAGGATATTAAAATGAAAGCAATGAAAACATGGTTGATAAAAGACAAATAGTGTTGTTCAGAACATTTTCTATTTAAGAACATACATTTGAAAATCTCATCCTGAAAGTTGTTATTAAAAAGTGCCCATCTGCCTGAGCTCCATTTACTCGAGGGACAATATTGAACCATTCTAAACTGTGGGCCACATAAAAACAATTTCAAGGGCCTCAAGTGGCCCTCGGGCCGCACCTTGGACACCCCTGAGTTAAACCGTTCCCTTAGAACTTTGGCTGGAAGGTGAACCTTTGCCCCCACCCTCTAACATCTCTGACTAGCCACCCTGTTCTGCAGCAAGGGAAAATAATCCCCACAGCATGCCCCTGCCACCACCATGCTTCACTGTGGGGATGGCGTGTTCAGTCAGTAGTGGTAGCGTTTTGTCACATGAAGCATCTTCCATGTGAGCCAAATTGTTCCAATCCATGTTTGTGTTGGGAACTTCACTCTGCTGAACATCCTGAATCCTTCTTCAAAGCAGTAAAACAACAGATTTGAATTCCCTGAAGATGCAACACTGCTAACCATCTGTGACCTCGATGCGTCCCTCACGTCTTTTAAAAGGCTCTCAGTTTAAAAGGCTGTAGTAACAGGCTTCAGGATCTGGTGAAGCTCTGAGGGCGCGAAAAGCTCCTCTCCCAGGTGTTCATACATGCACATATGCGGACGTAACTATGTTGACACCAGCGATGCCCGTCAGGATTCACTGGATGATGATGTGTATGTATGCGCTGCTGTAAGTGGAGGATGGGATTACGTCCCTGTGGATAATTGGTCAATCACTGAGAGAGTTTAAGGGATGACAGACAGCGGCTGCAATCTGTTCCCCAGCCCTCTGCTCGTCACTCATTTCCACATCCAACCCCAGCAGCAATCACAGTGACATCCAAATTCCCCCCGGAGGAGGATTAGGGGCGTGATGAAAGATCGACCGGTGGGGGAACGACTGGATCTAACTTCTTGTTTCTTCAGGAACTTTTTTAATTAAATCAGATACGTGCAGAAGTAAAATCAATCATTGAGGGAAAACCAGATTATGCACGGCTGTAAAATGACAAAAAGTTGAAATCCTTTAGCAAATTCAACAACCAAGAGAAATGGTCTGTTTCATAATGAAAACACTGCTGTTTCGTTTTGTGTTATCTTCTACATGTGTTGCTCCAGATGCTGCTTTTGGCTTATTTCCTAAAACTAAATGGATAACAGAGCTGAGATCCAATGTTCAGACGGGAGAATCTGTTGTTAAGAGACACTATCCGAGTACATAATCCCCTTTTAATGGGCTTTTTATCGTATTATAGTTTCTATGTGGCATTTGTCTGTTTGTTTGTTTTTATATAGTTTTATATTGTGTCCTTTTCTGTGTTGATGCCGCACTTTGAGCTTCTTGCACATTTTTTTCCCAATGTAGTTTTACTGCAAATGGCTAATAAAATGAATCTGAATCACAGTGAAACATGGTGGTGGCAGCATGAATTCAATTCAATTCAGTTTATTTATATAGCGCCAATTCACAACAGATGTCATCTCAAGGCACTTAACAAGAAGTCATTTCAATACATTTATAGAAACATTCCAATCAGGTAAAAAGTTTCCTATTTAAGGAATCCCAGCAGATTGCGTCAGTCATTGGCGTGAGGTTGGGCAGATATCCAACCACAGCAATCCTTCAGCAATCCCTCATACTGAGCAGGCATGTAGCGACAGTGGAGAGGAAAAACTCCCCTTTAACAGGAAGAAACCTCCAACAGAACCAGGCTCAGTAGGAGCGGCCATCTGCCACGACCGTCTGGGGGTTTGAGAAGACAGAGCAGAGACACAGAAGGAACAGAAGATCTGATATAAGAGAACTTTCTATGTTACAGAAAGTAAAAAGTTAATAACAGGACACAGTGGATGTTCAGTTACTGGGAGGATCATCCCAGTCGATGCCCCCCGTCCAACAGGGCATTGCAGCCAAGCAGGATACCAGACCAGGTGTATCTTCTATGGAGAGAAAAACACTGAGAGAACACAAAGTTAACAGTCGAAATAACAGAATGTACTGTAATACAACTGGAGAGTCGTAGGAGAAAAGGAAGTAGCGGAGTGAAGAAAATTGGTAAGTCTGTCCTCCAGCAGTCTAAGCCTATAGCAGCATAACTACAGAGATAGCTCAGGATGCAGGCAGGGAGAGGAAAACTTAATAAAGAACAATCCTGGAAAGAAAACTCCAAATCATGAGACGAGGACAGAGGTTCACCTTCCAGCAGGTCGGTGACCCCAACCACACGATGGAATGGTTTAGATCAATGCATGGCTCCGAACGGTCTAGTCAAAGTCCACACCTAAGTCCGATTAGGAATGTTCGGTATGACTAGACGAGTTCAGGGAGTCTCTCCATCCAATCGACCATCAAACCGCCACCAGCAGCAAGGCGGGTGAAGTGTCTCGCCCAATGGCTGAGATGGATGGAGTGGGGGATTCAAACCTGCAACCCACCGGTTGTGGGACAAACTCCTTCCTTCTAAGCCACTGTGGTGAATGAACAAACTCTTGTTTTTTTTTATTGAAATCTGCAAACCCAATTAACACCCTCAAACAAATGTCTAACGTATCTGACTGAGTTTGAGCCGTTCTGCAGAAGAAGAAGAAGAAGGTGCAAAAAAAAACGTAAATCTTTAGATGTTTAACACCGGAAGAGACAGACCTTAAAAAGGCTGAACGCAGATGCACGCCACTCTTTTCAGATTTGGATCATTTTCTGTATCATTCTGTCGCCTGTTATATATCACTTTATGACAGTTTATTAGAAAATAACCATATAAAAAAATAGAACACTGCGGTTGTAATGTCACCAAATAAAGAGGTGTGAAAACGTTTGTGAGGCAGTTTATTAGATCCACCTATAGGATGTTTGAAACTACATATGAAAAATGTTGAGAAAGTGTTGTAAATATGGTTAAAACAAAAATAATTAAATCACGATTTTCTTCCTTGAAGATATTTCTTATTAAATGTAAAAAGAGCTTAGTGTGCCTCCTTTTTTGTGATGTTTTTGTCAGGTGTAGGTGAGTGCTCTTTACAGCCTCCTCTCTTTGTAGCTCCACATTAGAGCTTTTATTGTGAGAAGAGGCTTGAAGAGGCTCGTAAAGGCCTTCACTTTCAATTTCCCTCAAAACTTTCCACTTTTCTGCTCTTTTATTTTCTTGTCAGCAGCAAAGAAACACAGACATTGTCCACTGTTCTGTAAGGACAAAATGGGGCCTGGGTGATTTTCAAGCAATCGTGGACTTCAACCTGCGTGAATGAAAGAATAGCGCACACATATTTAAAAGCGTGATGGAAAATTAACTTAATGCTAATTCTTTTGGTATCTTGGGTTCCTGTGCAATCATATAATACTAATTTGGTGTAATAATCATGCTAGCTTCTGGAGGAATCAGAGTCCTCAGAGAAAATACATGCATGAAAACAGCAGCTGATACAGGTTCTTGGTTAAACAGCCACAAACAGAGGCTGCGGGGAGATAATAAGGGTTGCAGTTTGTAGAGTCATAATCATAATAATAATCAATAATAATCATTTGCATCCATGTTGTTTATTCGTTTATAAATGTCACAGTTTCAAACTAAATATTTAGCTTCCTAACTAAATATTTAGTTCCAAGCTATAAATAGTTAGTTTGCAAACTAAATATTGAACTTAATAACTAAAATTTTAGTTTGCAAAAATATTAAATATTTACCAAATAGTTTTGCTTCCTAACAAAAAATTTTGTTCCAAGCTAAATGTTTACCTTCTAAGTAAATATTTAGTTTGCAAACTAAATTATTAGTTCCAAGCTACATATTTAGTTTGCAAACTAAATTATTAGTTCCAAGCTACATATTTAGTTTGCAAACTAAATTATTAGTTCCAAGCTACATATTTAGTTTGCAAACTAAATTATTAGTTCCAAGCTACATATTTAGTTTGCAAACTAAATATTTAGTTCCAAGCTACATATTTAGTTTGCAAACTAAATATTTAGTTCCAAGCTACATATTTATTTTGCAAACTAAATTATTAGTTCCAAGCTACATATTTAGTTTGCAAACTAAATATTTAGTTCCAAGCTACATATTTAGTTTGCAAACTAAATATTTAGTTCCGAGCTACATATTTAGTTTGCAAACTAAATTATTAGTTCCAAGCTACATATTTAGTTTGCAAACTAAATTATTAGTTCCAAGCTACATATTTAGTTTGCAAACTAAATATTTAGTTCCAAGCTACATATTTAGTTTGCAAACTAAATATTTAGTTCCAAGCTACATATTTATTTTGCAAACTAAATTATTAGTTCCAAGCTACATATTTAGTTTGCAAACTAAATATTTAGTTCCAAGCTACATATTTAGTTTGCAAACTAAATATTTAGTTCCGAGCTACATATTTAGTTTGCAAACTAAATATTGAGCTGTTTAACTAAATATTTAGCTTCCAAACTAAATATTTAGTTCCAAGCTACATATTTAGTTTGCAAACTAAATATTTAGTTCCAAGCTACATATTTAGTTTGCAAACTAAATATTTAGTTCCAAGCTACATATTTAGTTTGCAAACTAAATATTTAGTTCCAAGCTACATATTTAGTTTGCAAACTAAATTATTAGTTCCAAGCTACATATTTAGTTTGCAAACTAAATATTTAGTTCCAAGCTACATATTTAGTTTGCAAACTAAATATTTAGTTCCAAGCTACATATTTAGTTTGCAAACTAAATATTTAGTTCCAAGCTACATATTTATTTTGCAAACTAAATTATTAGTTCCAAGCTACATATTTAGTTTGCAAACTAAATTATTAGTTCCAAGCTACATATTTAGTTTGCAAACTAAATTATTAGTTCCAAGCTACATATTTAGTTTGCAAACTAAATATTTAGTTCCAAGCTACATATTTAGTTTGCAAACTAAATATTTAGTTCCAAGCTACATATTTAGTTTGCAAACTAAATTATTAGTTCCAAGCTACATATTTAGTTTGCAAACTAAATATTTAGTTCCAAGCTACATATTTAGTTTGCAAACTAAATATTTAGTTCCAAGCTACATATTTAGTTTGCAAACTAAATTATTAGTTCCAAGCTACATATTTAGTTTGCAAACTAAATATTTAGTTCCAAGCTACATATTTAGTTTGCAAACTAAATTATTAGTTCCAAGCTAAATAGTTAGTTTGCAAACTAAATATTTAGTTCCAAGCTACATATTTAGTTTGCAAACTAAATATTTAGTTCCAAGCTACATATTTAGTTTGCAAACTAAATATTTAGTTCCAAGCTACATATTTAGTTTGCAAACTAAATATTTAGTTCCAAGCTACATATTTAGTTTGGAAACTAAATATTTAGTTCCAAGCTACATATTTAGTTTGCAAACTAAATATTTAGTTCCAAGCTACATATTTATTTTGCAAACTAAATTATTAGTTCCAAGCTACATATTTATTTTGCAAACTAAATTATTAGTTCCAAGCTACATATTTAGTTTGCAAACTAAATTATTAGTTCCAAGCTACATATTTAGTTTGCAAACTAAATATTTAGTTCCAAGCTACATATTTAGTTTGCAAACTAAATATTTAGTTCCAAGCTACATATTTATTTTGCAAACTAAATTATTAGTTCCAAGCTACATATTTAGTTTGCAAACTAAATATTTAGTTCCAAGCTACATATTTAGTTTGCAAACTAAATTATTAGTTCCAAGCTACATATTTAGTTTGCAAACTAAATATTTAGTTCCAAGCTACATATTTAGTTTGCAAACTAAATATTTAGTTCCAAGCTACATATTTAGTTTGCAAACTAAATATTTAGTTCCAAGCTACATATTTAGTTTGCAAACTAAATATTTAGTTCCAAGCTACATATTTAGTTTGCAAACTAAATATTTAGTTCCAAGCTACATATTTAGTTTGCAAACTAAATATTTAGTTCCAAGCTACATATTTAGTTTGCAAACTAAATATTTAGTTCCAAGCCACATATTTAGTTTGCAAACTAAATATTTAGTTCCAAGCCACATATTTAGTTTGCAAACTAAATATTTAGTTCCAAGCTACATATTTAGTTTGCAAACCAAACATTTAGTTAGGAAGCTAATTATTCAATTTCTGAAGTAAATATTTAGCTTGTTCATTAAATATTTAGGTATAAACTGTGACATTTATAAATGAATGAATAAAATAGTGAAAATAAGAATTAGAAAAATGAACTCCCATTGTTTTTCTTTTATGACAGGCTAAATAACTTATTTTAACTTTACAAATGGAACCCCATCAGATTAAACATTTCCAGGCTATGTTTTGACTTGATCAGAAAACTAACAGCATGGCTAGTAAACATGGTATCACATATCAGCAGAAGGTCCGCCTGAGGGGAAGATACTCTTTCTATCCTGACTTTCCTTGCTTCTTCCTCCGTTTTCCCTCCATCCTATCGCTCGTTCTCATCCTCCCTGCTCTGCAGTCTGACAGCTGGTTGTGCAACACAAGCCGACAGGGAGGGCAGAGACGACGAAGGCTGGCGGGAGGAAGAAGAGCACGAGATGTAGCTGCAGGACGTAGAGAAAAGAGGAGAGAGGGATTAGCGGGCACAGTGAAACACAAACAGGAGAGAAAGTGGGAGAGAAGAACAAAAAGTCAGAGAGATCAAGTGTGGAATAAGCCGACTGAGACAGAGAGACATTATTCAGTTGGAATATGAGTCCCAGTGGGGGCGTTAATCCACAGTAGAGAAAGGGGAGACATAGACATATAGACATTGCTTCTATGGATGTGTTTGTGTTTCTGTTTGTGTCCCGATCCATCACAAGTGAACATCAGAGTTGGAATGTCTCTCTGCAAGAGGAACAAGCTGCTGAACCCAGAACCAAAAGATAACACACAAGGAAGAGATGTGATGTTTTTCCCGGCAACCTTTCACCAACTACAACTCAGTCTGACCTACTTTTGGCGTTTGGATAAATAAAATGTTGCAACCAATCTATCATCCAATCATTGACTTTCCTACTTTCCAAAATCGGGTCATGGAGGACACAGGCCCAGGAGGTGAACTTAGACAAACCTTTCAACAGCAACAGTCTCCAAGGTACAGTTAAGGTTAAGGTACAGTGGGGCAAAAATGTATTTGGCATTCACCGATTGTGCAACGTGTCACACTTAAAAAGATGAAAGAGATCTGTAATTTTCATCAAAGGTACACTTCAACTGTGGGAGGCAGAATGTGAAAGAAAAATTCAGGAAATCACCTTGTATGATTTTTAAAGAATTTATTTATATAATGGTGCAGAAAATAATTATTTGGTCAATAACAAAAGTTCACCTCAACCCTTTCTAATGTAACCTTGGTTAGTAATCACAGAGATCAAAGGTCTCCTGTAGGTCTTCACCAGGTTTGCACACTGTTGCTGGTATTTTGGCCCATTCCTCCATGCAGATCTCCTCTAAAGCTGGGATGTTTTGGGGCAGTCGCTGGGCAACACGGACTTTCAACTCCCTCCACAGATTCTCTATAGGATTGAGATCTGCAGACTGGCTAGGCGACTCCAGGACCTTGAAATGCTTTTTTACGTGGCCACTCCTTCGTTGCCGTGGCGATATGTTTGGGATCATTGTCATGCTGGAAGATCCAGCCATGTTTCATCTTCCATGCTCTCACTGATGGAAGGAGGTTTTTGGCCAAAATCTATATACATCTATATACATGCCCCATTCATCCTTTCCTTAATACGGATCAGTCGTCCTGTTCCCTTTGCAGAAAACCAGCCCCAAAGCATAATGCTTCCATCTCCATGCTTCACAGTGGGAATGGTGTTCTTCAGATGCAACTCAGTATTCTTCCCCTTCCAAAGACGATGAGTGGGGTTTATACCAAAGAGTTTTATTTTGGTCTCATCTGACCACATGACATTCTGCCAATCCTCCTCTGGATCATCCAGATGGTCTCTGGCAAACTTTAGACGGGCCTGGATATGAGCTGGCTTAAGCCGGGGGACCTTTGGAGCACAGCATGACGACATTGTGTGTTTCTAATAGTAAATTTTGTCACCGTGGTCCCAGCTCACTTCAGGTCATTGTGATTTCCTGGATTTTTCTTTTACATTCTGTCTCTCACAGTTGAAGTGTACCTTTGTTGAAAATTACAGACCTCTATCATCTTTTTAAGTGGCAGAACTTGCACAATTGGTGGCTGCCAAATACTTTTTTGCTCCACTGTATCTGGGCTCTTTCTAGTAACAACGGCATGGAACATCTCCGAAAAGATCAAGTTGTTATGTTTTGATGTCAGTTGACTCCTATGGATGGATGGATGGATGTAATCATTCATATCTTCTAACCAAAGGTTGCAGCTAGATGGACCAGAAGACATTGAGTTTCTCCTTGTAACTCAACTTCTTCTTTACCACAACAGAAGGTACAAACGTCCTTATTAATGGCGATGAAGCCTCAGTCTATCTATCCATCACCTGGAAGACTCCATCATACCTGAACCCACTGGCTGAAACAGAGACTGACCCCGACCTGAAGGAACCAGTTTGCCGTTTTCCAAAACTCTTCAATCTGAACAAAGGTTAATTCACAGGAATTTAAATTTGGTGAAAGACGGTTTAAAACTCCTACACTAATTGAGGGTTTGAGTTAGAGTTGAGGGTTTGGGTTGCACCCTTGAAAAACTTGCAAACTTATTTTTCTGCCAAGGTCAAACAGCTTTTGGTGGAGGCAGTTTTATACCCTGGACCGGCATCTACCTTACTGGCAAATAAAAGGTCTGTCGGCATCGGAGGTAATCGCAATGCAGAGAGATGTCAAGTGGGTATTCGCTAAACAGAATAAACCCAACATATCCACTCTAAGGGACTGAACTCTGTCATTCACGAAGTCACTGTTTGCCTTTCCAGAGCAAAGTACATCAGAGACTGCCTTCAGCATTTTGGGGTGGCCAGAAACTCTAACCCCACATCGGCTGATTTGCAACAAAAGCTAGTCCAGCAACAGGATGCCATCCCACGGCAATGTGGGACCAAGATGGTGACCTGCGTAAGTAGAAGGTACCAGGGTTCTTATGAAATTTTCTGGTTCTCTTACACACACTGTTGTTAAATAGTTAATGGTAAATGGCCTGTAGTTGTATAGCACTTTATCTAGTCCAAAGCGCTTTACACTACATTCATTCATTCAATTTGCTGCCCTAGGGAACACTGACAGAAGCGAGGCTGCCACCGGACCCTCAAACCACCACAAGCAGGCAAGGCGGGTGAAGTGTCTTGGCCAAGTACACAACGACTGAGACGGATGGAGTAGGGGGGGTTCGAAACCTGCAACCCAATGGTTATGGGACAAACGTCTTCCTCCTAAGCCACCGTGATAAGTGAAGAAATTCTTACAATTGTGTCTTGTTTCTTTAAATGTAAATCTGCAAACCCAACAAACACCCGAAAACGAATGATTACTGTAGCATATGCTATGCTATGCTATCCTCCGAGAAGTTTTTTATTCGGTATCTGTCCATGTACCCGCTTCTGCTGCTCAGCCCAAAGATGTAATTTCTTAACAAACGTTGCACCATTAAAAGGAAATAAACAGGCTTTCCAACTTCTATCTATCCATCGTCTATTCCCGCTTGTCTTTGCAGGGTCGCTGGAGGCTGGTTCTTACTTCCATTGGTCATTAGGTGAGCGTTGGGGAACAACCTGGACCATCTGATGGCAATTTTTAGATCCTTTAACCTCAACAGTCATGTTATTTTCTACCTGGAGAGAAAATGCAAACTCCTCATAGAAAGACGCCAGGCTGGGATTCGAACCCAAGACCTTCTTACTGCAAGGCAACTGCCCCACTGTGCAGCCCTGGCTTTCCAACAATACAGGATTTATTCGCAAAAAGCGTCACATTATCTACTAATGATTTCTGGGATGTAGAACAAGCTGAAGACTGGAGGAATTTTGAAGCTGCTTTAGTTCATAACTTCTTAGGAATCTTACTTTTCCTCATAAGAAACCTTCAAGGCCTCCTTTCACAAAGCCGTAGGATGGTGCTACCAGAACATGGATTGGTCCATCCAACATTCCTGGTGAAGTCTTGGCATGACCAGATCTACACCACCTACCTATAGTTGTAGTAGATTGTGTTGATTGTTGACTGTTAATCTATAAACCAACCCCTGAACACGACCCAGAAGCAGGTCCAATGACAGCACAAGAGTAAATAAGTGTACAACACAGGCTTTTAATATTGTCTCTGCAAGGTGGAAGTTACTATTTCACGTCATTTTCCTGCCCCCACACCCCCAGAGCTTCCTTGTGTTTTCTAAATCCTCCAGGAGTGGTTCCTCTTCCATATTTTTCCAATTATAGGGGACGTAAGTGAGAGAATCCATTATGTCGCTGGAAGCAAAGTGCAGCTCCCTATCATTTCAAATTAGGCTGTGCACGAGCTCACACAACAACACGCACACACCATTACTACGGCACATTTAGATAAGGCAATGCAGATCAGCTGAGCAACACAACGGTGCAGACCTACAGCACACACATTTAGACGAGTGCAGAGATAGATAACCGAGTGATTGGGTTGAAAGTTCACATTAAATGTGGAAAAAACATCTAGATGAATAAGATTTGGATCATTGTTTGATATGTTCCTGGTTAGACTTATGACAGAGTTCAACAACAAAAATTTACACAGTAAATTTAAGATTAAAATGTACACCTGAGATGGTGCGTCTCATTCAAAATGTCACTT
Source organism: Valencia hispanica (assembly GCA_963556495.2). Taxonomy (NCBI): domain Eukaryota; kingdom Metazoa; phylum Chordata; class Actinopteri; order Cyprinodontiformes; family Valenciidae; genus Valencia; species Valencia hispanica. The sequence continues at coordinate 46,395,189 of OY747714.1, read as the reverse complement.
TCTTTCCCCCCTTCTGATAACAGCGGAGTTTTGTTTGTTTTTAACGAGGAACCGGCTCAAAATTGTGCATCATAAACGTATCATTCATGTAATCAGGAAGGACATTAAGGGGCCGTTTTCTCAGTATGTACAGGTGGGGTTTTTTTCAACAAGAAACTTTGCCTGAAAGGTTATTTTCCTGAAATATTAAGTTTGCCCCTAGGGAATAAACAGGGGACTTTCTGGTAGTTTCCAGAACGTACAAATTACTTTACGAAACTTCGTACTTTGTGGAACAGAAAGTAACTTTTCTGAATTGTATAGGTTTCCCAGAAATTAAAGGTTACTTCACTGGCACTTGCACAGGGGTTCTCTTGGAAATGAGAGATGATGTTTGTTTCCCCAGGACTTGCTGGTTACTTTCTTGAACTGGGGTAGCAGCATACTTTCCAAAACCTATAGATTATTTGTATTACTTATATGGACATACTTTCCTGTGGCTTACAGGGTTCCTTTTCCAAATTTAAGGGGTAATTTTTTTAAAGCGTACTAAATATTTGCCTAGAACCATCTGGGTTCAAAGAACTTGCATGGTATCATCTTGAAATATCCAAGCTTAAAGGTTGGTTTCCCAGAACTTACTTTCTTGAACATTGGTTGCAGCATATTTTCCAGATCTTATAGATTACTTTCATTATTTACTTTGTCCGTACTTTCCTAAAGCATTTACTAGGGTTTTTAAGGGTTTTTCCTTTTTTTACTGTGCAGTGTACTTTCTCTGGAACCATCAGGATCACATTCTAAGAACTTGCACAGTATCCTCTTGAGATTTTACCTACACATTTGTTTTTCAGAACATACTTGGTACTTTCCTGAACTTGGTTTCTTTTTCAGTAGGACTTCCAGTACGCTTTTCTGTAACCTGAAAATAAATTCCTGAAACTTCTCTTTCTTTCTCTTTCTTTCTTTCTTTCTTTCTTTCTTTCTTTCTTTCTTTCTTTCTTTCTTTCTTTCTTTCTTTCTTTCTTTCTTTCTTTCTTTCTTTCTTTCAACAGACATAACATTTTTGACTTGGTTAGTTTTTTCCAGAGTTTACTGACTACAGAATGTTTCTCGGATAATTTTCCGAGAACTTACAGAATACTTTCCTAGATTTTGCAGGATAGTTTTCCCGGAACATATTTAGAGGACATTACAATGTTACAGGGTACCTAGTAGGTTCCTATAAATGTTGTTTTTCTTTTCTGAACCTACAGTTTTCTTTTTTGTTGCCAGATTTTTTGTCTAGAATTTACAAATAGATTTCTTGAATTTAACACACAGGTTTCTTTTTTAGAAGTTGGAGTTTGTTTTCTGGTGATTCACAGGGTATTTCCTTTAAACTTGCAGGGTACTTTCCTTGAACTTACATGGTACTTTCTTTAAACTTGCAGGGCACTTTCTTTAAACTTGCAGGGCACTTTCTTTGAACTTACAGGGTACTTTCTTTGAACTTGCAGGGCACTTTCTTTAAACTTGCAGGGCACTTTCTTTGAACTTACAGGGTACTTTCTTTGAACTTACAAGGTACTTTCTTTGAACTTACATGGTACTTTCTTTGAACTTGCACGGTACTTTCTTTGAACTTGCAGGGTACTTTCTTTGAACTTACAAGGTACTTTCTTTAAACTTGCAGGGTACTTTCTTTGAACTTGCAGGGTACTTTCTTTGAACTTACAAGGTACTTTCTTTAAACTTGCAGGGTACTTTCTTTGAACTTGCATGGCACTTTCTTTAAACTTGCAGGGTACTTTCTTTAAACTTACATGGTACTTTCTTTGAACTTGCATGGTACTTTCTTTAAACTTGCATGGTACTTTCAATTTACTTGCAGGGTACTTTCTTTGAACTTGCGTTGTACTATCAGGGACTATAAAATATTTTTCCTTAAAACTGAATCTGATATCCAGGAATGTAACCTGTAAGTTTAGGTAAATTGAAAGGTCATAAGACACCTCAGAAGTACTACATAAGATCCATGAAGTAACCTGTGAGTTATGGGAAAGCAACCTGAAAGTACCCTGTACATTATGAAAAGGTGAGCTGAATATGACCAGTGGAATAACTGAGTTAAATATGCAGCAGTCCTATTGGAGGTATGTTGATATAGAACATTTATGGCAGAGTTATTACCCAGCAGCATTGGGGGGCGGAGCCTGAGTGAAGTCTAGCAGCGTGAGCAGAACTGTGCATCACGACGTTGACCTCTGAGGCTCTGCGGCGTTATGAACCCTTCCTGCATCACTGATCTCAGACATGAAGCTCACTCAGGGCCCTCAGACTCCCTCCCTAGACAGACTCAGCTCCATTCATATCCGGCTGACAGTCTTCTGACATTTCCAGTCGCTAAGCAGATTACGGAGACACATCCTTTTCAGTCTTTTTCAGAGCCTTATTTAACTTGGCCATTCACAGCCAAGGATGAGGAGGAGGAGTTTTAGTATTCTGGGACATGTTTCATATGCAGGAGTGCAGGGACAGCATCCACTGAAGTCTCCTCTTAACCCATAAGTGCATCTGAAGAAATCCCCTGAACTGAAACTCTGCTGCTGCCGCTGCAACCTTTTTGCTTTCAGACAAAATGTCAGCTTGTCACCAAGGTCGCTCTGCTGAAGGGACAATTTATGTCAGGACATGTTCAGCTTTTATGTTAGAGTGTTTTGGGTAACTACTTTCTGTCTTTGTGGACGCCAAGTTGTTTTTCCGACCCTCTGAGGGACTTTGGATATTTTGATGTCATGATTTGAGATACATTTTCTTCTTTCTTTTTTCAAAACTTGGGAACCATTTTTTAAAAGGAAGAACCTTGGTGTGCATCAAACTCAAAACTCAAAAAAAAAATTCTAATAGGATAAAATGAAAACGTCGTGGACATTTTTGCATCATGGAAGCAGTTTTTATTATTAGCAGGTCATTTGATTTTTTGCATCTATTGTGAGAGCAGCTATTGAGACAAAACCTGACCCTAAAGGGAGTGTAGTTTATCCCATCATGCAATGCTGTGTCAGCAGAAAAAAACCTTCTCTAACATTAGAAAATGTTGAAAAATCTACATTTATATTTTAGAGTTTGGAGGGTAGAATCATTCAAAGAAACAGTCATGATTTCAACGTTTGAGCTTTCACTTAGATCTCCTTTACACACAAATACTTTTTGTTTAAGTATATTCATCATTTAGGACTTTTAAAACTTCATTCGTATATTTCATATGAAAAAGAAATCTAAATTGTTTAGGTTGCATAAATGCCTAACAAATAAAGAGGCATCAAAGCTCTCTAATTCAACCCACTGGAGAACGATGACTTGTAGGAAACGGTAGAAGATTCAATAATTACCAGCCCTATTACTCTGATGTGTCAGGCATACCAGTTCTCCCATTTCTCCGAAAAAAAAAGGAGGGGAAAACAGGCTGACTGCTGCGGCTAAATATCGTAGGTGCTTCACACTGCTGGAATATTTGGAGACAATGGTTTTGGGTTCATTTTAAAAAGTGATCAGCCGACATCAGCTGATGATCTCTACTGACGGAGGACAGAGAAAAAATAAAAAATAACGGGAAAACAAGACATTCTCCTCTGTGAGAAACTTTATGCTCACAAACGAAGCCTGCAGTCGCCTCCGTCCATCATCGCCGTGGAGAGACGTTGTTGTTTCCTCATTTCTCAGCGTTGTTTTTTTTTCTTCTTTGGATTGGGAGATATCCGTCTTCAACTTTATGAATCTCACCCTCTTTCCCTGCATAGAGGATCTTTGGCGGGGAAGTAAGAGTGCTCACTCTGTCTATTTGACATATTCCCTTTTGGAAACCGTTTGGGAAACAGCTCATCGTTTCAAGATCATCATCCAGACATGATACTGCTTCCATTTTAGAAGCCGTAGCTTCAAAGACTCTCTTTGAGTCAGAAAAATGTGTTTTTGTTTTTTTGGGGGTGATTTCTTTATGCTTTCAAGATGTATGTTTTTTAATAAGCTGATATCATCCTGTAAGAACTCTGTACTGATGGATTACACCACAACAGCTCCTCCAAATAGAACATGCTGTCTTTGTTTCCCCACATGATGCAGATTTAAGCCTCACTGCAAATGTTTAAACCATAATAATCTCTTTTTTCTGCTGTCTTCTTTAAACCAAAGAGACAGCAGAGAGGTTCCCTGTCTCTGGCAAGCACCAGTAGAGGCTCCCTGGACCCAGACTGAACGTACACGTCTCTGGGTGTGTGGGCTCGTTTCGGGAGGCAGCGGCCGTGCTCTTAGCTGTATGTGTTTGCCTCTGTTATCTGTCCCTTTCAGCCGCTAACAGCATCAAACCCTGATAACAGGCAGATGGACGAGAGATAGACTTACAGGAGAGGAGGAAGAGGAATGGAAAACAAGAGATAATGGATGGAGGGAAGGACGATTTTCTCTGTCCTTTCTTACATCTCAACAGAGCAGAGAAAGAATGGAAAGAGCAAAAATATTCATTTAAAAAAAACAATCATGGAGCATCCCGGAGGATTTTCACACTTGTAAGCCAGGAGATGAAGTCGATTTGAACGGAAGTGAACTGTGGCTGACAATTTTGTGTTTAATGGTTTTGTTCATAAGGAAATATTCCTCCTGATGCTGCAGTTTAGTTCCTGTTGCTCCATACGTCTGGAAAGAATTTCACAGGCTCTTTACCTCCGTTAAAACATTAAACAACAAAACCAACCAAAGATTAAATCATTTAAAAATATGAGGGAAAAATGCTTCACCTTTACATTCTGATTTGTCGAAATTGTTGATTTAACTCTGTAGCTTTTAATGTCGAATTCATTCGCACCGATCAAAACCTGCTTCTTCTTTAGTTGGCAGTTTAAGCAGATAATGAAACACAAAAAGGGAACAAATGTCTTCAGCACAATTTCTGCTAAAGGTAAAATGGCCAAATACTCGCTCCTTCATTTGGCTCAGACACTGGGGAAAAACAGCTAACTGCTGGAGCTAATTATCGTAGGGAAACACACTGCAGAAATATTTGGAAACAATGGCGATTTACCCATACCATACCATACCAGCTTTATTTATAAAGCACATTTAAAACCAGCACAAGGGCCGAGCAAATTTAAAATACAGGATAAGAAGGAAAAATTAAAATAAAGAAGTAAAAAGGAGAAATACAATAGGGAAAGCAATCTACCTCCATACAGAGAATGCAACCTAAACTACAAAGCAACATTAAATCCCAGTGAGTGGAAATGGGTTTTCAACCGACTTTTAAAAGCAGATACGGTCGGCGCCAACCTAACCAGTGGAGGAAGCTGGTTCCACAGTCGAAGGGGAACGTACGGAGAACGCGCATTCCCCTCGAGTCATTCAATGGGCTCTAGGTACCCGCAAAAACTAGCGTTCAGCTGACCTCAAAGAGCGGCCGGGGGTATAATAACTGATTAGCTCAGTGACATAGGTTGGGCCCAAACCATGAAGTGCTTTAAAAACAAACAATAAAATCCTAAATTAAATGTGTAAATGGACAGGTAGCCGGTGCAGGTCAGCCAGGACTGGGGTGATATGATCCCCTTCTATGAGCACCAGTCAAAAGTCTAGCAACAGCATTCTGTACCAACTCCAGACAGGCAACTGAGGACTTACTGACACCATATAGGACCGAATTAGAGTAATCGAGTCTAGAGGTGACGAACGCATGGATAACAGATTCAAAATGACGCCTCCTCAGAATGGTTCTTAGTCTAGCGAGGCGACGTAGATGGGAAAAAAAAGTTTTGACCGTTAGACTTATTTGAGAGTCCATCTTTAATCCCACATCCATCTTAACGACAAGGTTTGTGACAGAAGGTTTAAGATGGGGAGAGAGGGAAGCAAGGTCATGATTGGGAGGGAAGATAGAACCTGAGTTGAAAAGAATTACTTCAGTTTTTGCATCATTTAGAAGAAGGAAGTTGGAGGAAAGCCAGCTCTTGACGTCACTAAGACAATCAAGGAGAGGGTACACATTATTGCTTTAATAGAAACGTATAGCTGGCAATCATCAGCATAAAGATGATAATTAACTAAATATAGTTCCAAGTGGGAGAATATAGAGGGGGGGAAAGCAGTGGGCCTAATACAGCACCCTGAGGTACCCCTCATGATAGTATTGCTGGATTTATTTATTTTAGAAAGTGATCCTCTGATCTCAGCTGATGTTTTCTACTGATGGAGGACAGAGAAAAACCAGAAAGTAAAACAAGACGTTCTCCTTTGTAAGAAACTTGATCCTTTCCTGTATGCCGCCCTCCGGTGCTTGGACAGACGGCATACAGGAAAGGACAGAGCAGACTTTTCTTTCTAAGAAAGCTTAAATCCTTTGAGGTCAGCAGGCAATTGCTTTATAAATTTTATCAGTCTGTTGTCGCAAGTGCTGTATTTTTTGCTGTCGTGTGCTGGGGAAACTGCGTGACGGCCAGAGAGGAGAACCACCTGGATAAACTGGTCAGAAAGTGTATGTCGGTGATGAGGAGAGGGGTGAACACTACTGTTGGTGTACTGGTGGAGAAAAGAATGAGGAGCATGATGCAAGCCATCCTCAACAACAGTAGTCACCCCATGCATGACGCTGTGGCTGCTCAGAAAAGCCACCACAGTGACCGTCTTCTCTCCATGCATTGCAGGACCAAGAAGTTTTGGGGGTCGTTCATTCCGGCTGCCATAAGGCAGTACAATGGACCCGCATAATGTGCAACTTTTTACTATTGATAGTAGCTTTTAACCTTAAATTTTTGGTATTAATGTTTGTTTTGTTTAAGTATGTGATTATGAATGGCAAACACTGCATGCTGCTGGACACCTGAATTTCCCCAGTCAGGGATTAATAAAGTATCTATCTATCTATCTATCTATCTATCTATCTATCTATCTATCTATCTATCTATCTATCACAAACAAAGCCTGCAGTTGCCTCCGTCTGTCATCGTCGTTGTGGCAAAACGTCTCAGCGTTGTCATGATGTTAGTTGTTTGTGTAGTCTTTGAGTTAAAGTTTATTGTGTTTCTGTTATGTCTCCCTCCTCTCTTATGTTCATTATTGTTTCAAGTTTCTCAGTCTTATTTCCTAGTCACCACTTTGTATTTTGTGTTGGTCTTTCCTTGTGTCTTCTAAGGTTAATCTGTCTGGTCATTCCTTATGTTTTGTTCTTTGCTTTCCTCTGTTTCCCTTGACATTCTGCCTCCCTTTCCCAGTTACTAATTTATTCCACCTGTGCTTTCACTCTCACCTGCAACCGCTAATTAGTCCGTGGTCTTCTCCCTGCCACTCTCGCTCCTCCTCAATAAGCACCTCTTTTTCAGTCACTACTCGCTGGTTCGTCGTCAAACATTCCTGTCTGGTTCCTGTTTTCCTCTGAGTTGTTTAAGTTCATGTTCCAAGTTCTTTTGTTATAATTAAATCTTTTGTTATTTTACTTTGCTGCATTTGGGTCCTCTTTGCACAAGACATGACACGCCAACAAAACCAACCAAATAATTTCTACACAACAATCACAACCTGCTTCTTCTTTAGTTGGCACTTTAAGGAAATAAGGAAACACAGAAAGGGAACGGACATCTTCAGCACAACTTCAGCTAAAGTTAAAATGGCATTATGTCATCTTTAATGACTATGAATCATCTGGCCAGCCTTTCCGTACCTATGAGTGATTCTGTGTGGAGGCGCTAGGCAAGGCAAGGCAATTTTATTTGTATAGCACACTTTCAACAAGGTAATTCAAGGTGCTTTACATGATTATGTGGTTAAATGGGTTCAGTTACTCTGTGCAGTGGAATCCAATGTCGAGAATTAAAGCAGAAAACACTGTGGATATAATAAAATGTGCTAAAATGACGCACTTTTTTTCCAGTTTTTATAAATGAGGGCGGAATCTAAATGATGGACACAAACCTAATTTAGATTACGCCTATCATTTGTGAATCTCTCACAGCCAACCCAGTGTGGTTTATTATTAATGCACGCTACACGCTCCAAACTTCAGCCGATTTCTTCCTGTTAAATGGGAGTTTTTCCTCTCCACTGTTGCTACATCCATGCTCAGTAAGAGTGATAGCTGTGAAGTCAACAATTCAATGCAAGCGATTGTCCTCTGTCTCTACATGCTTATCCAGGATTTCCTTTGATAAAAACCTTTTGAATAATTAATTGAACTTAATGTTTATGATTTAGTTTCTTTTAATTCCAAAATAAAGAGAGGGAAAAAAAAGAACATCAGTTGTTTCCAGGAGCAGCTAGAATAATTTTCAGGACTATTTTTACAGCTACAGTTAAACAAAGTGTGACAAAAACATTATTAACAGGAGGGCCTTTATTTATTTAATCATTGGGCTCTGAATGATGCTGCAGAGAGGCCAACTGGCAGCTGACGGTGTTTATCTGCAGCCTCGGAGGAAATGATCAGCTGCTGTCTCTTCTTGCTACAAACACACGTTTCCCCGAGTGAACGTCCACACCCTGATGGATGTTAGCCAGCACATTTATCACTGTGAAGACCTGGAAACATTTATGGAGACATTCCGACTGTAAATCGTTCACGATCGATGTTTTCAAATCTTCACTGGTTCCTTCTCTCCATGCTGGAAATGTTGGTGTTACTGAAGACATTTTAAATAGTAAACATGTTATAATATGTTATTGATAAACTGAGTCCAACTTGATTAACACATTTATATGAACATACAGTGGTTATAAAATCTGTACACCCTTCCTAAATACCAGGGACCTCATTTATCAAATGTTCGTAGAAACTGTCCTATACCCAATGTCCTATGAATGAAATTTAAAACGTTCATACGAACAGTCAAAATCCGGATTTATCAAATATGAGGTGGCCATTCATACACGTTTCTCTGCACTCATCTGTTTATAAATCCCACATGTGCGTACCTAGTTGCTCGTTCAGTCAGAAATGCCCTCAATTAACCATATTTGGTCACACCACATCCCCTAACTCATGCATTAAATCCTTGTGTTCTCCTGAAAATAACGGCCAGGAGAGCGAAAAATGGAATTTCGGTGACACAGAGATCGAGGTCAAACATAAGTGGGGCAAAAAAAAGTCAAGATGAACACATTTTTTGAAAATTGTCATAATTAATGCAAATTCATTTTAACACTGATAGTTTTTGCCCTCTGTTATCAGCGGTTCCTCTGCTTCATGTCTGTCCCACCTTCCAGCACACAGCAGTTATATTCCTGCTGCAGACATAAAGAGAAATGTGGCAAAGAATCTTTTCATTTGCTGTTATTCACTTCTGTGGAAATTCTTTAAACATATGAAATCAGTTAAATTAGTCCTGAACATTTCTGTTTGGTTCTATCGGCTCAGGGGGGAACCAATAAAAACAGAACAGTTACTGGGAGAAAGTGACAGAGACAGAAAAATGCGGTCGGGACAGTGGAGATGTTCCTGTTGGATATAAAGGATAAAAATGGTTGGATATCAAAGTAAATCCAATAAAACGTCCCTCAGCAACACAGCTGGAGCAGATCTTCTACCGGGGGCGGGGACAGATCACCACATTTGACCCACGTGTGGCCGGCGTTATTGGAGACGCTGCTTTGGCATCAGTACACATGGAGACAGACAACCTGCTTCACCGATCAGCAGGACCATCCGGTTTGCAAACCTTTTATTTAGAAATGGAACAGCATCTTTTCAAACTGAAGCGCCTGATGTGACAAAGAAAAAAAGCACACGGAGACCACAGACCTCCATGAAACACCTTACACTCCACGCGGTTGTGATTCACAGGATCTCCATGCATGATCACCCACAAAATGTAATTATTTATTCCTTGGCAAATTTCTTAACATTTCCATCCATCCATCCTTGTCCGCTTATCCGGGATCGGGTCGCGGGGGCAGCAGTTTAAACATAGAGACCCAGACTTCTCTCTCCCCAGCCAATTGGGCCACCTCCTCAGGAGGAATCCCAAGGCGTTCCCAGGCCAGCCGAGAAACAGGGTCCCTCCAGCGTGTCCTGGGCCTCCTCCCGGTGGGACGTGCCCGAAACACCTCACCAGCGAGGCGTCCAGGAGGCATCCTGACCAGACGCCCGAGCCACCTCAACTGCCTCCTCTCGATGTGGAGGAGCAGCGGCTCTACTCTGAGCCCCCTCTGGATGACTGAGCTTCTCACCCTATCTCTAAGGGAGAGCCCAGACACTCTGTGGGGGAAACTCATTTCAGCCGCTTGTATACATGATCTCGTTCTTTCGGTCACCACTCAGAGTTTCACACTCGGCTGCGAACCGCTCAAGCGAAAGCTGTAGATCAGGTTCTGATGAAGCCAACAGAACCACATCGGCCCGGTATCCCATACTCCCGGAGCACCCCCCACAGGGCCCCTCGAGGGACACAGTCGAACACTTTCTCCAAGTCCACAAAACACATGTAGACCGGTTGGGCGAACTCCCACGCACCCTCCAGGACCCTGCTGAGGGTGTAGAGCTGGTCCAGTGTTCCACGCCCAGGACGAAAACAGCATTGTTCCTCCTGGATCCGAGGTTCGACTATCCGTCGGACCCTCCTCTCCAGAACCCCTGAATAGACCTTACCAGGGAGGCTCAGAAGTGTGATCCCCTGTAGTTGGAACACACTCTGTTGTCCCCCTTTTTAAAAAGGGGGACCACCACCCCGGTCTGCCAATCCAAGGGAGCTGCCCCCATGTCCACGCAATATTGCTGAGCCACGTTAACAATACAGCTCCACAACATCCAGAGCCTTGAGGAACTCCGGGCGAACCTCATCCACCCCCGGAGCCTTGCCACCGAGGAGCTTTTTAACAACCTCTGTGACCTCAGCACCAAACATTGGAGAGCCCGACCCAAAATCCCCAAACTCTGCTTCCAGATTGGAAGGCGTACTGGTGGGATTGAGGAAGTCTTCAAAGTATTCCATCAACCGACCCAAAACATCCCATGTCAAGGTCAGCAGCACACCATCCCCACTGTAAACAGTGTTGGTGGCAGACCGATTCCCCCCCCGAGATGCTGGATGGTGGAACTGTCTCAAAGCCGCATGGAAGTCGTTCTTCATGGCCTCTCCAAACTCCTCGCATGCCCGAGTTTTTGCCTCGGCGACCATCCGAGCCACACTCCTCTTGGCCTGCCAGTACCTATCAGCTACTTCCGGGGTCCCACAGACCGAAAAGACCCAATAGGACTCCATCTTCAGCTTAACAGCATCCCTCACCCACCAGCGGATTCGAGGGTTGCCGCACCGACCACCTTGCAGCCACAGCTTTGGTCAGCCGCCTCGACAATGGAGGCATGGAACATGGCCCACTTGGACTCAATGTCCCTTGCCTTCCCCGGGATGTGTTCTGAGTTCTGCCGGAGGTGAGAGTTGAAACTCCTTCTGACAGGAGACTGTTCCTAGCAGACCCTCACAACACGTTTGGTCCGGCCAAGGCTGTCCGGTGTCCTCCCCCACCATTGGAGCCGACTCACCACCAGGTAGTGGTCAGTGGACAGCTGTGCCCCTCTCCTCACCCGAGTGTCCAAAACACCAAACTCTAGATTTTCATTAAACTAACATGGAGTGGCATCAGACGGTAGAGGTTTTAGGATTGCTCTGTTGTCTTTGGCAAATGTTCCAGACAAATACATTGCAGCAATGGGTTCAGCATGAGCAGAGAACGAGGCAGAGTTGTTGTTTGCGCGGTCATTTTGGTTTTATTTAGTCCCCTGCCTGCTTTTGGAGCGGTCCCGATCCGCTTGGCATTCACGTGTGCAATCGAAACGCACCAGGGTTCCCTTCAACTGAGCCGAGATTTAGATTTTTAGATGGGCCAGGGTTTGTTTTTTTTTGGGTCCGCATTAGAGTCCGATTAAAGCGGACTAAGCAGGGCTGGACCCTTAAAGGCTTGATCGAATCTCTGCAACAGCTTTCTTCATCAATGCCTTGGCTTTTATCTTTTGTTTCAGATCATGAAAACTGTCAGTATTTTGCACCACTTCTATTATTCCTTATTTTTTTTCCTCCCAGTTAATCATCTCCTGACTCTTCAGATTCATCCTCCAGCGACGCGCTGTCTTATTACAACATGGAGCAAAAACAAGCAAATCATTTATCATCTTTATTTTTCAACCTCCTAAGCAGCTAGCTTTTCCCCCTTTTTTTCAGCATCGTTAAGGACATGTTTAGAGATGTGCAGCTAATTAAACATTGTTGTAAAACCATAATTTTACCCACACTTTGTTTTCTCCAAAGCCTGAATCGCCTAATTGGAGGCTTTCTTTTTGTTTTTCTTTCCTTCTCTCTTTGCTTCAAAAGCTGGTTGTGTAACCGTCGCTGCTGCCAGCGTTTACAAGTAGGACACACGGCAGCACTTTGAAATCAGAATTAAAGCTGTCCAAACACAAACATGCATGCATGTATATACCAACAGGAAATATGCAGCTTTAATAACGAGCCGTCGGCATCTCTCCGGCCCATTATAATCAGGGAAACTTGACTGATGCAGAGCTGATTGCGGCAGCCTAGAGATGCCGTCGCCTGCATATAAAGCAAATTAATACATCCCATCATATAAATACAATCTCCCATGTGGTGCAGATGCTCCTCGCTGGTTTATTAGCTGTGATATTAAGAAGAAGCAAACAATCACACTGTAAAAACACTAATCTAAGGCCTTTCTAGTACGGAGGAGATGTGGATCTGCAACACTTTCCTTCCTCTCGTGAGACATTGTGCTGAAAAAACCCAGAATTCACCTCCGCCTCTGTGAAGTCATTAAATCATCACGACCCCCTGATGACCTGCACACAACCAGGAAAAAGAACAAAGATGGCCTCCCACACAGAAAGATTAGTGGTGAAACAATTAACATTTCAAGGGTGCCGATTTAGTTCCTGATAAAAATCCTGTTCATGTAGCGTGAGAACCACAAACTCAGAGCATTCGCATTCACATTCACTCAGGGGTTTCTATGGTGATTCCCGCCTTTCTTCGGGGGCTCAGGCGGGAGGAAAAGCCCCCAGCATCCCTGTTTTCATCACATTTACGCTTCAAACGAAAACTGCATGAAAACCTGTATCGAAAAACAAAATCTTCAGCAGTGGATTGCAGAACAACCCTGGTGGCCACTAGTAAATATTTATGTGTTCACAGTGTTTTTATGTAGGAGAGAAGAGAGGTTCTGGAGACCGGTCAAGTCCGCTTTCGAAAGAAAGGTTCTGACCTGGGAAGTGATGGGAGTGCAGCAGAGTTTGGATGTGGAAGTCCTGCTGCGAACTACAAATTTAAGTTCATGCAACAACATCTGAGCTCAGACTTTGATTAGGCCACTCCGGTTGACTTTGTGCTTTGGGTCATTATCCAAGCCAAGTGCCTTTCAGGTCATGAACTGATGGCCTGGAGGTTCTGCTCCAGGATTTACTGCTAAAGAGCAGGGTTCATGGTTTCATCAATCACAACAAGTCATCCAGGGTAGGCGAGGCAGCCCCAGACCATGATACTACCTCCACCATGTTTTTCTGAAATGTTGTGTTGGGTTCATGCCAGATGTAACGGGCTTCTAAAAGGGTTCGTCTTTGTTCTTGTCCGCTCTTTATTTTCCCAGAAGTGTTGGAGATCATGAAATCTGAGGCATTTTTATGTTATCATTTAGTTTTGACACGGGAGCTCCCCCATGGAGGCCATTTTGACCCAGTCTCTCTTTCTTATTGTTGAATCATGACCTCTAACCTTAACCGAGGCAGTGAGGTCTGCAGAGCTTAAGATGTCAATCTGGGTTCTCCTCTGACCTCCTGGATGAGGCGTTGATCTGCTACTGGAATAATTTTAGTTGGCCAGCCAGTTCTGGGAAGGTTCATAGATAGGTAGGTAAAGGATCTCCCTGAGGCTCTCTGGAGTCCCTAGTTTATACTTCTCCATCAGCAGGGGGCGGAGACGCAAGGCAAGGCAAGGCAAGGCAATTTTATTTGTATAGCACACTTTCAACAACAAGGTAATTCAAGGTGCTTTAAATGATTAAGGGGTAAAAAATAGCAGTAAAACGCAGACAAAGCATATAAAGTAAAAACAGCAATAAAGCAAGAAGCATACACAGATACATCAAGGCATTACAAAGCACAACGCCATCATCCGTCGATGCAAGCGCTCTGTGGCAGGACCGCCTCCTGTTGTCCAGGCGTTGATTTGCTTTTCAAGACTCCCCAGGCACCGGAGAAGTCTGGAAGGAAAATGTCTCCATCGATACTTGTGCGTGTCAGTGCAAACCTGCTGACGGAGAAGCATAAACTAGGCTTTAGAAATGGTGTTATAACCTTTTCCATGTTTCTTATCTGTTCTTGGATTTCCTCAGATCGAGACATGACGTTGAGATCCTTTAACCCACTTCATGTTGTGAGACAGGCAGAAAGGCAGGCTAGTGAAAACTAAACAAAGCTTCCTAAAATCTTTGAATCGTTGATTCAATTCAATTCAAATTCAAAATGACTTTATTAATCCCAAAGGGAAATTAGATGTTGTTGTAATTCATTATCCAAGTTTCTTTAAAGATTTGTTGTAGATGCTGATGGCCGTGGGGAGGGACGATCTCCTGTCGTGTTCTGCAGATCTGAAGAAGCCTCTGACTGAAGACGCTCTGTAGTTGTATGATATTCTGATTTAGAGGACGCTCAGGGTTGTCCATAATGTTCATTTTAAGAATAATCCTTTTTGCACACTAATCTCCAGAGGGTCCTCGGCATCAAACCTGTTTGCCAACGATCTCACATTGCCCAATATGATTGATGGAGATGATTGGAACTTTCTCCTCTTCTCTCTCCACTTTGCTCCTGCTCTGTATCCGTGGCATCGCCTTTTCAACTCATCAGGGTTTTGTGACTGCACTTGAGGTATTATCTAAGCTTTTGTGATGTTAATCAGCTGCTCCCAGTTGTAAACCACCTTGTTGCCATGGTTATGCATCATAACAAATGTCCAAAAGTAAAAAATAAAAAAAAGTTACATCAAAAATCCTTCCAGCTGCACAGCATTCAAAACCAGAGAGAACGGATGTCCGAAAAAATGTTTCTGCCAGAAATTGAAGTTTTCAAAAAGAAAAACAAACAGAACGAAAGTAACAGAGCTACTCCAACATGGTGCCACCGTGAGCGGCGCAATTCCGGAATCCAGAGTCCGGATCACTCGGTAAAATGTTTTCATATCAGAACAGGTTGGTTTAGGAAGTTTATTTTGAAATCAGAATAAAACAACTCGATTTTGTATTTACTCACATTGTTTGATGATCGGAGACATTAAATGTGACAAAAAAAAGCCAACACAGTAGCCGTCTGTAAGCTGGCTTTTTCACAAAACTGTAACTCTGTGACATCACAGTAGTTTGCATCAAGACATCTTTGAATATTTCACAAATTACTCAGACTCTAGATTTTCACAGGGTGTGTAAAATCATCTCACTCTTGGCTGAACATTCTTTGAAAATAAAACTCGAACCAAATGTCTAAAAGGAGAAATAGTTTCTTAAAGTTAAATATAACGTGGTCAATATCACAATATTCCCCCTCAATAATATATGGGTATTTTAATTTCAGGGTAGAGGTAGGGAACTAATAATAAATATAAAAAATAAAGATATTCAACAAATTTATAAGCGTACTTCGGTTCTCTTCATTATTTTCATGCTTTTTGAGATTGCTTTGTTCACTTTGCTCAATATTGATCAGCAACCACTCAATCTTCTCAGAAAGTGGCTATGACTGGACAAGTGCTCCTGTTTTCTAGTTCTATTGCCAAGACATTATTTTTGTAAGTAATTAGTAGAGAAAAACTGGGAGAAAAATCAATCTAAAGGATCCGTAGGTAGTTTCTCTGACAGGGAGGAATCTGTGTTGTGGAACTGCATTTACCAAGAGCCTTGCTTTGATAAATCCTGTCATCTGGGAGAGTGTTTCATTTCCCTCCCAAAATAAACGAAAAGGCTGGAGAAATAAAATGCATCACCACTTAATGTGCTTTTCATGTCATGTTCTAAAATAGGTGCTGAAGGCAAGAAATACATAAAAACATTGCATTTATATTTGCATTTATTACGCTTTTCAAATAAAGTTCAAATTGGTTCTCTTTGAAAATCCCATTTAATTTCTCTTTCAAACTCATCTTTTTTTCCTAAGGGCATGTCACATAAGGTGAAGAATATTGATTGGAAAAAAGAACGTAGGACTCAAGGGACGGTGAACAAAGATGTCATTGTAACCCTCGGTCCTGGTTTAACTCAACCACAGGAATATGAAAGAGCTCCACGGACAACCTGGAAACAAGGAGTCAACACCAACATAGGGCCAACGCACCTCTACGCTACCATAAAATAAACAAACTTTGATTGGTAGAATATTTTATATTTTTCCACTGAGAATCACTAGTGGGTCGACAACAGCGCTCTGAGGTACAGTGGGGCAAAAAAAGTATTTAATAAGCCACCAATTGTGCAAGTTCTCCCACTTAAAAAGATGAGAGAGGCCTGTAATTTTCATCATAGGTAAACCTCAAATATAAGAGACAAAATGAGAAAAGAAAATCCAGAAAATCACATGGTCTGATTCTTAAAGGAGTCATGACCTGTAGTGCACACGTGAGTTGCTCTGTTGTTGACTGCCAGAATCAACATGGAAATATTTTTTCTATTTTTTTACGCCGGAATCCTTTAAGAATTTTGGACAATATCAGGCGAAGTTGGCATCGAAGCTCCATTTGGAAAAAGGGGCCATTCCAACAATCAGAGACTTTCCTTGCAATTGAAACGGTAAGGCTGTGTTTTTATTGCTCTGCTGTGTGTAACAAACAGCAGCTAACTGATAATGTGGCTATTTTATGCTAGCGGGAGTAGTAGATGTGGGTTAGATATGCTGAAGCGTTACCTGCGGTGTCAACCCCCCTCCTTCCTGCCACCAATCAACACGTCCCTCATTTGCAGTATTACAATGCCCGTCCACAACAGCCAAAGTATCGCATCAGATCTCGCGAGACAATAATGCCTTCAGAAATAAGGGTCAGAGGAGCTCTGTGTTTATTTTTTTCCCCTTTTTTTCAACTTTTCTTTTTTAGAAGGGCCTGAAAGACTATAATAGAGCGTGGGTATCCAAGATAATACTAGGTTATGACTCCTTTAAATAATTTATTTGCAAATGATGGTGGAAAATAAGTATTAGGTCAATAACAAAAGTTCATCTCAATACTTTTTTATATACCCTTTGTTGGCAATGACAGAGGTCAAACGTTTTCTGTAAGTCTTCACCAGGTTTTCACACACTGTTGCTGGTATTTTGGCCCATTCCTCCATGCAGATCTCCTCTAGAGCTGTGATGTTTTGGGGCTGTCGCTGGGAAACACAGACTTTCAACTCCCTCCAAAGAGTTTCTATGGGGTTGAGATCTGGAGACTGGCTAGGCCACTCCAGGACCTTGAAATACCTTTTCACAAAGCCACTCCTTCGTTGCGTAGGTGATGTGTTTGGGATCATAGTCATGCTGGAAGACCCAGACACGTTTCATCTACAATGCCCTTGCTGATGGAAGGAGGTTGTCACTCAAAATCTCACGATACATGGCGCCATTCATTCTTTCTTTACACAGATCAGTTGTCCTGGTCCCTTTGCAGAAAAACAGCCCCAAAGCATGATGTTTCCACCTCTATGCTTCACATTAGGTATGGTGTTCTTTGGATGCAACTCAGCATTCTTTCTCCTCCAAACAGGACAAGTAGAGTTTTTACCGAAAAAGTTCTATTTTGGTTTCATCTGAACATATGACATTCTCCCAATCCTCTTCTGGATCAGCCAAATGCTCTCTAGCAAACTTTGGGCAAGTCTGGACATGTGCTGGCTTAAGCAGGGGGACACCTCTGGCACTGAAGGGCTTAAGTCCCTTGTGGTGTAGTATGTTACTGATGGTGGTCTTTGTTACTTTAGTCCCAGCTCTTTGCAGGTCATTCACTAGGCAAGGCAAGACAATTTTATTTGTATAGCACACTTTCAACAGCAGGGTAATTCAAGGTGCTTTACATGATTTGGTGATATAAAAAAAACATAAAAGAAACACACATTACACATGATACACAATAAAGCAAGAGAAAGATCAAAAAAGCAAGAGAGCATGAACACATTTCATACATATGACATCAAGCATTTACTCGAAGGCAATTCTAAACAGATGGTTTTTAGTCTCGATTTAAAGCAGTTCAGAGTTTCAGCACCTCTAAACTCGTCAGGAAGTCTGTTCCAGATAAGGGGAGCATAGAAACTGAAAGCTGCTTCTCCATGTTTAGTTCTGAGTCTAGGGATGTTTAGTAGGCTAGAGTTGGAGGACCTGAGTGGTCTTGGTGGTTGGTACCGTGACAACAGTTCTTCAACATATTTTGGTGCTAAGCCATGTAATGATTTATAAACTAGTAGGAGTATTTAGAAGTCAATTCTCTGAGCTACAGGGAGCCAGTGTAAGGACTTTAGAACTGGGGTGATGTGCTCTACTTTCCTGGTTCTAGTGAGGACGCGAGCGGCAGCGTTCTGGATCAGCTGCAGTTGTCTGATTGACTTTTTAGGCAGACCTGTGAAGATGCTGTTGGAGTAATCAATTCGACTAAAGATAAACGCATGGATGAGTTTTTCTAGGTCGTGTTGCAACATCAGTCGTTTAATCCTAGAGATGTTCTTCAGGTAATAGAACGCTGACCTTTTTATTGCCTTTATGTGACCCTAGAGGTTCAAGTCTGAGTCCATTACTACACCTTGGTTTCGAGCCTGATCAGTAGTTTCTAGCTGTACACATCCATCCATTTATTTGGTCAATGCATTGATTTAGGGTTTGAATGGGTTCAGAGTCACCTGGTGACATTGTAATGCAGAGCTGAGTGTCATCTGCGTAGTTATGGTAGTTAATGTTATTAGTTGCTATAATCTTGCCTAGTGGGAGCATGTAGATATTCACTAGGTCCCCCCGTGTAGCTCTGGGAACTTTGTTCCCCGTTCTTATGATCATTTTGACCCCACGGTGTGAGATCTTGCGTGGAGCCCCACATTGAGGGAGATTATCAGTGGTCTTGTTGTCAGGATATGCAGTGTGAAGCATGGACCCAAACGCAGTCACAGGTAAAGTGTAAGGATGTTTATTGGAGTGCTGCTGGTGGAGGAGGTGATGATGATGATGATGGTGAATGCAGGAACGGAGAGACAGGACATCAGATGAGCAGGATGGGTAACAGCAGGACAACACACCATAGAGACATAGACAATGATCCGGCACTGAGTGAGGGGAAGTGACGGGTTATAAAGGCAGAAGGTAAGGAGGATCAGGTGTGGTTGATGGGAGACACAGGTGAGGACGATGATTAGGAGAGGATTAATAGGGCAGCATGACACTTGGATACCTTCCATTTTCTAATAATTGCTCCCACAGTTGATTTCTTCACACTAAGCTGCTTACTTATTGCAGATTCAGTCTTATCCAGCCTGGAGCAGGTCTTCAATTTTGTTTCTGGTGTCCTTTGACAACTCTTTGGTCTTGGCCAAAGTAGAGTTTGGAGTGTGACTGTTTGAGGTTGGACAGGTGTCTTTTACACTGATAACGAGTTCAAACAGGTGCCGTTAATACATGTAACGAGTGGATGACAGAGGAGCCTCTTATAAAAGAAGTTACAGGTCTGTGAGAGGCAGAAATCTGGCTTGTTTGTCGGCGACCAAATACTTATTTTCCACCATAATTTGCAAATAAATTCTTTAAAAATCAGACCATGTGATTTTCTGGATTTCCCCCCCCCTCCTTTTGTCTCTCATAGTTGAGGTAGTAGAAGATAACCGTTAGCAACTCTGATGGTAGAAGCTAACCGTTAGCTACTCTGCTAGTAGAAGGTAACCGTTAGCTACTCTGATAGTAGAAGGTGACCCTTAGCTACTCTGATGGTAGAAGCTAACCGTTAGCTACTCTGGTAGTAGAAGATAACCGTTAGCTACTCTGCAAGTAGAAGGTAACCATTAGCAACTCCACAACATGGAGGAACACATTCGGGCTTGTGTTATTTGTGGAGATAACACATCAGCGTTGCATTTTAACCCAAGAAAGAAGAGCTGAAGAAGAAACCATTAGCGAAGTATAATGCAGTTAATAATTTGTTTGAATCAAATCAAATCAAACTTTATTTATAAAGCGCTTTTCATACAAGAAGTTGCATCACAAAGTGCTTTACAGATTAAAATGACCCCACATAAAACCACCTTCCATTCCCTCCCCCACAGATTTAAAAGCACGGTCACAGGTATAACCCCATCCCCCCTCCCCCCAACCCATCTCCCATGCGCACACACAGTTAAAAGAAAAAGTAAAAAAGGACATTGGGCCGAGTGTAGATGAACCATGCAAGGAACCGCCATCAGAGGAGCCATCTGCCCCGGCAGCGGTAGATTAACAGCAGCAGCCGAGGCACCGACACAGGGCACCCAGTGGAGGAAAGGCCCCACCTCCACCCAAGCTCCACCTGGAGAGCACCCAGGCAGCTACAGCCGACCACCGCTCCTGGGGCAGAGGGCTCCCACAGAGGAAACACTGGAACGGGGATTAAGATAAATTAAAGTATAAAAATAAACAGTAAATTAATTTGTTAAGATTAAATAGTAAAACTGATAAAAATATAATCATATAAAACATGCAGAGCAATTAAACAGACAGTAATAAATAATAATCAGTGAAAAGCTGGGCTAAAAAGGTGAGTCTTGAGTCTGCTCTTAAAAACATGAACGTTCTCTGCAGCCCTGAGGTTCTCCAGCAGCCTGTTCCAGAGGTGAGGGCCATAAAACTGGAAAGACGCCTCGCCATGCTTGTGTGTCCTGACTTTAGGGGTGACAAGGAGACGGCTGCCAGAGGAGCGCAGAGACCGCAAAGGTTTATATGGTAAAAGCAGTTCAGAGAGATAGGAAGGACCAAGACCATTAAGACACTTAAAAACCATTAAAAGAACCTTAAAGTCGATCCTGAAATGTACGGGGAGCCAATGCAATGATTCTAAGACCGGTGTAATGTGTTCCCGCCTCCTGATCTTCGTCAGGACATGTGCTGCTGAATTTTGTAAAAGCTGTAAACCTGAGATACTCTTTTTGGGAAGACCAGAAAGCAGGACATTACAGTTATCAATTCTACTGGAGATAAAAGCATCAGCGTCTCCGTATTGGCCCGAGAGAGAATGGGGCGGACTCTGGCGATGTTCTTCAGTTGATAAAAACCTATTTTAGTAATATTTTTTATGTGAGGGATAAAAGTCAGCTCAGAGTCAAAAATCATGCCCAGGTTCTTCACTTGTAAAGAAGGATTAAAAGACAGTGATTGTAGTTTTAGTAAAAGTTTCTCTCCCTGAGCCTCAGGACCGATGACTAAAACTTCAGTTTTATCCTGGTTGAGCTGGAGAAAGTTTTCTGCCATCCAGAATTTAATGTGCATCTATTGGCCGTGTGTCATCGGGAGACATGGAGATGTACAGCTGTGTATCATCAGCATAACTGTGAAAGTTAACTCCATGTCTTCTGATGACACTGCCAAGAGGGAGCATATAAAGGTTAAAAAGCACTGGGCCTAAAATCGAACCCTGGGGCACACCACATGTAATCCTATGGACCCTAGAGGAGCAGGTATCTAAACTTACCATAAAAGTCCTGTCTGTGAGATAGGATGTAAACCACATGTGAACAGCACCAGAGAGGCCAATCTGTTTTAAACGGGTTAAAAGAATAGTGTGGTCTACTGTATCGAAGGCAGCGCTTAGATCCAGTAGAACCAACACTGTCACCCTCTGTGCATCATAGTTTAATCTAAAATCATTTAAAATCTTTAGAAGGGCCGTCTCTGTGCTGTGGTTCACCCTAAAACCAGACTGAAATTTCTCCAGCACATTGTGCTCATTAATAACATCATTAAGTTGAATTAAAACAATTTTTTCTAAAATTTTGCTTAAAAAAGGTAAGTTAGATACCGGTCTAAAATTGTTAATATCATTAAAATCTAAATTGCTCTTCTTCAGCAGGGGCCTCACTACCGCCCCTTTAAAGGTGACAGGAAAGACCCCCGTCTGAAGGGAGCAATTCATCATGGTTAAAATCTCCTCTCTAAAAGATCCATAAAATTGTATAAGAAAGGAAGTGGGAATCGGGTCCAAAACACATGTGGTGGGCCTCACTGAGGAGAAAACTTTATCAAGAATCTCAGCTTCTACCAGGACAAAACTGTCCAGCGTTTCCTCTGGTAAAGAGACACACTCAGATTTGTCTAAAACCATGTTACTCTGAGAAGATAAAATCTTACATCTGATGGTGTCTACCTTCCCTCTGAAGTGGTCTGTGAACTCCTCACACAGAGTGTTTGAGGGAGTTTTAGGAAATGCAGTACTAGTACGGTTAAAAAGTTAATCAATGGTGGAAAAAAGGATTTTGGAATTATTTTTATGTTCCGAGATGATTTTGGAGAAGTATGAATTTCTTGATATTCTTACTGCATTGTTGTATAATTTGAGAAGATCTGTGTATATTTGATGGTTTATTGTGGTTTTACTTTTCCTCCATTTTCTCTCTGCCGCCCTACAATTTCTCTTCATTTTTCGGAGGTTTTCATTTTTCCACGGCGTTGCAGCTTTAGATTTTAAACTTTTAACGTGTAGTGGAGCAAGCCGGTCAAGAGTGGACTGAAGCCTTCTGTTAAAATCATTGACAATAAAATCACAGGGGGCAGGTAAAACAATAGGAGGATTCTTTTTTAAAATTTCCAGAAAACCTGGAACCTGAAGGCAGTATAAGAGTTGCATCACTGCACGGCCAATCAGAGGTGAGACGCCAGCATATCATAAATATTAATGAGTCAGACTCGTAATCCCCCCATACAGTCCTTTGAAAACTTCACCTACCTAAAAAAAGGAGCTAGAGACCACAGCAGATTTATTGAAAAGAATCCCCAACAAAAACTAGTGGATGATACCATTAAAACCCTTGCGAAGGAAGCTAGGAGGGATGATAGGCTGAAGTTGCCTTCCTCTGCCGGGAATAATTATTTTTGAGCCATCTCTGTGACCACATAGATGTCTTTTAACATTCATTTTTATCCTAAAAGTATAAAATTATTTTCACTCACGTTAAAGGTGTAATGTACTTTGCTCATATCTCCAAAATATGCTAAATTTAACTGATTTTTAATCCCTTTCTTCTGACATTTAGATAAAAAACTACTGAAGATAAAATAATTATACTTGTTTTAACCTCTAAACAAGAAGAGGGGCTCTTCAACAATAAAAGTACATTATATCTGTTCAGTAGTGATTAGTTTTCATTTGTATTTCCTCTAAAAAATAATCCTGAATCTTATCCCACGTGAATCTAGGAACAAGGTTGTAATCCATCATCAGAAGCCTTATGCTAACTAAGCAGCTTTCCTCCAGCTCATCTAAACTTAACGCCATTCATCCATTAGGCCTTTCATTCACATCTAATCCATATTTTTGAGCCTTTCCACTCACTCCTGCAGACAAATGAGCTAGATCTCTTTCAGCAGGAGCAAATGCCTACGCCGGAGCTGATATTTCATCAGGTTTAATAGATTTTTTTTGGGGGGAAAAGGGGCAACCTCGCTGAGACGACTGTGACACTCTGCAGAGGAATGAGACAAGCTGCACAAGCTGATCGATGGCGGGTCCTCATCTTTAGCTTTGCTTCGACGACTGCAGCGGTTCGGAGATGCATCACTTGTTCCCAGCCGTTTGTTAGCAGATTGATGGTAATCTCCTGCCTACAGACGCTAACCTACACGGTTATCCATCCATACGATCGTACTGAGAGCATAACTTTCCGTCACACAGTGTTAGAGGCTCAGATCAGGTAAAAGCGGCAGCTTGTGTTGAAGGGATTGCTCCATCAGAAAGGACATACATGGGAGTTATTAATGCAGTGCAAACACTGATCCGCTGCTAGCAGCAAATTGTTTATTTCCACAAAGATCTTTGTTCAAGCTAACAGGAGAACTTTAAAAAAGTTTGATCCTCTGCTTGTTAAAAGGTTTTTATAAAAATAAAAAAAAAACACTCAAAAAGTTGTATGTTGATGTCTGTAGCGAGGTGAACAACCTTCCAATGCTGTTCACGTAAACCGGTGACAACAGAAGGATAATGTAGCTCAGGCTGAAGCCAGATCTCCCAGTTTACTGTTTACTTTCCCCAGAACATTCTGGTTACTTTGACAGAACCTACAGGTTACTTACTGGTAATTAAAAAGGTAATTTCTGGAACTTTTAGGATGCTGGTCTAAATCTCGGAGATTTCTTTCCCAGAACTTTTCAAAATGTAAAAGTTTTCTTCCAGGAAGTTACTTAGGGTATCTCTCACTTCAAACACATTTGTATCATAAAGGTCTAGAATTCCAATTTTGGGAGCGAATACGACTCATATTTCCAAATAAATTATGGTATTGCTCCGATGTGGCCCTCCTCACTAGTGATGTGTCGGTCGCGAACGAACGGGCTCTAAGGGCCGGCTAGTTGAAGTGAACGACAGGAGCCAGCTCGTCATTGCGAGCTGTTTTTCTTTTTTTTCTTTTTTTTCCCCCCACTTGTTTTGGTGAAAGCCACAGGTGATTGGTCAACATGTGTAACAGCAACTGTCCACACACAGAGCAGTAGGGGCGGGTAACAGGGAGGGTCAGACACAGCAGTGAGCACATGCACACGGAGGGAGACAAGAGAGGGAAAGAGGAGGAAAAAAGCGAGCGAGTGAGAAAGAGAGAGTGCGACGAACAAACGGTGAGAAAATCAGCGACAGCAGCAGGAAACGTAGCAAAATTTGGACCCATTTCAATGTTGTAAGCAGCTCAAAGGCAGAGTGTAACTTGTGCAAGGTGAAAATATTGTTTTTTTAAAACACTGGTGAGTCCTGGGTGGGTCTGTCTCTTTTATAGCCTTCTTTATAATTTATTTTTGTAGCACTTAAGTTCAGATTTCTTTAAGTGTTCAGCAAATAAAGCCATATAAACTATGAATATTTGATATATTGCATTTTTTTACATTAGTAAATCATTTTACGCATAGTTTTGCAATGTTTTTGGTGATAAATATACTTTAAGCAACAGAAAATCTGAGGAGCCACTTGGGAGCCGAAAGAGCCGGCTCTGTTTGGTGAGCCAAGTCAAAAGAACTGGCTCTCCCAAAAGAGCCGGAATTCCCATCACTACTCCTCACTCCTCTGTCTAACAATAGTGCCCCCTAGTGACGCTACCATTGCAAGTACGCAGTGTAAACAACGGAGAGCTATTGCTAGGGAAATCCTGCCTTCCTATGGAGTAAGACAACTGTCAAAAAGATTCGTATTCGTACTTGTACATCAATAAAAATGTTGTACACAAAATTCTGCTGTCATATACGTGAGTCTGAGAAATTGTGTGGGTTAAGAATTGTTTTAAAAGAGTGAATCTCAAAGCTGCGTCTCTCGACGTCTTCTGAATGCAACTCTGATTTCTATTACTTCAAAGTCTTCGCTGCTGTGAACACAAATTCCAGTTTGTGGGTACGAGTGGACAAATACTGAAATGACGTCACAGGGCGGAGTAACCGAACCATCGATTCCACTAAACGCTCCAAATTCAAAGATGGCTGACCTTTGTGAACCGGATGGAGTTACCATCTCAGGTAGAAGTCAACAACGTGTGTAGTATATACTAGGGATGTGTATTGGAAAAAATCTGGCGATACGATACGTATCGTGATACATGGGAGATGATACCATATATCGCGATACTATGAGTAAGACTATAAATTGTGATTTTTAAAACTGAATTAAACTGTAGAAAAGCTGTCGCAGCATTCTAAACGCTCCACCCTGTTTCATACTTTAACACATCCATATTTATTACTATTACTAGTTGATCCACTGGAACGAAGAAGAGGGTGAAAAAAGCCACAACCTACCAGTTATACTTTTATTTTACTTCAAAAATTACTGTCATCATTAATGGTTCCATTTAAATCCTTAAAAAAAAGATATTTTTGTTTTGAATATCGAAACAATATCGGGAAATAAAATATCACGATATATCGGTGTATATCGATATTTTCTTACATCCCTAGTATATACAGTGCTTACGGTTCTTGGACTTATAGACGTAATGCTGTAGCCTGCAAGCTAACGACATGTCGATGATGCTAAGTTTGTGCTAGCATTACTAGCATTACTAGCATTACTAGCATTAGGAAATGGTTTGTGCTAATTAATTAGCACAAACCCACAATCTTGAATTCGTGTTCATAGCAGTGAAGACTTAAAAATCGTATAAATTAGTAGGGCTGTAAAGTCCTAGTCGACTGGTCGGCTTATTGGTCGATGCGTTCTGAATCGACCAAAATTCTGATTGGTCGATTTTATGCCGTGTTAATTTTTTTTATTTGACTGGACAAGAGACTTTCCATGAGAGCTGATTGGTGCTGATGTTAGAATAGGCTACAACAGCGCTGCCTCTAGTGTGATATTGCTTCAACAGTCTACAGGGAGATCGAAGAACATCCACGTTATTCAACGTGCTGTGGCTTCAGTGATTAATTTGTAAATCATTAGGTGCCGGAACCCAAAGTACATGACAGCGCAGGCATGACCAGAGACGCGCACAGGTCCCGGAACGCAGTAAATGGTAGCGGAACAAAAACCGTGTAAAAACATGATGTGGGCCTTACAGGCCTGAATGTTTTAAGTATTGTAATGTTCTCCGATAGATGCAGACAATGGTTGTAATCGAATGCTTTAATGCCGACTGCTGTTGGCCGCGATCACGCCGTACAAAACAGTAATCAAAAGAACTCTCACATAAACCGGTTGTCTGTCTAGCTCCATTTACAGAAACACACCAGTTCCCCGTGCGCAGCCTGCAGAACAGTGCTGGATTTGGTCGGGTTTTTAATTTTTGTTACTTTATTGCCTAATGCGCAATTGTGCCGTGCCCACAGTCTTTGTTTTAAGCCCAATGCACAGCTTTATTCCGTTTGTACTTGTTTGATCTGGCCGCACAGTTTCTCAGCTGCTGATTGGTTCCCAGACAGTTTAAAAGACACCCGGACTCACCTGCAGTTGGTCGAGCAGCTTGCTTTGTTAGAACGTTTGACCGTTTAGTGTTGAACATGTGTTAGCTTTTGTCTGTGCTATCCTTTTAGAGATAGCTTTGAGCTTGGTTTAGTTGATGGCTAGTCCTTTGTGTAAACCTCTCATAGCTATTCTGTCCTTACCTCATTTTAGAGGCTTTGACATCTTTTCTTGGAAGTTACTTGTGGATAATTTCTTCTACTTTGTTTATTAGAAAGTATGTTCTGCCCTGTATTTTATTTATGGCTTCCCTTAGCAGAAACCCTTAATACTTTAGTTAATTATCGTATAGTTGTTTTGGTGGTTTTATTTCTGATTAAACACTTTTGTTCCTCCATCCTAACACCTGTCTACAGGGTCTATGCTACCTCGCCCCCGACCCCTAGTTGAATTGGGTCGTAACAGTTTCCAGAACCTACCTCCTAATCTCTGGAGCTTACAGGATACTTTCATCGAGCAGAACTTCCAGAACCTGCTTGGTACTTTAAGGTTTGGATAAAAATCTTATTCTTTAAAAACAAAAACAAAACAAAAACACATAAAACATCAATTTATTTTTGTTTTCTTGGTTGTAGGAGTTAGATGAGCAAAAATAATATAAATGTTAACACTAATGGAATTTTTGGTTTCTTTAATTAAATGAATGAATTATAAATGATTGATTTTTCAAAGTGTTATTCATCGTTTCTAGGTAAGAAAGCCAGTCCAGTTCAGGGAATCGTTTTGCAAAAACAAATTAAACACACTATAGAAGTACACAGAACAAATCATATAATAAGTCCCGCGTCATGATGCAGCCTAGACCTTGAAAGTACCTAAAACATTTGGGGAAAGTTGTGAAGGAGCTTTTCATTAAGTTCCAGGGAGGAACTTTATATTGTCGTTGCTGACTGACGACCTCACTGTAAACTATCTGACTTGTAATTCACAATGGAATCACAAAGTACTCTTCGGGGACTTGGAGTCCTCCTGAAAAGTGATGTTTATTTTGCACAAAGCAGGCACGTACAGAGAGTACACGTTCAAATCTCACGTTTTATACTTCACAATGGTTCCACCCCCTGGAACCTCCTTCTTTTTCTCATAGACATATCCATTGTTCACCATTAGCATTCCCATAATTAGCCTAGCAGTGTCTGATTACCATGAGTTGTCTTTTTTTTTTTTACTGTAGTGAAATGGACGCACCTCTCAAACGTCACAGAGTACGGCGCAGTATTGGGGACAAAATTAAGACTACTTCCCTGCCGCAGGAGGCTATATCCATTCCGAGGAGAGGGAGACAGCTCACTAGTGATCGCATTAGATAGGCTGGCAATAGCATTGGATTGGCTCGCGACTAGCATTCCTACGCTAGCCACCTGATTTATTAGACGTGTTCTTCTTCTTCTTCCGACTTTATTGCGGTTCGCAAACAACTTGAGGTGCATTACCGCCACCTACTGGACTGCAGTGTGGACTGGAATAGTTTTGATGATGATTTTAATAATGAAGTTTTAATGATTTAAACCTCACCTGCGTGTTACTCTTAACAAAATCACAATATCTTTCAAGTTACGTTAAACACCAGCAAAGTCCAATTGCTGATGGTGTTGACGTTTCCACAGAAGTGTAAATAATGTTCAACAATAATTGGACAATCACATATTCCATCCAGAGGACCCTGATTTCACACCCAGTGACTGGTATTGTAACTTTTATTTTTTTTTTGGGGGGGGGACGAGGAAACATTTGCACATGTAGACTGATAAATATAGGCAGGAGAGGAAACTACTCAAATCTGAGCAAAATAATTAGTGTTCAGTTAAGGATTAACTAAATCTTACAGAATTATAGGGGGAAATAACTTACAACACGATATTGTGATTTTTTTTAGGAATTCTAGTGGCGAGCCAATCCAATGCTATTGCCAGCCTATCCATGCTAATGGAAAGCGGAGGGAGTAGTCAATCCACTGGGTGGCTAGCCTAGGAATGCTAGTGGCAAGCCTATTGCCAGCCTATCTAACGCGATCACTAGTGAGCTGTCTCCCTCTCAGTTGCCAGCGCCGGTCTATCAATAGTCAGATCAGTTGCTGGCTTTGGAATGGATATAGCCTCCTGCGGCAGGGAAGTAGTCTTAATTTTGGCCCCAATACTGCGCCGTACACAGAAAGCCATAAACATCCAAACTACTAGTCCTGGCGCCTCCAAAAATGTATGAAGTAGTGCTGGATACACACAAAAAGGTGTAATACAAAACTTCAGCCGCCAGCAAAGTTGTCTGTTTCTGACATGATATCCCCAGTACTTCATGTTGGTATGCACACCTCCATGCTTTTTGCCTCGCTGCAGAAACTATTGTAAGCACCAAGGCTCATACACACAGATTCCCAATTGTCTGATTCCAATTTAATTCAATAAATTGCTTCAATCTGTTTTTATGACTGCTGAAGCTGGATGAGCTGAAATCATCTGAAGGGTTGGATTAATTATTGGATCAGAACGGCCGAACTAACGCTGCGCTCTCTGGTTTATTTGGGGTTTAGGATGATGCGATGTCTTAGACACACATACACAGCTGCTGAACTGTTTCCTGAAGCTTAAAAATAGCTTTTATTTAATAAACAGTAACATGGAGACATTAGGGAAGATCTGTCCTGCTGTGGACTGCAGTTGTCTTGCTTTATGAAGATATGAAGATTAATATGAATGCATGACGCTGCGTGCCTTACTTTATATGGGCTCCGATCTGAATACGTCCCTTTAGGTTCATTCATGTTCTTCAGTTATTCTGCTTCTCTGTTCATTTAAAGATCAGTTTCGGTATTTTTTACACTTTTTATTTCCACCTTTCTTGTCTCTGACGATCGATTTGTGGACTTTTGGGCTTATTTGTTCAAATTCTAAAGCATGCTGGTCCTCAAGAATAACAGGACTTTTTGAAGGTTTATTATGATTTGGTCTCATTACATGCAGAGTTCACCTTTTTTTTCCCTGATTGCATTTTCCTTTCCCTACCCCCCACCCTGCCCCCAATTTTTCAAGCAATTTCAAGGGTGTTGGCTCCATCTAAGCGTTTGAATTCACTGATAATGTAGGGCCTTCTGCCAGCTTATTATGCACGACTTAAATGCAATATTCATTACTTTAGGCTCTGCTTTTCCTTATTACATATACATATCTCCTGAAATTCTAAAATACAACTGGAAGTCAAGTTTGTCTGACATCCTGGTAGAAATTATGCATCGAAAAGAAATCACTTTCAGAATAGTCCATATGTATTCTAATCTGGGCAAATAAAGTAATGGAGGATTTGATGGATTGTATTTAGTTTAGTGATGAAATTCCTTCTTCCGTTGTAATATTTGTCATATTTCGGGGTATATCTTGTCATTCCGTGCAGTGGGTCAAACAATGAAGTCCCAGGATTAAGGAATTTTGAATACCGGGACTGAAAATGAGAGAAGTTTGAAACTTTCACGGACCTTCAGAGAGCCCTGGGGACTCTCAAGTCCTCGAGGTTCAAAACATTTGTAAAGTTACACAGTCAGACGTTACGACCAATAATTTGGGTTATTCAGCCCGTCATGAGAGAAAAATGGGGGTTCAATTCTCAAAGTCATAATTTGCGCCCATATTATTTATTAATTTAAAAAATGTTACAGATTCAAACTAAATATTTAGTCAGCAAGCTTATTTAATTTAATGTAATTTAATGTCTAGGTCCAAACTAAATATTTAGGTAAAAAGCTAAGCTAGCTAACGTATAGCTTTGAAGTAAATATTTAACTCAGAGGTAACTATGTAGTTAACATCAAAATTAACTTCCATATATATATATACACACACACACACACACACACACACTCCTTCTCCTCATCTTATATGTTTTAAGCTGAAATGTTGGACAGACTCGGCTTTTATGTTTGTAGTCAACTTCCACTTTTTTGGCAAGCAAATTGGCATATTAGCTAAATATTTTGCAATGAGCTAAATGTTTAGTTTGAAGCTTAATATATAGCTTGCTAACTAAACATGTAGTTCAAAGTTTAAATATTTAGTTTGTTGACTAAATATTTAGTTGACAAGCTAAAGGTTTAGTTTGGAGCTAAGTGTTTAATTTGTAAACCAAGTATTTAGTTTGTGTTGGTGGTGATGTTTTCAACATGCACAGAATTCAAGCTGTTAAATAAACAGACTTCACAACTTCTGTTCTGAACAGCGGCCCTTTAACTGGTCATTTTGTTGATTAGACATTCGTCTGGACAGATTTTCAGACAACCTCAGTAACCTCTTTCGTTCTTCTCTCGACTCTCCCTTCCCACACACTCATTTCATCAGCTTAGGGTGACCATACGTCCTCTTTTGCTCGGACATGTCCTCCTTTTTGGCCATATAATTATGATTTTTTTAAACTTCATAAAATGTCCAGGTTTACCCCCATATTGCACCTGGTTTAGCTCACTTTAAAAGCAGCCACTGCCCACAAAACAAATGAGGAGCTGCGCTGCATGCTTGTAATGTGCCACTAAAATGTCAAAACAAAAATTTAGTTTCACAGACGAATTGTAGAAAAAATCCCCAATGTTCAGTCATGGTCGTCAGAGCCTTTTTTACTGGGGCGGTGGAGCTCAGGTGAGCAGCACACCTGAGCTAACACAATCTGAGCTGCCACAGCAGGTTAGGATTCATTTCGCGACGACACAGATTAATTATTATCCGAAGTATAAAGTTATCACCGACAATCATTTGACTCTGAGACGTCGCGGTAAAAAACAATTCGACTTTGGATCAAGATTTCATCCCTTCCCCAGTAATCAATCTGGACATATTTCGTATCAGTGGATTGCTCTGGATCTCAGGATTATAAATATGTCATCGCTCTATCTGAAAAACTGAACGCAACAGATCTAGAAAACTGCAATCTTAACATCAAGTGATCTTGGGTAAAAATAGATCAAATAAAAAGGAGAATATTCCAATTTTAAAGCATAATGAATGATGGAAGCCAGAGTCTGATTATTATGATCTAGATTGGTGCATATGAGTCAGATTTAATGTTTTAAAATAAACTATATTATCTTGAAAACTTGCTATAGTTTATAATGGTGATAATGTAATAATGATTAATTACCTCATCTAATGCATCACCTAGAAAATAAAGTTTTTAAGTCGCACCATCCAGTTATAAGATACAGAAGAGGTTCTCTGTCAGACAGCAGGTAAATTTACTGGAGAATAAATTCCTACATCATTTTTAAAAACATATTTGCTGGAAAACATTTCCAACAATCATTAATAATGATGTTTTTCCTGCAAATATGAATAAACATTCTTTAGTCTATTTGATTTATTATGCTGGTTTTTCAAAGCAATCCTTCAAATTCATGTGAGAGATGGGAATGACATCTGACTGTATTTACCTCATCAATCTAATATTTGAGTATTTTCTAACCTGAATCCATATTAATTTATAGATTTGATTCGGGGGGTAGTCACGCCCATGCTGGGGAGGGTGTCCTCTTTTTTGGATTCTCAGAATATGGTCACCCTACACTAGCTCTTTTACACCTTCTTATTTTACGCACAAACTGTGCGATAGAAAACAGATGTTCCCCCGCTTCGAATTGAATAAAATCTTTGAATTTTATCAGCTGGATGTTTTTGCCAAGAAAGCTTGACCGGTCCCACTGACCTGTCCATGAAGGCAGACTCACTGATGCCAGTTAAACAAAACAGCATGTTTATCCATAAACAAAGAAAACACATTTATAGGGACACGTGAATTTCCTCCAGAACACGTGGCATTCTACCACACTTGTTACCTAAATGTTCACTTTCTCACTAAATATGTCTCATGTAAACTAAATATTTTAATTGAGCTAGAGCTAAATATTTAGTTTGAAACGGACATTTATAAATGAATAAATCATATGGACCCAGATATGACTTTGTTTTAGGATTAAGGAAAACCCGTCTGCAGCGAATGAAAATTTGATCTTTGATTTGACATTTTGAATACTGAAAACAGAAAACTGCAAAGCTGCTGAAACACTGAGTTCTTTTAAATCACAACTAAAAACGTATCTGTTCAGAGCTGAACTTTGAGTAATGCTTTAATGTATCAGGTTTTATGTGTGTATCTTGCTTTTTTTCACATTATATGCTTTGTAATGGCTTGATGTATCTGTGTGTGCTTCTTGCTTTATTGTTGTTTTTACTTTGTATGCTTTGTCTGTGTTTTACTGCTATTTTTATTTGACCTCTTAATCATGTAAAGCACCTTGAATCACCTTATTGTTTAAAGTGTGATATACTAATAAGATTGCCTTGCCTTGCCTTACTGTGACTGAAAATTTGAGTACTTTCGAAAACTTTGAGAATCCTTCAGAAAGCCTGTGGAGTTGGAAATCTTGAAGGTTCAAGAATTTTACACAATATTGTGAATGTTCACTTAACCAGGAAAGACAAATGAATTTCAAAAGAACATGATTTTATATGAATACGTCTTTATATGGACACTGACAGCCCGAGTGAGAGGTAATATTTGTACATTGTCTACATCTGTCGCCAAACACGCCTTAAGGGAGCAATAAGCAGAGAGTTGATGTAATAACAGAAGAAACGGCTCAGAGTAATGGGGCTACAACAAGGATGGATGAAGAGGTGGGATGACAGGACTAATATGTCGGAGAAAAATCCGCAGAGGGATCAGAAAAGTGCTGAAAACTGGCAACCAGACGGAGAAAAATTGGCTTAAAGTGAAGAAGAGGAGGAGGAAGAGGGCCGAAGAGGTGAGTGGCAGGGGGCTGACGGAGCAGCTGTGGGTGAGAGAAATCATTGTCGGCAGATGGTGGGAAGAGTGCAGAGAAGGAGACGGAAGGTTAAAGAAGATTTCTTGTCGTTCTCTCCTTCAATGCAGCAAACAGCGGGAGTCAAAACGGGTTATTGATCCCGGCGGGAAATTAGCTGCATGGATCCGTCATGTTGAAACTTCCAAACTCTGTACTCAAACAAAGCGCCTAATTACTCCAGGATGGGTGTTGTGACCTGGAGTCTTGCCTCATTGTTGTCTCCCTTTAATTGCTTTTTTTTTTTTTTTTTCTTTTTTACATTCCCCATCAGTACAAACCAAACAGGAGCCTTGGAGACTAGTTAAGTGTTTAAATGGCAGCCAGACTAATAAAACACGACTCTTCTAACTGTTTTCTGGCTTTGAAATGAAGCTACAGCTCTTTCCACGGTGATTTCTCTCACAACCCTCGAGTTTCGCTGTGTTTTTTGGATCCTAAGGGTTATTAGGCTACAACTTCTCACCAGGGGTCACGTTAACCGAATACTTTCCGCATCCGACTCTTATTTTAGAATGGTGACGGAAAAATCGGACACATTTTCACCTTTACGCATGGAGTAAAAAGCCTCGTTTCCACTGAGCGGTCCGGTCCGGTCCGGTCCGGTCCGGTCCGGTATTCTATCTATAATTCTATCTATTATTTGATAAATCAAATGTAACCGTTTTATTGTCACATACATGAAACAATAAATTCTTCTTTCCGAAGCTCTCAGACAGCTCTGTGATGTTTACTCTCACTGCAACAGTCAGGGAGACACTAAATTAAATGTCTGAGGTTATGGGGGACGTTACAGCCTACAGGGACAGCAGTAAAACTCTTTATGAGGTCATGTTTTAGCTGACCTTCACCCCTAATAAACCCCTGCATGGAAAAAAACCCAGAAAAGATCATAAGAAGCTGAAAAAAACTCGTATTTTATTTGGATTAGGGAGTGATTTTCCTTTCAGGAGCTGATTGGACTCATTGGTGAGTTTACTACAGATCCCAGCAGGACGGTCGTCATCTTCATCCACTGTGTTGATAAACAAATCATCCCTCTATTGTTCAGAAGAAACACTCAGCTTTACATTCAGTAGATTTTAATCAGTTAGTTTGCCTTAGGAACTGTCTAAAAGATGAATAGGTTAAAAAAAAGCCTCATGTAAATGTGATAGGGGAGTTCAAAACAAAAGTTAGATTCATCTCTCCAGTTTTTCCCTAAAAAAAGAGCAATGGCTTCAGGTTTTCTCCTTTTGTTTACACCAAAAATTGCACTTTTTCATTCCTATTTAGGAATGTTAATTAATCGTGATTAATTACATTAAAGCTTTGAATCATTTTACAGCCCTGGTTTAGTTGTATGGCGCCGATTCACAACACACGTCATCTCAAGGGACTTTACAGGTCGTTTCAACTCAAATCATACTTACATCCCATTCAGTTTGAAAAGTTTTCTATCTAACGAAACCCAGCAGATTGCATCGAGTCATATTCCCTGACGAATGTGTAGCAACAGTAATAGACGCGCATATTTTCATTCAGTCAATGTAAACACCTGGTTTCAACTGTATGTATCTAGTTGGGTGTTTCAGGATATTAAAAATAAAATAATGTCCACTTCTGTGGGAAACTGTGTGGCTATGGTGAAGGTGGACTAGAGGCACAACCAGACAGGATCTGTTGTGTCGTGAAAGAGAGCAAAGGTCACTAATTAGTTCAACAAAATCAGCAGGATATCAGGGGGCGCTGCGACAACGAGGATGGTTTTCATTTATTTTAAAATGTCTCTTTTTGCAGCAAACCGTTCCTCTGGGTGCCACTAAACATTTAAGGCGCCCGTTAATCACTATTTCCTCGTTAGCCTCGAGCAGCCCATCAGGACCAGCGCTGAGAAGGTCAGCAGAGATTTCCTCATTTGTGTGAATCGGTTTTAACCAGAGACAAAGCAGACGGAGGTTAAATTAGTCTGAGGCGATCGGTTTCACCTCCAGCAGTCAGCTGGACGAGGACAACCCTGTTCCATCAGCCTCTGTCAGTAAACCTCCGTTAACAGCTGATTTAAGATGCCCTGGATGAATGAGGGATGCTGACTTTTACCATTTCTCTTCCTCACATTCAAACCACACGTTCTCAGCAGCTGTGGTGCCTCCTGTGCTTGGATGTTTTTCTCTTGATGAGCTTTTTTTTGTGTGTGTGTGTGGAAGTTTTTGTTGGAGTTTGTCGTCTCCGTTTAACGTCTCATCAAGCGGCGGCCGTGCAGCTGTTTGATGCTGTCGCTGTGATGAATGGATGCAGAAATAAAGTTTGACACGCGGCGAGTTGAGTACAAAACTTCAACAGCCGGGTTGAAAGGTCCGACTTTTGTTTTCCAACCGAGTGGACGCAGCGAGGCGTCGGAGCTCCTTTAATCAGTTCACTCTGACCTAAGTTCAGCTCATAACTGAAGGCATCTCAACTTTCCAGTTTGTCCTAAACATAGACAGGCTAAGAGCTGAACAATACGGTGCCGTTTGTAAAGTCACACGGTCAAAAATTAACAGCAATCATTTGGGTTGTTTAGTCTGTCATAAGGTCAAGGTCAAATGTATTTGTATAGCACATTTCCAGCAGCGCAAACTGCCCCAAAGTGCTGAACAAAACACAACAATAAAGTGACAATAAAAATGATGTACAGATAATTAACAGCAGTATGTAAGTAAGACAACACTAAATATACAGTATATATATACTATATATATATATATATATATAGTATATATATAATAAAAATAAAAAAACAGTTTAAAATGCTCAAGTCAACCTGTGTTAAAGGCCAAATTGAAAAAGTGTCTTGAGTAGTGCTTTACAATTAGAGAAAAAAGGAAGATTTCTTTTTCTAAGTCATATTTGCATCCATGTTATTTATTCATTTATAAATGTCACACATTTCAAACTAAATATTTAGTTTACAAATTAAATATTTAGCTAACAAGCCAAATAGGACTATTTACATTGCAAACTGAATACTTAGATTCAAGCAATTTATTCATTTATACATCTCACAGTTTCAAACTAAATATTTAGTTAGCAAACTAAATATTTAGCTAAATAAATATTTAGTTTACAAATGTATTATTATTATTATTAAATATTTAGTTTGAAGCTAAATATTTAGCTAGCAAGCTAAACTGGCTAGATAGGTCAGAGCAAAATATTTAGCTAGTATGCAAATTCACTTGCCGAGAAGTGGAAGTGAACTGTCAAAATAAAAATTGGGTCTTGTGAACCTATTGATAAATTATTTCTGCATCACTGTTGCCATAAATCCATAAGTAAATGTCTGCAGGCTCAACCTGCTTTTTAAGCTGAAATGTTGGACACATCAAGAGGAAAAGAAATGATGTCGCCAGCAATTTATATAAAGGGGTATATATATATATATATATATATATATATATATATATATATATATATATATATATATATATATATATATATATATATATATAATTTTTATTTCTTTACTAAATATTTAGCTGAAATATATAAAAAAATATTTTATTTGTAATCTAAATATTTCATCTTCAAACAAAAATTATTACCGTTCTAATTTAATATTTAGTTAGAAGCTGTGCCGTTTATAAATGAACAAAAACATGGATGCAAATAAATATTTGAAAAAATGAACCAACCAATTTATTTATTTATCTTACGACAGACTAGACGACCCAAATTACTGCTGTTAACTTTTGACTGTGTAACTTCCCAAACCGCGCCCCATACAGAACTGCATCTAGTTGCTCGATACATTTTCAAACTTTAGGTTTTTATCAAGTTTGAAGATATAAGGTTTTGTACTTTTTAACTGTACCTCTCTTCCTCTTGGTATTAGTGGGTAAAAAAACGATAAAAAAAAATCTAATTAGTTAGAGGTTTTTGTAATTGTTTAATTCTCTCAATTGCAATAATGATTAATGACTGAAACATTGAATAGATATTAAATTTTGGTTAGGATGATGTAGAGTAATTTGTACCTCGATTTAGTGGAAACTGGAATGTTGCGTCTTTGCTTTCATGCTGTGGTTCATCCAACCGTATAGATCGAGTTACATTCAAGATGTCTTATGGGAAGAAAAAACCAAGAGTTTTCCAACTCATCCTCTTCTACATCCTGCAAATATACTGGGGGAAAAAAGTTAGACGCTTTTATATTTTACAGAACAGTGTTGCCGTCGTTTAGTCCTGTATTTAAACAACTGTTCAACCTCTCTCTGTGTCACCGTTTACAGTCACTGCAATACAGTGTAAATGTCATCTTTGTGTTATTTTTACTTAATATCTCACCCCCCACATGTTGAACCAAAAAGGCCATAAAGTAAAAACAGAAACACGTTCAGGAGTCAAAAGCATGTTAAAGCATGCCTAACTAGAAAGCCCATATAACACCTGTTTTGAGTCACTTACACTGGTTTCAGTTTAGAATCCTTCTGTTTGTTCTTAAAATCACTAAATGTTCTAGCTCCTTCCTACCTCTCTGGATCGCTCCATCTGTATCGGCCCTCCCCATGCGCTAAGGTCTGCCAATTAACTTCTTCTGCAGCTCCCCGAAGACGTGCTCTAAATGCCGTTATTGGTCCGGGGTCTTCGAAAAAACTTTTTAAAACTCGCCTGAAGACGCACTGTTTCTGCTTGGCTTTTCACCACCCATAATTCATAGCTTAGCTATTGGGTGTCTCTTATAATTTCGTGGTGCATTAAATGTTCAACACTGTACAGCACTTTGGCTGACTGTATTTGTCATATTGAAACTGCTATATAAATAAAATGGTGCGGTATGTTTTTTTTTCTCTCACCCCATCGAATGGTCTCAGTTTACCTCAGATACTTTCCGCGCTTAGATCTTAAGTGTCTGGCCTGTGCCGTAGCAATCATCAGTGAAGTTTTGTATTAAAAGCAGTGTTGAACATACTTTTTACTGCTGTTATACCGCAGTATGCACCGCTGGTTGCCATACAACACCGGGGTCTAGGGAGCGACGCACTCCAAAGCCTCCATAACTCTTCATGGCGCTGTCAGCTCCCGGTTGGACAGATGCATTGAGTACGGTGTCATGGGAATCTTTTTTGTTGTTGTTGATTAATTTAGTTACCTGTACTCTGTGGGTAAAGTTGAAAATGTCCGCGTGTCTGCAGACATTTTCAACAAACAAACAAAAA
The DNA here is from genome assembly GCA_963556495.2 of Valencia hispanica. Taxonomy (NCBI): domain Eukaryota; kingdom Metazoa; phylum Chordata; class Actinopteri; order Cyprinodontiformes; family Valenciidae; genus Valencia; species Valencia hispanica. The sequence continues at coordinate 46,356,070 of OY747714.1, read as the reverse complement.
AAACGTTCAAATATGGAAAATATTCGGTTAACACGACCCGAGCTCCCGGTTGAAAACATGTACCGAAGGTCGTCCCTTCGAGGACACCACTAGAACCACATCATGTCCAGAAAGTAACCAGGAACCATTGGGGTTACCAACTGAGGAATCCTCCTCTCCATCATTCTGTCCATGAACATCGGGAACCGGACCGGAAACGAGGAGCAGGTTAAAGTCCGAGCTTCACTCTGAGCCCAGACAACGACCAGATCTTTAGTTCCCTGGAGAGGATCATGGGAGTTAGCTAGGGATGTGTATCGGCAAAAATCTGGCGATACGATATGCATCGCGATACAGGGGAGACGATACGATATATCTCGATATGTCACGATACTATGAGTAAGACTATATATTGTGATTTTTAAAACTGAATTTAACAGTAGGAAAACTGTCTCAGCTTTCTAAGCACTCCAACCTGTTTCATACTTTAAGACATCCAGTTTTATTACTAGATTTAGTTGATCCACTGGAACAGCCACAAACTACCAGTTAGTTTAGTACAAAATTTACTTTCATCAATAATGGTTCCATTCAAATCACTAAAAAAACAACGATATTTTTGTTTTGAATATCAATACAATATCGGGAAATAAAAAAATATTGCGATATATCGATGTATCGATATTTTCTTACATCCCTAGGAGTTACTGTTGTTATACGGCCCAAACTGAGCAACGCAGCAGTGCTTGCTACCCCCCCCAAAAAACAAAACAATCATTCCATCTTAACTTTAAGGAAAAAAAACATGTTAATAACTCTGCTCAGGGCTTCGTGGGGGACTGCTACACAGAAACAAGGATGAAAATAGTGGAAAAACCCAACAAATGGGCCAGTGGTTGCCTGAATTTCAGACTAAAGGCAACGATTCACCAGGAACCGCTCACCAAGGTGGCAGATTACGCGCTTTGGATTCAAGCGTTCTCCAAACTGTTTAAATCACAGAGACATCTTCCTCTACTTTTTAAGGAGATTGGATCCTTTAGGTCGGTGGCCTTCCAGGCTACGCTGCTGGATGAGCCTTGAACCTACTGAGGCAGACGGGCTTGAGAATCTCATCTCCACACCATCACAATTTATCAAATCTCCTCAGATTTCATTTTAGTAGGAGTATAGATCGTATTTTGTAGCTGGTAACTTTTCCAGACCTTATCTCCAGGCTTCATAAGGTGCAGTTAAGCTAAGAGGCAGAGTCCCAAAGTGGTTCACGATGAGTCACGGCCTCTCCAAACAGCTGCTTTGGGTGATCCGGGGTGCTGTGCAGCAAAAGTAGCCAATCGGAGCGCACTTTTAGAAAAGCTGCTGAAGGTAAAAGGATAAAGATTTGATTTTCTCTTCCTATCTCTCCATAGTTTGCAGCAAATTTGAACAACTAAATGTTAGGCTGCACAGAAATAAGTGGTTTTGTTTCGTGCTGTAGTTGTAAGCCACTTTTATGAAGCCTACAGATATTTCCAGCGGAGCTGTTGCATCCTGCAGGGAGCTAAGTCTGAAAGTGAGGAATGAGGGTGTCGGACATGTTGCCGCCTGCAAACACACACACACAGAAAACACGATAATCTTCAGCATAAATCTGCTCTCTGTTTCAGAGATTCATTTCTTTTGGTTTCTCAGCAGGCCAGAGTTGACATTTCACGGTCGAACCGGAATCCCCTGCTGCTGCTGGTGATGAAGATGATGATGACGACCGTCCTGCTGGGATCTGTATTAAACTCACCAATGACTCCAATCAGCTCCTGAAAGGAAAATCACTCCTTAATCCAAAGTTTTTTTCAGCTTCTTATGGTCTTTTCTGTTATTTTCCATTCAGTAGTTTGTGAGGGGTGAAGGTCAGCTAAAACATGACCTCATAAAGAGTTTTACTGCTGTCCCTGTAGGCTGTAACGTCCCCCATAACCTCAGACATTTAATTTAGTGTCTCCCTGAAAGTAAACATCACAGAGCTGTCTGAGAGCTTCGGAAAGAAGAATGGGGGCAGGTCTGGTGAGGGATTTGAAGAGATCATTCAGCAGTAAAGAAAATAGTCAAACAGTGGAGAACATTCAAAACAACCGCCAACATGCCCGGGTCTGGCTGACCAAGTAAATTCACCTTGAAAGCAGGCCGCAAGATGCTAAATAGGGTCTTCAAAAACCCTAAAATGTCATCATTAGGGTTTTCCTAGCTAATGTGAACGTACACAAGTTTAACTTTCATCAGAGGTGTGCAAGGCAGAACACTTTGCTCTCTAATAAAAACCATGAAGTTTGCCAGAGAGAAAGAAGACAAAGACCAGAACTTCTGGAACAATGTTTACCGGACAGATGAGTCTAAAGCTGAAATATCTGAACCAGGGCAGAGGACACGTTTGTCATAAACCAAATGCAGAGTTCCAGAAAGAAAACCTCATGCCGACTGTAAACCATGGAGGTTGGAAGTCTGCACATTATTTCACATTTCAACTTCATGAATCAAGTTTTGCAATCTTTTAGAAAATATCTGCGCAAAAATGTCAAGTTTGCAAATGTGCAGAAAGACGTTTGCATGGTTCTGAATAAAGGTTTGCATTTGAAGGAATAATAAGTCATTCTGCAAACATCCTGTTTTGAGATGCGCAGCATAAAACTGCGTGAGAGACTCTGAAGTCTTTACACACTTCTCTGATTGGATGGTGACAGATAAAACTGTCCAATCAGAGAGCAGGCCACTTCCTGTCTCCAGACTCTTAAAGGAGAGTAGAGATTCAACATGGATGACAACGCGAGTACCTCTGCGAATCAGGTGGGCTATTATTTGATAAATCAAATGTAACCGTTTTATTTTCACTTCCCTGAAACATTAAATATGTCATGTGTTCCCACAGCATCCTAAATAACAGCCCACCTGATTTACAGAGGAACTCGCGTCGTCGTCCATACTCCCCTTTAAGAGACTGGACCGCTGTGGAAAGACAGGAAGTGGTCTTCTCTCTGATTGGACAGTGTGATCTGTCACCATCCAATCAGAGAAGTGTGTAAAATTTGCAACCGCAACTTGAGAGTCTTTCACATGGTTTTATGCTGCGCATCTCAAAACAGAATGTTTGTAAAATGACTTCTATTATTCTTTCAAATGCAAACCTTTATTTACAACCATGCAAACCTCTTTCTGCACATTTGCAAACTTGACATTTTTGGGCAGATATTTTCTACGAGATTGCAAAACTTGATTTATGAAGCTGAAATGTGAAATGATGTGCAAACTTTATGACCTTATATTGAGCCCATAGGATCCCGCAGAATCTGAACGGCTCACGATCCTAGAATCCCAACATGACGTCTACCGTGTATTAGAGGGAGCCTGGGGAAAATCAGAGATAGTCTGAAAGAAAAATAAAGAAAACTGAAGTAAAACTGGGCTCTGCAACATGATGATGACCCAAAAACATACCAGTAAATCCACCAAAGGTTGGGTGAAAACCAGAGGAATTTAGCAGGGGGGGCTGTGGCTTATTCTGGGGGGCCCGATAAACAGTCTTTTTTTAGCATTTTTCTAAGTTCTGGTGGCAGTACGATACATACCTTGGAGTCAAATCTGTCTTTTTTGCGACATGCTTTCTATGTACATAATACATATAGTACATCATTGTGGAAAGCTGAGATTCTTGTGATTCCAATGATGTATGTCAATCAACGATACAATCACAGTAAACACTTTTCTCAAACCACTCAGGAAGCAAGGTAATGTGGAACTCACCGTTCGAAGCCACATATCCTCCTGAGAACCAAAAAAAAAGTGTTTTCCGTTTCCTTTTTTATGTGATTTCCTACCTATTTAGGCCAAAAAGAACATCTTACCATTAAGTTTTTTTAAACATATCTTTTATTTTACAGCATGTCCACTGTAGTGGACAACAGGACGATTCACGTCTAAATACAACTGAATGTAAAACAAAAAATGAACAGTATCTTATGAGATTAACCCAATAATACATTCAATTTGATCAAAAAACTAAATTATTCATGAGTTTTCTTTCTTCCCCACAAAGCACAAGAGACTTTCCTGCTCCATCCCTGGGTCTCAGTCTGTCCCTTCAACCGATTATCCTGCATCTTCTTCCTCCTTGTCTTCACCATCTTCCCCCTATCACAGGCTAATACGCTAAAAACTAATACTACTAATAATCCTCATCATTTTCCTCATCTGAAAGGTCCAAATCTGAACCTCCCTCGACTATCTTGTATAAAATCTCTTCTCCTTCATGTATTTCTCCTACAACGATTCAATTCACTAAAACCATCCTGGTTTTCCTCCACAATTGACATTCATAAAAGTACTGCTATTTCAAAAGATACATCATTAAACTGTTTTCAGAAGTCAAAATATTGTTATTGAAATGTTAATTAACAAGAATATGTATAATTGGTATGGTAAAAATAGCAAAAGATAAAAGATTATTTGATTTATCTCTTATCTTGTCATAAAATGTGGTTGCTGGTAAGCCGGCCATCTTGATTGAGTAAACAAGGGGACTTCCCACCATGTAAAGGTATCAAATGACACATCACTGGAAAGCCCAGGATGTCCTCTGAAAAGTACTGTAGGGCTTAATAGGATAACTCAAAATAGTAAAAGAAGATAAAGGTGAACAAAATGTCCACTATAGAGGACACAAATGAATGTGCCGGTTCTCAGGAGGATATCGTTGACAGAACAGCCATTGAGAGCAAAAACTGTCATTTTACGTACACAGGGGTCCAGTTTATGTCTTCCAGTAAAATAGCTAGTCCACAACAAGTCTTACCTCCACAATCCAACATAATCATCCGCTGAATACCTTGGTAATCACCTTCCTTGTGTATGTTTCTCACAAAGTGCTCATCATAGCTACCATTAGCATTCTCATATTAGCCTCAAGATAAGCCAGCAACCTTCTTCTTCTTTGTGATGAATATTGGCGGCCAGAAAACGAGAAATTGGTGCATCACCGCCACCGACTGGTAAGGAGTGTGGACCAGAATGTCACTCAAGTTTGCACTTGTCTTTCTAAGACTGGTGATTTATTAGCATCGTCCCTGCTTTTGCTAGCTTTGTTCTTGTTTTCATTAAGCCAAGCTCTGGTGTCCGTTTAGGCATACGACTGTATCAAAGTATCTTCTTTACTGCCTCCAAAAGCCCTGATTAATAGCCTACAGCACCCTCTGCTGGTTGTCTTGGGTCAATACATTGCATTGTTGCAACTGATTTACACGTGCATTGTAAACTGTAATCTTGCCTGTACCTGAATGGGAGAAAAACTCCTCAAACATCTCACAGCTGAAGGTGAAGAGTACAGTAAATGATACTCAGACTGATGTCAGAGACGGTCGATGGTTACCAGAAGCTTCACAGCGTTGTTATTTTAGCTAAACGGGGTAAAACTAGATATTAGGGGGCAGGGTATTCTACGAAGGGTAGTGAAGAACTGAATATTGACTGGTGCGTCCTATTTTCTTCACATAGATGTATTAAGTATTGTGTATGTATGTATTAGATGTACAGTACTTGGCGGGTTTGAGTCTTACCTAAAGAACAGGGGCTTCTTTGTTTCAATAGGAAACTTTTCATCAGAACAAACATGTGGGGTGCCCCCAGGGCTCCATCTTAGGGCCCCTCTTATTTAATATCTACATGCTCCCACTAGGCAAGATTATAGCAACCAATAAGATTAGCTACCATAACTATGCAGATGATACTCTGCTCTACATTATGATGTCACCAGGTGACTTTGAACCCATCCAAACCCTAAGTAAATGCATCGAGCAAATCAATGGATGGATGTGCCATAACTTTCTCCAGCTGAACAGAAACAAAACTGAAGTAATTACTTTTGGACCTAAAGAGTAAAGATCAACAGTCAGCACTAAGCTTCAGTTAATACAGCTAGAAACTACTGATCAGGCCAGAAATCTAGGTGTAGTTATGGACTCAGACCTGAACCTCCAGGGTCACATAAAGGCAATAACAAGGTCAGCATTCTATCACCTGAAGAACATGTCTAGGATTAAAGGACTGATGTCGCAACAGGACCTAGAAAAACTCATCCATGCGTTTATCTTTAGTCGGATTGATTACTGCAACAGCATCTTCACAGGTCTGCCTAAAAAGTCAATCAGACAGCTGCAGCTGATCCAGAACGCTGCTGCTCGTGTTCCTCACTAGAACCAGGAAGGTAGAGCACATCACCCCAGTTCTAAAGTCCTTACACTGGCTCCCTGTAGCTCAGAGAATAGACTTCAAAATACTTTTACTAGTTTATAAATCATTACATGGCTTAGCACCAAAATATGTTGAAGATCTACTGTTACTATACCAACCCCCCCACCAGACCACTCAGGTCCTCTAATTCCAGTTTACTCAACATCCCCAGAATTAGAACCAAACATGGAGAAGCAGCTTTCAGTTTCTATGCTCCTCTAATCTGGAACAAACTTCCAGAAAACTGCGAAGCTGCTGAAACACTGAGTTCATTTAAATCACAACTAAAAATGTATCTGCTTAGAGCTGCCTTTGAGTAATGCTTGGATGTATCCTTAATTGTGTAAAGCACCTTGAATCACCTTGTTGTTGAAAGTGTGCTATACAGATAAAATTGCCTTGCCTTGCCTTAAGAGGCAGCTTGGCTCTAAGGTTTACCGAGCTCCAACATGAATCCGAACGCATCGGATTTAACAGAGCAAACGAGGCTTCATCTGATAACAGCTCCTCTGTCATTGCCTGATCTGTTGGTTAGAAATGGTAGTCGTTTCTGGGATTTTGTGGGTTTTTAGGAAACAAAGTGACCAAGTTCTTTCATAATAGCTGAAGCTACATACCCTTCTTAAAAAAAAAAAAAAAATCAATCAGATATCTGTAGATAAATGTGCTCTAAAAGATGCCTTCCAGGTGGAGTCGGGTTCTTGTTTCTGCACACCTGCTACTACAACAAGAAGCTTATCTTCACCACATCAGTGACAATAACTCAAGCTGCTTGCGAACACCATCTATTTGTAGCTGCTTCGCTGCTTTGAGTCGTCAGTGAGTTCACAGAAAAGGGTCTTTTATCTCTGCTGGTTTTGCCTGAAGGATTTTCTTCGCTCCCTTTTCACCCGTCCTTTCTCTTGAGCAGCGTATAAATAAAAGCCTCACTTCACTGCATGTCAACATCTGCTTCTCCATCTGCGGCTCAGACAACATTGTGAAACAGTTGATTAATTCTAGCGATGGAGAGAGGACAGCGCCTTGCAGAAGTCATATTTGCACAACGAACTTCAGTGGATTGTTTCTGGCTTTGAAGTGACAGACCGACAAAAAGTTGTGCGGAAAGGTGAAGGAGATGGAACTTGATGCAAAACTCTTGAACTAATGAGTAACCAGAGTCATTCTGGGTGTAACTCCAGCTGTTCTGTGAAGACCTCAGATGTTTAAAGAGAACAAACCGCATCATGCAGACTTTCACTTCCCATCGCTGGGCATAAGGGACTAACATTAGTCTAGATAGGGAAGCCCAGTGGTCGGTGGACCAGCTTCTGGTGCTTTTGGCAGTGTGGGTCGGTACCAAATCAGTGTCTCCATGAGGCTTGTCAGCAGAAGGAAGCATGAAGGTCTCTAAAATATCTCAGTAGATGGCCGCGTTGACTGTGGACTTCAGAAAACCCAGTGGACCAGAACCAGCAGATGACATGGTGCCCCAAATCAACGCAGACTGTGGAAATTTCACTCCGGACTTCAAGCAACATGGATCCTGGTCCTCTCCACTCTTCTCTCAGACTCTGGGACTATTGATTTCCACATGAAATGAAAAATGAAACGCTGACTTTCTTTCAAATAGAGAACTTTAGACCACCTAAAAACAGTCCAGTTCTTTTTGTTTCGTTAGCCTAGATGAGACGCTTCCGACATTGTCTCTGGTTCAGGAGTGGTTTAAAAGGACAAATGCAAAATTAGTTGCCCCACATGTAGGATCCGTCTGAGCGTAGAGGCTCCTAATGAGACTAAAGACTCCAGCTTCAGTCCTCTCCTCGTGAAGCTGGACGATCCTGTCAAGGCCGTGGTTATCTCTGTTGCTGGGATAATTGTTTCGACCACTCTTTTATGCCGTTTGTAAAGTCAAACAGACTAAATTTAACACCAATAATTTGGGTTATTTAGCCTGTCCCAAGAGAGATAAAGGGGGGGTTCATTTTTCAAAGTCGTATCCATTTTATGTATTTATTTATAAATGTCACAAGTTTCAAAATAAATGTTTATTTTACAAATTGAATATTTAGTTAAAACTAAAAAAAGCTTGTCAACTAAATATTAAGTCTACAAACTGATTATTTAACTTTGCAAGCTAAATAATATATATATATATATATATATATATATATATATATATATATACATACATACATACATACATACATAATTTTTATTTCTTTACTAGATATTTAGTTGAAATTTATGAAATATATAAAGAAATATTTAATTTGTAATCTAAATATTTCATCTTCAAACAAAATATATGTATATAATTTTTTGGTTCATTTTAAATCATGGTTTTTATTCCTGTACTTTTGCTTTTTCTGCACCCTGCTGTAATGCTTTTGATGTCTTATGTAAAGCACTTTGTTTTCTCTTGTAACATGAATTGTGCCATACAAATAAACTTGCCTTGCCTTAATTTTGAAGCTCAATATTTAGCTTCGAACTAAACATTTAGCTCGAGCTAAATATTTAGCTAATAGGTCAATGTACTTGCCAATAGTGAAAAATAAAATCTGGGTCTTGCAAACCTCTATATAAATTGCTGGCGACATAATATATTTTCCTCTTGACATGTCCAACATTTCAGCTTAAAATGCAGGATGATGTGTTTTAACGGCAATACAGACAAATACCCATGGATTTACAGCAACAGTGATGGAGAAGCAGCAGTTTATTCAGAAGTTCGCAAGACCCAGCTTTTATTTTGATAGTCCAGTTCTGCTTCTAGTTAAATTAATTTGTATATTAGCTATATATTAAGCTCTGAGTTAATATTTAGTTCAAATTATATATTTAGTTTAGCTTCTTACCTAAATATTTAATTTGTGAACTAAATATTTATTAAGAAAGTTATATATTTAGTTTGCAAACTAAATATTTAGCTTCTTAACTAAATATATAAAAAGTTAGTTTGTGAACTAAATATTTAGGAAATATTTAGTTTCTTACTTAAATATTTCATTTGTGAACTAAATATTTAGTTTGGAGCTAAATATTTAGCTTACAAATAAAATATTTAAGTAAGAAACTAAATATTTAGTTTCTTACCTAAATATTTAGTTTGTGAACTAAATCTTTAGCTTTTTAATTAAAAACAGTATTTAATTCACAGACTAAATACGTAGTTTAGAAGCTAAGTATTTAGTTTGGTAGGTAAATATTTAATTTGTGAATTAAATGTTTAGTTTGGAGATAAATATTTAGTTCACAAATAAATTATTTAAGTAAGAAAACAAATATTTAGGTTAGTTAAAATATTTAGGTTAGTTAAATATTTAGTTTGCAAACTAAATATTTAACTTCTTAACTAAATATATATGTTGTGGACTAAAAGGTTTAGTAGAAGGTAAGAAGCTAAATATTTAGTCTTCACTTAGATATTTCATTCATGAACTAAATATTTAGGTTAGAAGCTAAATATTTAGTCTTTACTTAAATATTTCATTCATGAACTAAATATTTAGGTAAGAAGCTAAATATTTAGTCTTTACTTAAATATTTCATTAATGAACTAAATATTTAGTTCGGAGCTAAATATTTAGTTCACAAATAAAAAAAATTAAGAAACTAAATATTTAGGTTCTTACCTAAATATTTAGTTTGAGAACTAAATCTTTAGCTTCCTAACTAAAAAAAGGTATTTAGTTTGCAGATTAAATAGGTCGTTTAGAAGCTAAATATTTCATTTGGTAGGTAAATATTTAATTTATAAACTAAATATTTAGCTTGTTAACTTAATATTTAGTTCGAAACTGTGACACTTACAAGATGAAATAATAAATAACATGGATGCAAATATGACTTTGAAAAATTAATCCCCAGTTTTTTTTTCTTCTTTTATGTGTCAGGCTAAATAGCACAATTATTGCTGTTAGTGTTTGACTGTGTAACTTTACAATTGGCACCGATTATCCCTGCATGGAGGTTCAGGTTGTGTTGAGCTGTGTTGGGTTCTCCCAGCAGTGAACCTCCTCCGCTTTCTTCTCCTGCAAAATTAAAGCAAACAAACCAGATCTGAACCCAGAGGTGCCTGAAAACATCCTGTCTGTCTGGGTCGTTTTAATGACTCAAACAATCTGAGCAATCCCCCGGATCATTTATCCCTTTCACTACGTCAAATGGGACGCACCCTGGCTGCATTCCTCCACCTCTCCTCCGAGCAGTCCGCCTCGTTCCTGCTGTGATAAACACAAAGCAGGCAACAAATTACCCTCCTGAGCCGGGAACAGCATTTTTATTTGTATTTTTTTTTACTCATCATGTAATGAGAAAGACATCAGCCAACGGTTGGAGAGCTCCCGCGACAAACGGCATCTATGCTCTGGACGTTTGCATCCGTTCCTCTTTCGATTTTGTATCCAAATCACGTTGGTTCTGCGCTCTGCGGCGTCACAGTCAGCCTTGATGGGGTGAAATTGAAAAGAAACGGACGATGCATGGAGCTTGTGTGGAAATTGTGTTTGGAGGTGTTTCTGAATGTAATGATGGGCCATTTGCTTCCTTGTAAAAGAGCAAATCATTTGGATGTAAGTGTCAGAGAGGGTTAGAGCAGAGAGCAGGTGAGTGGTGACCCTTCGAGCCTCAGACCTGAGGCCATTTCTGCACCGTTTGACATTTTTCTGTGAATCTTGAGTCAAAGTCTGAAGGTTTTCCTGGATTGTCCTTTTCCCACAGCTCCTGTCCCCAGGGAGGCCTGAGCTTCGGAAAACAGCCTTGGTTTGATACGTTCAAACTCTCATGTTCTTTGATTCTGATATCGATATGAACAGACAATATCTATCAACTCTGCCCCAACAAACTTCTCTAAATGTATCAGATTGTAAGGAAATCTCTTGTGCACAGCCCTCTTCCAGTCTCTCTATCAGGTTTAGTTCTAGATCATCTCCAGGTCATTTTAAAACCTTCGCTTTCTGCTACTGAAGCCATTCTTCGGTTGTTGGGGATATATGCCTAGACCCAGTTTGGTTTTTTAAATGTATTATTATTGGCCATAAGGTCCGTTCCCAGGGAAACAGAAAGAAAACAAGTGAAAGATTTATTAAAGTCTAGTTTATCTATTTAAGCTAGTTTCCTGCTCTGTCATCAGTGGAGTGCCTTGCCCAGGGCAGCATTCATGCAAGAACCGCCACTGTTTAAAAAGAACTGTAATCCCTCTTACTTTTTGGTCCAAATGGCTGTTCAGTTTCATCCAACTTGATTAAAACTCTAGTTTTATCTTCAGTAATATAACCCAACAGCATGATGCCGCCACCGCCATGTTTCACTGTGGACTTTCTGGTGATGCCCAGCGTTGTTTTTAGAAATTTGACCCAAATTGCATTGGATCACCTGTTCTGTGCGCACCGTGCGTGGTCGGTTTATTGGTGGGTTGGACCGGCCCTGGCCTTTGTTGGATGCCTGGTTTCGGCACTCTGCGTTGCGTGGGATCAGGACTCGGGAGCTGGTACAACTTGGTGTCCAGGTGCTGGCTGAGCTTGGCCTGGGGATGCCATCCATCCGCTGCGGCTATCGGTGGGGCCCCCCGACGTGGAGCAGGGGTGAGGCGCTGGGATGTTGGCGGTGAGAATTGACCCAGGGCCGCGGCGGTGCGTGGGCTCGTCACTGCTGCCCCCCGGGCCCCTGCATAGTAGCCGCTGGACGTTCCCCTGGGGTTCTCCTTTGCTCCTCTCTTGGGGGATGCGGTCGGCCCCGCCCGGGTCCGCCTGGCGGTCCTTTGGACGTCTTTGCTCCAATCTCCTTCATGTCTGCATCGATTCCTGGGAGACGGATTGATGCCTGCTCACACCAGCTATCGAACACTCTTATGGAGAAACCTTATATGCACCAGCATGCTAACACACACACATAGGTGTGGGGTCTCTGGTGTTTAAGGATATATTCTTGGGCTGAGGTTATCATTACTAGAGCTTGATTAATCGGTACCATGAGTTTTTCTGTGACATTGTTGTTGTATTTTTATATCTATTTTTGTGTGATGTGGTTGTGTAATTCTTAGTTCATAATGTTTGTTTTGTTTTGTCGATGTTCCTCTTTCGTTTTGTTTTGTTTTTTCCCCCTCTCTGCCGTCCTGTGGGTATGGAGGCAGACTTCAATGTTTTCCTGCGTTTTCGTTGTTCCCCTTCCTCTCTTGTATTTTCAACTCAGCCTCTCTCTTGACTTTTTGTTTTCTACCTCTCTTCTTCATCTTCTTTCTTTCTTCCCCTTTATTTTCCGTCTCCGTGTCCATAACATCAGGAAATAAAACCCCCAGGAATTCATAATAAAGATTTTTCACACATATATCAAGTGGAGTACTATAGCAAAAGCTGTACTGCTCCGCTTGTGAAAGTAAATCTGTTGGGCTTCTACTTGGTACTCAGACACCAATTCTGAGCTCCACACTGCCAAACAGGACACGTAAAAAAAAAAAAAGAAAAAAAATTTGACCCAAAAGTTCAAGTTTTTTTCTTCCATTGAAAAACAAGAGATCATCCTGACATGTAGAAAACAACCAGTACTTATTAGCGACTGCTTTTTGACCTCTAGGCGACCTCCCGGGACACTCTTTTTCACTTCCTGCTGTCCCATATTTCCTAAATTATATATGTCTGTCTTTAATCTACTGTAAATACTGTAATAACAATATATTACTAATTTGGCTCCCTTTATATGGAATGCCGATTGTAAAGTTACACATTGAAAGATAAAACAATATTTTGGGGGGGTATTTAGGCTGTCATAAGAGAAAAAAAGTCTTATTTGTGTCCCTGTTATTTATTCATTTCTAAATGTCACAGATTCAAACTATATATTTAGTTTGAAGCTAAATATTTAGCTAGCAAGCTAAACTGGCTAGCTAAATATTTAGCTAATATGCTGAGAAGCGGAAGCGGGCTATCAAAATACTAAAAGTGACATTCAGTCTGGCCAGCAGTTTATATTGAGGTTAGCAAGACCCAGCTTTTATTTTGGTTGTTCACTTCCGCTTATCGGCAGGTGAATTTGCATATTAGCTCAATTTTTAGCTCAGAGCTAAATGCTTAGTTCGAAGCTAAATATTAAGCTAGCTAAATGTTTAGCTTCAGACTTATAATAAGGTACATGTTTATTGTGGAGCTAAACATTTACTTTGCAGACTAAATTGTTAATATTTAAACTAAAAATTTAGTTTGAACATGTGACACTTATAAATAATAAATAACATGGTAGCAAATATGACTTTGATTGTGTGAATGTTTTATCTAACTTTACTGAATGTTAGGATCTTTGCTAGGAAGAATCTCAGTCTCAGTCAAACATCAAAGGACTTGAAACAGTGATTGCGGAAGAGATATTGACTGTTAAATGAATGTATAATTTCTCTATCCACTTCATGATTATGCGACACTTTTAAGAATTTCCTATAAAACACACAGAAGTTGTTTTGGTAACATCTTAAAATGAAGTTCAGGGGTATGAGAACTGTTTTTCATGACAGCTTTAAAGGATTGCAAGTGTTTAACTTTTTGAAGGGGAATTAGAAATAAAAGAAGGATGGACTGAGACTTCTGCACTGTATAGAATCTCCATCTCATTCTTTAGGTGTGTACATAAATGCAGCAGATAAAACACAGTATTAGTACAAGTAAAAACCCCAACTGAGTAAATCAGATCAAAAACTAAACCTTGAGTCCATGAAGCGCTGCCTTTTAAACACGTCTACTGAAACCTAATGAATGCATCTCATGTGAAACTTTGGTAATAAGTTTTGCAAAGCAAACCCGGGCTTCAAGGCGGGCCCCAGCGGGGGATCAGACTGGGAAGTCAATCAATAAACATCAAAGTTAATGAAGGGACCGTCAGCCAGGAGCAACAAGCCGATCCCTCCTGGCTGAACAAACGTTGGGCTGGGATGAGGCAGTAATGGTGTTGGCATCAACCGCCAGTCACTGAAAACACACAGAGACGGTTTACATGGAGGGGTGAAGCCTGCCTGGAGAAGAATCATTAGCTGAAGCTGTCATAAATGTCACCATCTGTGTGTGTACTTGTTTAGCTATCCTATTTAGGACCTTCTCTGGCATATTCGCTAACCTTCTGAAGACCGATGGACCTTATAGGGACCAAAGCCTGGTCCTAATATGGTGGATCCCCTTTTTTAGGGTTAGGGTTTAGGTTTAGAGGTATGGTGTGAATTATGTTTTGGTTAAGGTTAAGGTTAGGGTTAGGGTAAGAACTAGAATCAGAGCTAAGACCGATTAACCTAAAGCCTGCTCTCCGCCGGATGTGTAAGCGACGCGTAACGTCGCAAAACGACGCCGCGGATGTGTCGTGCCCTTCTCCTGGTCTATTACCAATGCACTACGCTTCCAGAACACGTCAATCTCAGCAGTTTAGATCTGACCAGACAGGAAATCAAACACAGGAGCAGCGTGAAACGTCTGGCAAATTCCAAAATAAAAGATACGTACCGATTGCTTAACGATTGCTTATTGGTTTTTATCACAGGCAAAGAAGTTGATCTAATTTTTACAAGGAGAACATGAAAAAGAAAAGGCAAGGACATACATATCTGCAGTTTTGGCAGTGGATGATGAGCTTATGATACTCATCAACATAGAATGACATTTTTTCCTTTTCACTGCCCTTTAAGTTATGCAATTGCAATTCCGTGATTCAGCTGGGTGGAACGCATTCACTGCTAAGGTTGGGAATAAAAATCGCCTCTCCTGTTACGCGTCCAGTGGTAAGCAGGGGGTAACACTCCTGTTTTTGGACAGTAGGAGGAAGCCGGCGTAACGGGAGAAAACCGATGGATGGACAGGGGGAACATGCAAACTGTATGCAGAAAGACCGAATGCCCAAGCCGGGAAACTTTTTCCTGCAAGGCAACAGCGCCACCATGGTTCTTACCTTCACGTACCCAGAACCAGGCTATGAGGCCAGGAACTGGACCGTCTAGCCCCCTCCCCTCACCAGCCCACCCAGCGCCGGGTTGGTGTGAAGGGGAATGCATGAAGCTTTTTTTTTTTTACGCTGAAGCCTTTTCTTGCGTTTCTTTGACAACTCAACTTGACAGAACCACGAGATTAGCTTCATGCATAGAAATCTAGGGTGTCCACTTTCTGATGATTTCTTGAAGTCCTAAAAGTCTGGTGGATATAGCGTTGTACTTCTGTCTAATTCCCGTACTAGACACTGAAGTCCCCATATTCTCCCAGGTTCTTATATTCTCTGACAACCTGGAAACAACCGAACAATATTACACAGGACTCAATAGTTTCATTACGATATACATACATATATATATCGGGAATTGAGCATCCACCCTATTCAAAGTTCCTTTATTTACTTCAGCCTTTTATTAACAACATCCAGAAAAGTTACACCCTGCAGAGGAGGAGCGGTTCCTCCCCTGCTCACATCAACCAGTCAGAAACAAACAGCTTATATATAATACACCATTTGTGATAGGTTCCCTCTTTTGATAATGCTATGCTCCTAAAAGTTCTTATCAGCTTGCTGGAAGAATTTCCCCTGAGGTAAAAAGTCTTCACACCCATGTAGTCCCTTTAAACAACAAATCCCAATTTCTCAATAAAGTATTACACTTACTCTGGAAGAACAGTTGTGTTAAAACTTACGCATGTCCTAAGTATAATCAAGCACTACACATGTTGAGTTAATTCTCACACATTCTATGTGTGAGATATTTTAAATAATGGGTGCCTTTAAACTTTAGTTGATAAGAGAATTCACAATACTTGTTACTACATCCACCTATGCTATTTTCTTTTAACGGATCTCTTTTTGGAGTGCATGTACCTTAAAAGTAAAATACATAGGCCCTTTAATTTCATTAACATTTAACTTGAGTTTAGATAAAACACAGAATGTGAACATCTTTAAACAGTGTCAGACTTATCAGCTATCTGAGAGTGTTCTGTGACCAATGCAGCCCTGTCCTGAGGGCAAATTTCCTTTAGTCATCACCCTACATAGACATTTAAAGAAGGATATCTTTGAAGAACACATCACACACAGATAAACCTCTTAAACACAGTCTAAACCAGTTATTCCATACTAAGCATGCATTGTGTTGTTTTACCCTTTGATCTGGAGTCGAGGTCACACCTCTTGCCTTATTCTTAACATTCTTGTGATGACAGAAGAAACAACCTTATGCTTGTAATTAAAATATTCTCAACAACAGTCATCTCTTTATTTATTTTTAATCTTTATGAAATAGTTTGGAATAAAGCGGAGTCGTTCATAGATGTTTTTCTCATCGTTGGTCTTTTTGTGTTTGCAGAAATAGTTTTTCACAAAGCTTCTATGGGTTTAATTATGAGCAGCTTTGAAATGCAATGAAAGAGGATGAAAAGCAAATACTCTAATATGTTATTGCACTGAGTAATTTGAACAGCTTTAATCGTTTGGGATGTTTCTGAGCTGTCCAACAGAACTCCGTCTGTCCGTCTCTCTTGCTTTTGTTGGGGTTAATTAACTCTAGGATAAATTATTGGCTCCATTCTGTGAATTCACAGAAACAAATCTAGATAGAAAAGTAGACTTTCAACCGTTTTGCAGATGTTTGAGGGGCACCCGGTTAAAAGATGGAGCTTTAAAGGAGTTTACGCAGAAAAATAAACCCAAAGAATAAAAATATGTTGAATTAAAAACAATTAGCTGGATTTTCACCAAGTGGATTTGGCTTTATAAACTGATTTAACTGCTTTTATTTGCATTTGCTGTGTCTGCCTGGACCAGAACTGAATCCTAGAAGTTGCTAAAAGTCGCCCATTGTGATGTCATCAGGCGTTCATCGCAATTTAGAAAAGCAATGCGTCTCCTTTGATGCTGGATGCAGTTTTGGTTAAATAAAGTTAATCATGGCATTAGGGTTTCATCTTGTAGAGCAAATCTGCCCTGGCAACATGTAAGCAACCAGCTTCTCTCTCTACGGTACGCCTGAAATGCCAAAAAAGGACAAATGAAAAAACTAATTAATAAATATTCGGTTAAAGAAAACAAATGTATGCAATTTATGTTGCAGAGTAAAGGCAGTTCCACAGCACCACTGGTTGGAGGAAAAGTCTAATTCATTTCAAAAGCTACAAAATAACTTTAATTCAATTCAATTGAAAAATACTTTATTGATCCCAGAGGGAAATTAAGTGTTGTTGTAGCTCATATAATTAATTCTTTAAGGAGTTGTTGTAGATAATGATGGCTGTGGGCAGGAAGGATTTCCTGTAGCGGTCTGTATTGCAGTGAAACTGAAGAAGCCTCCGACTGAAGACGCTCTGTTGTTGTATGACTGTCTCATGAAGAGGATGCTCAGGGTTGTCCATAATATTTTTGATTTTATGAAGAATCCTTCTTTGCATCATCATCTCCAGATGTTCCACAGTCGTCCCAAGAACAGAACCAGAACCTTCTTTATCAGGTTGTTGAGCCTTTTTAAGTCCCTGGCTCTGATGCTGCTACCCCAACAGATGACGGCTGAAGAGATTACACTCTCCACAACAGACTTGTAGAAGATCTCCAGCATCTTGCTGCAAACCTTGAAGGACCTAAGCTTCCTCAAGAAGTACAGTCTGCTCTGTCCTTCTTGTAGACAGCTTCACTGTTCAGTCTCCAGTCCAGTCTTCTGTCAAGGTGAACTCCGAGGTATTTATACTCCTCAACCACCTCCACTTCTTCTCCCATGATGGAAACAGTGTTTGATTTATCCCTGTTTCTTCTGAAATCTACAATCATCTCCTTTGTTTTGTTCACATTCAAGGTGAGACGATTGTTTCCACACCATGTCACAAAGTGGTCCACCAGCTCTCTATATTCAGCTTCTTGTCCATCTCTGATACACCCGACAATTGCAGAGTCATCTGAGTATTTCTGCAGATGACAGGTCTCTGATTTGTACGGGAAGTCTGATGTGTACAGAGTGAAAACGAATGGTGAGAGTACGACCCCCTGTGGTGCTCCTGTGCTGCTGACCACCTGGTTTGACACACAATTCTTCAGTTTCACAAATTGTGGTCTGTTGGTCAGGTAGTCTTTGATCCAGGCGATTGTTGAGGACTCCACCTGTGTCTTCAGGAGTTTCTAACAAAGCAAATCAGGCTGAATTGTATTAAATGCACTGGAGAAATAAAAGAACATGATCCTCACAGTGCTGCCTGCTTTGTCCAGATGACAGTGGGTTGGTTGAAGCAGGTGGATGATGGCGTCTTCAACTCCAACGAAAGCAATAAGGTTTCCAAAGCATTTTTGTTTTCAATAGAAATCTTTTGGGATTTATTTTCTTCACCTCAAACTTCTCTTCCTTAACATATTTCTTTTTGACTGATAAAACTGGTGGAGTCCAGCTTTGCTGGAAACACTGATGTTGAAGTGCAACATGATGCAGTTTGTAAAACCCAGTACTGATCCTGGGTTCTGTTTGGACACTGCTATTTAACGTGAAGTTTTGCTCAAAGACAGATCAGAGTACATTAATTATAAATGGAGCGACACTCAACTGATGCTGTTTTCCTGAGAGCTGTCTTACTGGAAAACAATGTCAACATCTTCGCCTTATTTTGATGTAACGAGGATTTGTGAAAACGCGTCCGCCTGCCAAGGGAGGTGAGCCTTAGTCCTTTTATCAGATGTGAGTGAGCGTTATATCGAGACAGGCAGCGCTTCAGCTTCCAATGGTTTTAGAGGGGAATATTTTCCCTGTAGGTTTGTTGCCGCCGTGAAGCTTTGAAGTTAAATGACAGGAGCAGTGAAGGATGGGATGTTTGTAGGCTTAAGTGGACCACTGGGCTTTTGATTTGATACCTTTTAATGGTTTCTGTTCCTAGAAAGTCGGATTTATTTACCACCAGGCCGTTTTTTTTTAAAGATGCACATTTTAACTATAGCAGGTTTATGTATCTGAATATAAGCTAAGACTGGAAAACATGAACAGTTGGGAATTTTATCTCTCTTATTACCTGGACACTGTGTTTTTTTATTGATTTTTCTGAAGACATCTACTGTCCTGAAAAGTGAGGGAAACATTTGCTCTTTAAAAGAGGGAGATTAGCATGTTCCCACCATTGCATAATTTATTTTAATAAAATAAAGACATGAAAGACCAACAATGGTTCAGGGATATGGATGGATGGATGGATGGATGGATGGATGGATGGATGGATGGATGGATGGATGGATGGATGGATGGATGGATGGATGGATGGATGGATGGATAAAAGACAGACAGAAGGACGGACGGATGGATGAATAGATAGATAGATAGATAGATAGATAATGGATGGATAGATGGATATTTTCAGTTGTGTCCATCTGAACATGAATAAATAGTTTTTACCTTTATCAATTTATCAATTAAACCCTGATAACTGTTAGTCTTCTGTTTACACCATTTAAATCTTGATTTAAACCCATCGGCCCGATGACGACTGGTTATAAAGAGGATCTGTAGCTGCAGTCTAAATCAGGGGTGTCCAGCTCCAGTCCTCCAGAGACACCATCCTGCAACGTTTAGATGCATCCCTGATGAGTGGCTCTTCACCAGTCCTCTGCAGAGCTGAATGCTGAGGTTGCTGGCCTCATCCAAACGTTGCAGGATAGAAGCTCTGGAGGAATATGGTTTAAAAACAACGCTTTTCTCGTTCCCATTGCATAGTCCTTCCACATTTTGAGCTCTTAAATCAACATGATGCATGGGTTAGGGTTAGGGTTTTCTGTTTTTCATTGTTTGAGTTTTTCTCACCGCGCTTTGATGCTGGTTAAAATGCTGAACCAGCAGATTTTCCGCCTCTACCATCTGCCCGGTACCAGATAAGCTCTTCATTATCTCTGATTGCTTTTAATCTGCGCCGTGTGAGTCTCACAAACGTAATCTGAACTTTGTCTCCGCAGGGAAATGAAAATATTCCGTTATACATTAGGAACATACGGCTGTCTGCTTATGGAAATGAAACACGTCTGAGACGTAATATTTTTATGGTGCATTAGCCGCTGACAAGCATTGAGTTTGTTAGTACTCTGCTCCTCGTCCTCGGTTCGTCCTCTTCTCGCTCTCACAGAGAGAGAGAAAAGAAGAATTGCTGAGCAAAACATCTGCCAGATGAATGAAAGTCAAACGACACCTGGCAGCTTGTAGGAAAAAAATCGATCTAACCTGCCTCCAAAGGAACACAGGTGGAACTGAACCAACATGAACTTTATTTTTTCTATAAAGAGTTTTCTTAACATTATGGCATCAAGCTGGGTAAACATCTACATAACAATAGTAAGGAGAAAATACTCCCTAAACCTGACTCAAGAAGTAAATTATACCCGACATGTTTCATGGATTGGAAGGACCCTTACGCACGCAGGAAATAGGCATAATTGTGTTATTATGGACATTTATAAAAATGAACAAAAGACAGGAGAGAAGCAAGGACTGGTGACGATACAACAGGAACAGGATGGTGTAGAAAAGAAGAGCAACGACTGCTTCGATTTAGCGCAGAGCTAAATATTTAGTAAGCAAGCTAAACTGGCTTGCTAAATATTTAGCTTCAAACTACACATTTAGCTCAGAGCTAAATGTGTAGTTAGTAAGCTAAATTTTTAGCTTCAAACTAAACATTTAGCTCAGAGCTCATTTTCTAATTAGCAAGCTAAATATTTAGTTTCAAAATAAAAATGTAGCTCAGAGCTAAATAGTTAGCAAGCTAAACTGGCTTGCTTAATATTTAGCTTCAGACTAAACATTTAGCTCAGAGCTAATTTTTCAGTTAGTAAGCTAAATATTTAGCTTAAACTAAACATTTAGCTCAGAGCTAAATGATTAGTTAGTAAGCTAAATATTTAGCTTCAAACTAAACATTTAGCTCACAGCTAATTTTTTGTTAGTGAGGTAAATATTTAGCAAGACAGATTAGCTTGCTAACTAAATATTTAGCTTCAAACTAAACATTTAGCTCACAGCTAATTTTTTGTTAGTAAGGTAAATATTTAGCAAGACAGATTAGCTTGCTAACTAAATATTTAGCTTTAAACTAAACATTTAGCTCAGAGCTAAATATTTAATTAGCAAGTTAAACTGGCTTGCTAAATATTTCACTTCAAACTAAACATTTAGCTCACAGCCAATTTTTTTGTTAGTAAGCTAAATATTTAGCAAGCCAGTTTAGCTAAATATTTAGTTAGCTTCAAACTAAACATTTAGCTCAGTGCTAATTTTTTAGTTAGTAAGCTAAATATTTAGCTTCAAACTAAAAATGTAACTTAGAGCTAAAATAAAGTCTCTCTTCTCCTATTGTCATGAACTCTGACCTTCCCCGAGTCAAGCGAGACCTACAGATCCTTAGGTTGCTTTCATAAACCAAAATTGCAACATTTTTCCTTTTCCTGGTTTTTGTTTTTGTTTTTTCTGATGCAGTTCACTTTCACGCTACCTTTTGTCAAACAAACCAAACCTTTTGAGCAACATGTTCACCTCCTCGCCTGTGGTGGTGCTGTTGTGGCGGGGACATTCCTGCTCCGTGAAATGTAAACTAACATGGAGGGGCTTCAGATTTTAGCAGTTTAGGATTGCTCTATTGTGTTTGGCAAATGTTCCTGACACATATGTTGCAGCATTCAAGCTCAACATGAGCAGAGAATGAGGCAAAGTTGATGTGCTGTTGTTTTATTTACCCAGAATCCCCTGGGCTATAGTCCATTTCCTGCTTTTGGTGCGTGGTGCTTGGGATTCACATACGCAAACCAGAGTTCACTTCAACCGAGCTGAGACCTAGGTTTTTAGGCCGACTAGAGTTTGCTTTTTTGGTCCGCATCAGAGTTCGATAGCGCATTCACATCTCCCCAAATGAACCGGACTTACTGGGCAAAAGGAAAAAAGTTCGATTGAAGCGGACTAAACAGGGCTGTAGTGACTGCAGCCTTGGTCTTCTTTGAGAAATCTCATGTGTCCTGTTTCACTGCGTCTGCCTAGAGCATATATTTAGCTTCAGGCTAAATGTTTAGCTTCAGGCTAAATATTTAGCTTGCCAAGTATTTTGTTTGGAGCTCAATATTTAATTTTTGAAATAAATATCTAGTTTGTAAACTAAATATTTAGCTTAGAAGCTAAGTATTTAATTTATAAATTAAATATTTAGCTTGTAAAATAAATATTTAGTGTATATCCAAGTATGTACTTTGTAAACTAAATATGTAGCTTTAAACTAAATATGTAGCTAGCCAGTTTAGTTTGCTAGCTAAATATTTAGCTTAGAAGCTAAGTATTTAATTTATAAAGTAAATATTTAGCTTGTAAAATAAATATTTAGTGTATATCCAAGTATGTACTTTGTAAACTAAATATGTAGCTTCAAACTAAATATGTAGCTAGCCAGTTTAGCTTACAAGCGAAATATTCAGGGTAAATATTTAGCTTGTCAAGTATTTAGTTTGGAGCTAAATATTTAATTTTTGAAATAAATATCTAGTTTGTAAACTAAATATTTAGCTAAGAAGATAAACATTTAATTGATAAACTGAATATTTCGCTTGTAAGCTAAATATTTAGTTTATATCCAAATATGTACTTTATAAACTTAATATTTAGCTTGAAACTGTAAAATTTATAGATGAATAAAGGACCTGGACTCAAATATGACTTTGAAAAATGAACCCCCATTTATTTCTCTTATGACAGGCGAAATAACTAAAATTATTAGTGTTCATTTTTTAATGTGTAACCTTACAAGCGGCACCTCATAGTTTCACAAATAGAGAAACTCCTGTTGTAAAATGCCCTGTTTGCTATTTTCAGCCATTGTTGTACTGTATTGCTATTTATGGACTGGAGAAAAAGTAGATTTTTTTAATTAGAATGTGGCACCATGAAGCTGAACCTGACGAACCGAACCTCAGGAGAATCTACAAACATTTTGCAGCTCCACATCTTAAGCGCACACTCTTCGCTCTGGGAACTACCAGAAAAAGAGCTGCAACTTGTAACACATTTCAGCTTCTCAGAAACGATTTAGTGCCTGGAGGTAAAATGCTGCACATAGTGCAACTTAAAACGCCTCTGCATTTTTTCTCCAGTTCTCCTTCTTCACTCGAGCGCTCCTTCCTGCTGTCTTCTCTGTTTTAATCCCACCATCTGTAACTTGCAGGGACATTATAGCCAAACCAAAAAATGCTGATGAGGAAAAGAATCTGCAGTGACAAATATAGACGCCAAACTCTTACCTACTTCCTCCTCTCACACAGAGACATTTTCCATATCTTATACTAACCGTGAAAGATGTAATTCTCTCTGACCGAAGTGTCCTAAAAACTTCTTATCTTGATGGACGGCTAGATGGTGTTGGACCTGTGTTATATAACGGAGTGTGTTGGGTAGATGAAGCCATAAGTCTGATATTCACACTCGGCTGCTGGTCCTGACAAGGGTAATCCGTCTTCTGGTGGCGCATCGAGCAACAGAAGGTGTTCGGGTTGCTCAAAGGACCTGCTGCAGACGTACGTCACTGTCAGGACCTTCAGACAAAACCTCGACAACTTGATCTATTAAATTCAGACCTGTTTCCCGTTTAAATAAAACAGTCAATTAGCAATATCATTTAAAGCAAACTGAAGCATTTTTCTCCAGGTAACCTCACTAATTAGCGGTTTTCTTATGGCTCCACAGTATTAAACATAGTCCAGAGTTCTACTGTTGCTAACATCACTCAGGATTTCTTCCTTGAAGACGATGGCTCCTCACTTTTCTTCCAAGTTTTAGCATCGTGTTGTGCAACCCCTTGCCTCTCCGGATCAAAACCGCCTTTTTCCTTGACACCCCTTCTATGTACACGTATTATACATCGTTGGAAAGCTAGACATCCTTTGTTTCCAATGATGTATGCCAATCAAGGAAACAATCCTAACTGTAGACACAGCAAACACTTTTGCCAAACCCCTCTCCACAACTCCAACTCATCGTTTGTAGCCTCTAATCACGAGCATAAACGGTATTTTTACATCCACAAGAATCCGATTAATGTCCTCCAATAAAATCGTCCACGACAAGTCCACAATCCAGCAAAATCCGCTGCAGAAAACCTTTGTAAATTCCGTCTTTGTGAGGGAATTTACTAGCAATCCCTAGCATCTGTTAGCATGCTATTGTTAGCCTACAAATTTCACTACGCATGACAGAAAGTGTAAGCTTTTGATTGACATCTTACTAGGTCCAATAGGTGATGGCAGCACCCTCTAGAGAGAGAGAGGGTGTCTTTTTTCTTATTGGGACCCCCTTGACCTATAGTTAGAAAAACGTGCAAAATACGTATTTTTTTGTAGCCTAGAAATCTAATCAAATCGTTGCCGTCGCAAAACAATTTAGCTCTGCAGGTTGACCCTCCCACACTCCATTGTAGCCTCAGCAGGGGGTACCATTGGGTCGGCTAAGTGTAGGCCTGGGCCAATCACAGCGCTCTCTGGGCTTA
Source organism: Valencia hispanica (assembly GCA_963556495.2). Classification (NCBI taxonomy): domain Eukaryota; kingdom Metazoa; phylum Chordata; class Actinopteri; order Cyprinodontiformes; family Valenciidae; genus Valencia; species Valencia hispanica. Next base: position 46,331,381 of record OY747714.1, on the reverse strand, counting down.
GCACCATTAAGGGATAGCTGCGACGGAGCAAAACAACAAAGATGGCGGCAGTTCAGGAACGGTCTGTTGTCAGTAAACCAGATGGTTCTCATGTTTTTCTGAAAAAAAAACGACAGAAGTCTTTGATGTTGTTGCTGGACGCCATGACTGCCCCGTTCTTCTGTGGCGGTGTATATATATATATATATATATATATATATATATATATATATATATATATAAAGTTTGGTGTGGATAAAGGTAATACTTCCGGCTTTAGACCCACACTGTGTTTCAGTGCATCATTCCATTCTTAAGCCACTTCTAAAACATGTATTTTTAGAAAACAAATAAGCAGACACAAGATTTGATCTTTTCCAGGGTATTTAAAATCACATTACTTGGTGACAATAGCACTCAAGGCAAGGCAAAGCAATTTAATTTATATAGGAACACTTTCAGGTGAATTCAGGTGATTCAAGGTCCCTTACGTGATTTGGGGATAAAGTAAAAATAGCATTATCATACAGACAAATCATATAAAGTAAAAACAGCAGTAAAGCAAGAAGAATAAACAAAACATGATACATCAAAGCATTACTCAAAGGCAGCTCTAAACAGATACGTTTTTAGTTGTGATTTAAAAGAACTCAGTGTTTCAGCTTAGGCAACTTTGCAGATTTCTGGAAGTTTGTTCCAGATTAGAGGAGCATAGAAACTGAAAGCTGCTTCTCCATGTTTGGTTCTGATTCTAGGGATGTTGAGTAGACTGGAATTAGAGGACCTGAGTGGTCTGGGGGGGCGGTTGCTATAGTAACAGTAGATCTTCAACATACGTTGGTGCTAAGCCATTCACTGATTTATAAACTAGTAGGAGTATTTAGAAGTCTATTCTCTGAGCTACAGGGAGACAGTGTAAGGCCTTTAGAACTGGGGTGATGTGCTCTACTTTCCTGGTTCTAGTGAGGAACACGAGCAGCAGCGTTCTGGATCAGCTGCAGTTGTCTGATTGACTTTTTAGGCAGACCTGTGAAGACGCTGTTGCAGTAATCAATCCGACTAAAGACAAACGCATGGATGAGTTTTTCTAGGTCGTGTTGCAACATCAGTCCTTTAATCCTAGAAATGTTCTTCAGGTGATAGAAGGCTGACCTTGTTATTGCCTTTATGTGACCCTGGAGGTTCAGGTCTGAGTCCATTACTACACCTAGATTTCTGGCCTGATCAGTAGTTTCTAGCTGGATTAACTAAAGATGTGTGCTGACTATTGATCGTTCCTCTTTAGGTCCAAAAGTAATTACTTCTGTTTTGTTTCTGTTCAGCTGGAGAAAGTAATGGCACATCTATCTATTGATTTGCTTGACTCAGACATATTCTCACTGCCCTAGGGGAAACTTCAGAGGGTTATCTCTCCAAAGAGACCCCAGCCATGTCTCTACTCAAAATGGTTCAAGAACAGCTTTAATTTGAATTTGGATACGTGTTTTGAAAACATTTTGGGCAACATCTGCAGGAATAATACAATATTAGAATATTGCCAACCCAATTTTTAGTTGTCTCTGTTTGATGCCAATGATCTGACCCATCTGAAATGTGGATCCACTGGATGTGTCTTTTAGCATGACTAACCAGAAACTACTCATTGCATCAGTTGACATTAAATAACTTGTCACTTGCTGAAGACAAACCACCAGTGTGATTAATAACAAATATAGTTAATTATGTGAGAAACAAATATGCAGAATCTCTTTGCTTTCATATATGTGAGAGAAATTTTCACACAGATAGGCAAATAATTTGTCCTTCCGACAGAATTTTGACAGGTTATTTTGACAGATTATGACACTGATCATTCACCTACAGTCATTAGATGACTGCAGCCATTAATTGCCACATTTTCATCATGTTGCAAAAGCATTTTCTGTTTGTTCAAAACCGAATTCCAGATGTGAGAAATGGCGAAAAATAGCAAAACGAAACACAAATGTCGCTACCTGCTATCTAGGCTGAGGAACATCATTATTAATAACTGTGATGCAGATAATTTCATGTAACTGCACCCTGACTAATAACACATTATTCTGACTAAAATCAGCCCATAAATTCACCTCACAGTCATTTTAATCAACCTACATGCTCTGTGTTAATCAATCACGGTGGAACCGATATGGATGATGATCTGGAACGCCTTAATGGGCCAAAGGTCCTAAACAGCAGGATAAAAATGATTCAAGGTTGATTCAAGACACATTTCTCAGCTTCTGGTCTCTGTGTTAAAATGTGTTATCCAGTTGCGTCTTTAGAACCCATTTATATATGCTGATAGAAATATAATTGTTCATATGAGGTTCCGTTTGTGAAGTTACAGTCAAAAGTTCACAGCAATAGTTTGGGTTGTTTAGCCTGTCATAAGATAAATAACCCAGCTTTTATTTTGGTAGTCCACTTCTGCTTATCAGTAAGTAAATTGGTATATTAGCTATTTATTATATATTAATATTATATATTAATATTTTAAAATGTACCATTGAGTTAAATGTTTAGTTCGAAGCTAAACATTTAGCTTTAGCTTGCTAGCTAGATATCTAGATTCAAACTAAATATTTAGCATTTATTTCAAAGTGGTAGACTAAATATTTAGTTGACACGGTAAATGTTTAATTTGGAGCTAAATACTTAAATAGTAAACTACATATTTAGTTTATAGCTAAACATTTAATTTTTAAACTAGATATTTAATTTGTAAACCTAATCTTTTGTTTGAAATTGTAACATTTATAAATGAATAAATAACATGGATGCAAATATGACTTTATTTCTCTTATGCCAAATGATGTGGCAATAAGATTAGCTACCATAACAACAGTGGCTTGCAAAATTATTCGGCTCCCTTGAACTTTTCCACATTTTGTCACATTACAGCCACAAACATGAATCAATTTTATTGGAATTCCACGTGAAAGACCAAAACAAAGCTGTGTACATGTGAGAAGTGGAACAAAAATCATACATGATTCCAATTTTTTTTTTAAAGACAAATAAGTGAAAAGTGGGGTGTGCGTAATTATTCAGCCCCCTGAGTCAATACTTTGTAGAACCACCTTTTGCTGCACTTACAGCTGCCAGTCTTTTAGGGTATGTCTCTACCAGCTTTGCACATCTACAGACTGAAATTCTTGCCTATTCTTCTTTGCAAAACAGCTCCAGCTCAGTCAGATTAGATGGACAGCGTTTGTGAACAGCAGCTTTCAGATCTTGCCACAGATTCTTGATTGGATTTAGATCTGGACTTTGACTGGGCCATTCTAACACATGGATATGTTTTGTTTTAAACCATTCCATTGTTGCCCTGGCTTTATGTTTAGGGTCGTTGTCCCGCTGGAAGGTGAACCTCCGCCCCAGTCTCAAGTCTTTTGCAGACTTCAAGAGGTTTTCTTCCAAGATTGCCCTGTATTTGGCTCCATCCATCATCCCATCAACTCTGACCAGCTTCCCTGTCCTTGCTGAAGAGAAGCACCCCCAGAGCATGATGCTGCCACCACCATATTTGACAGTGGGGATGGTGTGTTCAGAGTGATGTGCAGTGTTAGTTTTCCGCCACACATAGCGTTTTGCATTTTGGTCTCATCTGACCAGAGCACCTTCTTCCACATGTTTGCTGTGTCCCCCACATGGCTTGTGGCAAACTGTAAACGGGACTTCTTATGGTTTTCCTTTAACAATGGCTTTCTTCTTGCCACTCTTCCATAAAGGCCAACTTTGTGCAGTGCACCACTAATAGTTGTCCTATGGACAGATTCCCCCACCCGAGCTGTAGATCTCTGCAGCTCGTCCAGAGTCACCATGGGCCTCTTGGCTGCATTTCTGATCAGCGCTCTCCTTGTTCGGCCTGTGAGTTTAGGTGGACGGCCTTGTCTTGGTAGGTTTACAGTTGTGCCATACTCCTTCCATTTCTGAATGATCGCTTGAACAGCGCTCCGTGGGATGTTCAAGGCTTGGGAAATCTTTTTGTAGCCTAAGCCTGCTTTAAATTTCTCAATAACTTTATCCCTGATCTGTCTGGTGTGTTCTTTGGACTTCATGGTGTTGTTGCTCCCAACATTCTCTTAGACAACCTCTGAGGCCGTCACAGGGCAGCTGTATTTGTACTGACATTAGATTACACACAGGTGCCTCTATTTAGTCATTAGCACTCATCAGGCAATGTCTATGGGCAACTGACTGCACTCAGACCAAAGGGGGCTGAATAATTACGCACACCCCACTTTTCAGTTATTTATTTGTAAAAAAAAAATTTTTGGAATCATGTATGATTTTCGTTCCACTTCTCACGTGTACACCACTTTGTTTTGGTCTTTCACGTGGAATTCCAATAAAATTGATTCATGTTTGTGTCATGTTTTGCGGTTAAGGAGGACCCAAATGCAGCGAAGTACAAAGTAAGGAGGATTTAATGAAAACAAGGAACAGCAACTTACAGAACTCAGGAGGGTATATAAGGCAGCAAACAGGAAACAGGAACCAGACGGGCAACAAGGAAGGCAGAGACCAGGCGGGGAAGAAAGACGGACGAACCAGCGAGTAGTGACTGAATGAGAACCGAATATATACTGAGGAGGAGAGTGAAGAGTGAACACGGGAGGAGCAGGAGACCAATTAGTAAAAGCGGTTGCAGCTGAGGGGGATTGAGCAGGTGGAACTGATTAGCAGCTGGGATGGAAGGCAGAATGGCTAGGAGACAGAAGACTCTAGAAAGGATACTTAAAAAAACTATCTAAAGAGAACTCTAAGGGAAACGTAAGGACACACTGGAGAACAGAAGGAGGAATTAAATAAAGAGATAGAGGAAACACAAATGGGAAGGTGGACATAGACAAAGGTGAAAAACATCTACAGAACCCAGGGAGTGCCACAATACAAAAATATAATTACACTGAATAAGAAAAACTACTAACTTGAGACACAAACAGGAGGAACAAAACAAGAGGGCACCTTGGGGTAAAAAGGGGAAGAAAACCAAGTGGAAGGAAAAACTCAAACTTGCCACACAAAAACCAAAGACCATGACAGTTTGTGGCTGTAATGTGACAAAATGTGGAAAAGTTCAAGGGGGCCGAATACTTTTGCAAGCCACTGTATACAGATGATACTCAGCTCTACATTACCTAAAGAACAGGGACTTCTTTGTTTCAATAGGAAACTTTTCATCAGAACAAACAGAAATCACATGTGGTGTGCCCCCAGGGCTCCATCCTGGGGCCCCTCTTATTTAATATCTACATGCTCCCACTAGCCTAGATTGTAACAACCAATAAGATTAGCTACCATAACCATGCAGATGATACTCAGCTTTACATTAAGATGTCACCAGGTGACTATGAACCCATCCAAACCCTAAGTAAATGCATCGAGCAAATCAATGGATGGATGTGCCATAACTTTCTCCAGCTGAACAGAAACAAAACAGAAGTAATTACTTTTGGACCTGAGGAGGAAAGATCAACAGTCAGCACTAAGCTTCAGTTAATACAGCTAGAAACTACTGATCAGGCCTGAAATCTAGGTGTAGTAATGGACTCAGACCTGAACCTCCAGGGTCACATAAAGGCAATAAAAAGGTCAGCCTTCTATCACCTGAAGAACATTTCTAGGATTAAACGACTGATGTCGCAACAGGACGTAGAAAAACTCATCCATGCGTTTATCTTTAGTTGGATTGATTACTGCAACAGCATCTTCACAGGTCTGCCTAAAAAGTAAATGAGACAGCTGCAGCTGATCCAGAACGCTGCTGCTCGTGTTCCTCACTAGAACCAGGAAGGTAGAGCACATCACCCCAGTTCTAAAGTCCTTACACTGGCTCCCTGTAGCTCAGAGAATAGACTTCTAAATACTCCTACTAGTTTATAAATCATTAAATGGCTTAGCACCAAAGTATGATGACGATCTACTGTTACTATACCAACCACCACCAGACCACTCAGGTCCTCTAATTCCAGTCTACTCAACATGCCTAGAATTGGAAACAAACACGGAGAAGCAGCTTTCAGTTTCTATGCTCCTCTAATCTGGAACAAACTTCAGGACAACTGTAAATCTGCTGAAACACTGAGATCTTTTAAATCAAAACTAAAAACGTTTCTGTTTAGAGCTGCCTTTGAGTAATGCTTTCATGTATCATGTTTTTGTGTATTCTTCTTGCTTTACTGCTGTTTTTACTTTATATCCTTTGTCTGTGTGTTACTGCTATTTTTATTTCCCACTTAATCATGTAAAGCGCCTTGAATTACCTTGTTGTTGAAAGTGTGCTATACAAATTAAATTGCCTTGCCTTGCCTAAATAACCCAAATCATTCCTGTTAACTTTTGACCGTGTAACTTTACAAACAGCACCTCATATGTTCATGCCTAAACAGTGTTTACCATTTCTGTTCATTATAATAAGTACCATTGTGTAATCAAGGTCATATTCTGTTATTTTGTTGACTTCTTCTATGCAGTAATGTGGTATGATTTAAATAAATTGTCTTGTTGAATGCTGATGCTGTGTGTCTGCATCTCCTCAAACTGACAACCACACTCGCTGTGGCAAGCAAACACCACATTTCACTTTAAATTAGCTCCCTGCCTTCACACACACAGCTGCAGTGTCATACACAAAGACACTCGGTGAGACGTGTTTCTGCCTCAGCAAACCAAACTCACACAGGCAACAAGCAATATCTTCGTCACATGTGGGAGCGGCAGATCTGAACCGGGCCACCCAGCGACGCTCATGCATGGCTGGCATGCACTGATCTAAACTGAGACCGGCGGCGGCTGGTGGTCACCACGTTCCCCACACTTCTCAGCTCTCCGACTTACATCCACACCGTGCTTTTATTGTGAAAAGTCTTTGATAGCTGAGCATTACAATGATGGCTGGGGGGGGGGAATTGGCGTATAAAGTACAATATGTCTTCCATAACATAATAAAGAACAAAATACTATGGGATGTCCTTTTGTCCAGAACTTGTCATCAACCCCCACCTATCTTTATCTCTTTTGGTTATGTCAATATTTCCCCTGATATGAGATTGTATAAGTTGGAGGTACAGGATGGAACTCCAGTAGATTAGAGTCTTCAGCTCTTTCTGGGGAAACCCATGGCGTTTCCACACCAGAATGCATATACAGGTGAAACTCGAAAAATTAGAATATTGTGCTAAAGTTAATGTATTTCAGTAATTCAGCTTAAATGGTGAAACTAATAAATGATGTAGACTCATTACATGCAAGGCGAGCCTTTATTTGTTAGAATATTGATGATTATGGCTTACAGCTTATGAAAACCCCCAAATTCAAAATATCACAAAAAGTAGGATATTGTGAAAAGGTTCAATATTTTAGGCTTTAAGTGTCACACTCTAATAAACTAATTAATCCAAAACAGCTACAAAGGGTTCCTGATCCTTTAAATGGTCTCTCAGTCTGGTTCAGCAGGAATCCCAATCATAAGGAAGACTGCTGACCTGACAGTTGTGCAGAAAACCATCATTGACGCCCTCCATAAAGAGGGAAAGCCTCATAATGTAATTGCAAAAGAAGTTGGATGTTCCCAAAGGGCTGTATCAAAGCACATTAATTGAAAGTTATGTGGAAGGGAAAAACATGGAAGGAAAATGTGCACAAGCAGCAGGGATGAGCGTAGCCTGGAGAGGATTGTCAGGAAAAGGCCTTTGAAAAGTGTTGGGGACCTTCATAAGGAGCGGACTGAGGCTGGAGTTAGTGCATCAACCAAACACAGATGGATCCTAGACATGGGCTTGAAACATCCTATTCCTCTTGTTAAGCAGCTCCTGAACAACAAATAACACCAGAAACGTCTTACCTGGACTAAAGAAAAAAGAGAACTGCAAAGTTTGCATCTGATTTGGAAACTAAGGTCCCAGAGTCTGGAGGAAGAATGGAGAGGAACACAATCCAAGATGCTTGAAGTCCAGAGTGAACTTTCCATAGTCTGTGTTGATGTGGGCAGCCATGTCATCTGCTGGTGTTGGTCCACTGAACTTCATTAAGTCCAGAGTCAACGCTACCATCTACCAGGACCTTTTGGAGCACTTCATGCTTCTTTCTACAGACCAGCTTTATGGAGATGCTGACTTCATTTTCCAGCAGGACTTGGTACCTGCCCACACTGCCAAAAGTACCAAAACCTGGTTCAATGACCGTGGGATTACTGTGCTTGATTGGCCACCAAACTGGCCTGACCTTTGAACTCATACAGAATCTATGAAACATTGCCAAGAGAAAGATGAGAAACATGAGACGGAACAATGCAGAAGAGCTGAAGGCTGCTATTGAAGCTTCCTGGTCTTCCATAACACCACAGCAGTGCCACAGCCTGATAGCATCCATGCCACGCCGCATTGAGGCAGTAATTGATGCAAAAGAGCCTAAACCAAGTACTGAGTACATATGCATAGGCAAGGCAAGGCAATTTTATTTGTATAGCACACTTTCAACAACAAGGTGATTCAAGGTGCTTACATACATTTCTCTATTTAAAATCTTTGTTTTATTGATTTCATCTAATATTCAAAATCTTCTGAGATTTTGAATTTGGAGTTGTCATAAGCTGTAAGCCATAATCATCTAAATTATGACAAGTAAAGGCTTGAAATATCTCGCTTTGCATGTAATGAGTCTATATTATATATCATTTTCACCTTTTCAGTCAAATTACTGAAATAAATGAACTTTTGCATGATATTCAGATTTTTCGAGTTTCACCTGAATACTCCTTCCAGTGAGTTCTGGTTCTCCCAGTGGTTCTCCTTATAGACGGATGTACCTGGAAAACCTACAATAGGTAGCTTCCAGGAGGCGTCATGATCGGTGGCCAGAACCACCTCCAAAGACTGAAGCTGTACTCCCCACTAGTCCCAGATTGGAGGGTCCCTTATCCTATCTGCAAGTCAGAGCCAAGCCCTTTGGATGAAGCTCATTTCAGTGACATGTCTCTGGGATTTCTTCTTTAGGTCATGACCCATCACTCAGGATTGGAACGTAGATGAACCATTGAGAACTTTACCTTTCAGTTCGCTCTTTCTTCACCGTGAAGCAATGGCCAGAGACCCATCTATCCGTCTCCTGCCACTCTCCCTTAACCTTGCTAGAATAAGACATCAATATACCCTCCTCCAGGAACTAACTCCAGACCAAGAGAGAGTTTTGATAGCGACATGTCAAGCTGCAAGAATACAGACGTTAGCATGTTATCTATCAGTGCACAACATTCTCCACGCTTCTGGTATCTGACAAAAGACCAGTAAGAAGCAGTTTTGGATGACAGACGAGGATGAAGGAAGGGGGAGTTCATGTAGATAAGAGATGATAGCCTAATAATTTACAGCCTAATGTTTTCAAATTGATGGGTTGGCAGGTTTGAGTGGTGCAACTTCAGTCTGCACTTCCTCGTATTGATCAAGACGCTGTATTAAATCCATAAAACGCCTGAAGGACACGCACCGTAGAGACTCTGACTGACTCAACCGTAGACTTTACATGTAATCTTGCCGCAACTGACCCTGACGTTTGGGGCGGTGTGAACGCCCCATTAGAGTCGACTCTCAACTCCTTGAACGACGGTGTGTATTAAGAGGTTTGGCCAATGCGAGAATGTTTTAGGGAAAACTCTGGTGACGCTGACACGCTTGAACAAATGAGACGTTAATTTTAAGCAAGTCTATTACAGATCTGGGCACGACATACTTTGCCTTTTTTCATCACTGTTAGCTTAAAGCTCTGACTCAGGCCTAGTTTATACTAATGCGTCAGCGGAGGGGGGGAGGGACACTCTGTGCCATCATCTGTTGATTCAAGTGCTCTGCGTCAGGCCCAACTTTTTAAATGTCCGTCGAAATGTACGGAGAGTGCAAGCCTGTGATTGGTCAGCACGCCACTTCCTTTAAATTCATCAACAGCGCCGTTATTTTCAACAACAAAAAAACAAGAGTGCTGACCATATCTAGCAGCAGACATGGAGCAGATCGAAGAACGTCTTGCATATGGCAATTTATGAGTGTTCAGCGTCCATTTTATTACATTTGTACACGAAATGCTCTTTGGAGTTTTGAAAGAGGCAGAAATTGTTCAAGAAAAGAGTTTTGCACTAAAAGTTAAAAAAAAGTAAATAGACTGCCGTTGACTGCAAAGCTGGCAGGACCTCCACGGAAGATGTGTTACGCCCCCTGTTGTCCTGGCGGCGAATTGCTTTGCAAGACTCCCCAGGCAACGGAGACCTATAAAAGGAAAATGTCTCCGTTGATATGTGTGGGTGTGAGTGCAAACGTGCCGACAGAGAATTATAAACTAGGCTTTAAAACCGAGACCCCAGATCCGATATGTTATCAGACGCCACAGCCGCTTCAGTACACCTTCAAGGTCATGTCCCAAAGATGCCAACAGAAGCGTATTAAGTGCAAAAAGCAAAACCCTGAGGTTCCCCAACCAGGCGCACTCACCTAAAACACTAAACCTTTAGAGCCTGTTCATTAAAATATGGATACGGTTCTTGATTTGGTGATTGGGAAGTGATAGGACCCAATAACAGGCAGGAGGCAGGCAGAGTCATAATGAGGGAGTTTATTTAATGACAAATCTCAAGAACTCCCCACAAGTGCAAGCTTCCACAATGGGAAAACAGGAGAATCCAGTGAGAAGCAACTGAAGACGAGTGGGTTAAATACTTGCCGGAGTGAGGAAGTGGTGAGTCTGTTTAATAGAACGAGTAACAGCTGTCTGGGGAGAATGACAATCTGGAATTGGGGGAAAATAACTAACCGTCAGATTGATGACTACCCAGGGGGACGCTGGGATCAGGAAAACTGACTAAAAAACGAAAAAAAATGAAGACAATCAAAACCAGAAAATCTGAGAATGAAGAGAAGTCCAGGACTGACATTAAACCGAAATGACTCAAAGTCCACAGGATCATGACAGAACCTGGTGCTTCGTTATTCCCACTGCATCCCCAAAGAATCTCTAGACTGGGAAGAGATTGGAAGATTTTGTCCCAAGGTCGACGAAACCCTTCTGGACCAGACAATCAAACAACGTTGAGAGTCAAGAACTGGTCTGCTTTTCCAAGTCTGAGTCTAAAAACAAACTGCTCCTCCTGAATCCAGGGTTCGGTAACGAGTCGGACCCTCCCCTTAAACACAAGAGGTTAAAGCCAATACTTTCGTCTCCTGATATCCCCAGAAAAGGAAGATCTGAAGATACGAGGTGCACAAGATAACACCAATCTTTTCCTCGATGCATGCATAGGATCTGAATGAACGTTTAAAACACTGCAGTTTAAAATTAACGTTCATGTCAAACTCCAGGTTTTTAATTACTTATTTTTATTTGACAGGTACATTGCAATTCAACATAGTATGAAACAAGCTTGTGACTGATGCGATGCAAAAAGAGTTCGTAGCTAATGCAAATTTTCAACTCCAGTCCCTGGTTGGGCCTTTCTACACAACAATAAAATTTTCCATGTCATACTAAAAACGTACCTATATATATATATACACACACTATATAAATCCTTTACGTACAAAAACTCAGTGCTATTTAAAGATGGGTTGACCCCTTTATCCTCCACCGCAAGAACTTCCTCATTAGATGAAACTAATTCTTCTTTCTTGGTCGTCCTGCCCACATCCACTAAAGAGAAAACCTTATTCCCAGACATGAATCAGGAGATTATTCATTCAGTAAAAACGTCTGTGGGAGTCTGCTGAGATAAAAAAAAAAAAAAAAAAAAAAGATAAAGAAGCGGAAAACCTTTTGCTCCACAGAACCTGTCACCTCACGCCACCTGTTCATCATCAATCTGAGCAGAAGTATTTTCCTTCGGATTTCTTTCCTTCTTGTGAGGAGGAAGGACGCAGGAAGTTTGTTTTTTTATTATTATTTGTTCATATCCAATTATCGCTCCAGGAACATAAAACAGGATGACAATGAGGAGGAGAACCACTCTCTGTAAATAAAACAAAACCAATTGCACTGTCTGGTTTAAAAAAATATATATATATTAGCAGGTTTCCAGGGTGGATTTAATGAGATTTAATAACATGACTGACGGGTTGGGATTTAGGCTGATGTGCAGAATCAGTAAAAATATTCAGCTGCATGTGGACTAAAGAGGCTGCGTTGGAATTATTGTTTTAGTGGCGATCCAGTTCATTATTCCATATTCAGAACAAACTTTTTTTTTTTACAGCGATGGAAAAATCTGAAGGCTGTCTGTCATTTTGACATTAATAGTCACACCTCAGATAGTTTCAACTTTACGGACAGTAGAGTAGAGATAACGAAATCGATCAAAAGAAAAAAAAGATTCCCATGAAGAGCATCAGACCATCATCTCAGTCCTGGACACCGTACCCAATGCACCTCGCCAACCGGGGAGCTAACAGCGCGTTGAAGAGTCACTGAGGCTCACTAGAGCCTGGTGTCGTACCAACCAGCGGTGCATGCTGGGGGATTTCCTCCCGCTGAAGCAATAGCCTGCGGGTGCAGGAAACGGCTCGTTCAGAGAATCCTTCTGAGTTCTGATCACTTCAACTGGAGAAAATGTTCCAGTGATTTCCAAACTTTGGCTGAATGAATGAATGATTCTAGAATTGCGCTGCTGTGGGTGGCTGCATGTTGGAGTGCCTCTGTTGGCTACATATTAAGTTTTGTTTTTTTGTACATTGGTTCCTCTTTTTTCTTGAGGAAGATTGCATTTTTTGACCTATATACTTTCTAGTTTTTGGTGCTGTGAAGCTGAAAGGATTTTTGCTGTAAATTTTTCACTTTTTGACAACTTGTTATGATGCGTAACCATGGCAACAATGTGGTTTACAGCAGGGAGCAGCTGATTAACATCGCAAAAGCTGAAATAATACCTCAATTGAAGCCACAAATCCCTGATGAGTTGATAAGGAGGAGACGTGGATGCAGAGCAGGAGCGAAAAGGAGACAGAGAAAGAGGAAGTTCAAGCCATCTCTTCCATCGATCATAATGGGCAACGTAAGATCACTGGCTAACAAGATGGATGAACTCCAAGCCCTTACAAGGACTCAGCCAGAGTACCGGGAATGCAGTGTTATGTGTTTTACGGAGACGTGGCTGCTGGATCATATCCCCGACTCCAACGTCTGTCTGCCAGGCTTCCTGACTGTACGAGCAGATAGAGATCTGAAAACGAGCAGGAAAAGAAAAGGTGGTGGAGTAGCAGTGCTTGTCAACAACAGATGGTGTCATCCAGGACATGTTACTGTGAAGTGTCGTCTCTGCAGCCCAGATGTCAAACTCTTGGCAGTGAGTTTTCGTCCATATTATTTACCAAGAGAGTTCACCAGTGTAATTTTGGCAGTTGTTTACATTCCACCTTCAGCCGTTGCCGACAATGCATGTGATGTCATCAGTTCCGTTGTTGCTAATCTACAGACAGAGCACCCCAATGCATTTGTAGCAATATCTGGTGATTTTAATCATGCCTCGCTCTCTACTACACTTCCAACATTTCAACAGTTTGTCAGCTGCTCTACAAGAGAAAACAGGACCTTGGATTTGTTTTATGCAAATGTAAAGGATTCATACATGTCCAAACCAAGACCTCCTCTGGGACAATCAGATCACAATCTTGTTTTTCTTTGTTCAAAATATAAACCACTTGTTCAGAGGCAACCTGTTACAAAGAAAATTGTGAGAAAATGGTCACAGGAAGCTGAAGAAGCCCTGTGGGGTTCTGTTGCAACCACAGACTGGATGACTCTTTGCCAAGCACATTGAGAGGACATCAATGCCATGACTGAGTGTGTGACTTACTACATAAACTTCTGTGTGGACAACATCATTCCCACCAGAACAGTGAGATGCTCCCCTAATAACAAACCCTGGATCACCAGTGACCTGAAGGAACTGCTAAACAAGAAAAAAAGAGCCTTCAGGGAGGGAGACAGGGAATTACTGAGGAGTATACAGAAGCCACTTAAGGTCAAGATCGGAGACAGCAAGGAGGCATACAGGAAGAAGCTGGAGAACAAACTACAGAGGAACAATATCAGAGATGTCTGGTCAGGAATGAGAAAGATCACCGGCTTTAAGGACAGGAAGGATTGGATAGATGGAAGTCTGGACAGAGCCAATGAACTGAACTAGGAACTAGCACAGCATCCTCCTCTCCTGTTCCCAGCCAAACAGACATCCCACTCTCCTCTGATCAACAGCTTTCCTGTTACACCTCGGATGTTTTATCCTTCACCTCAGCCATGGACTCTTCTGATTCCACAAGTTTGACGTCAACCAAGTCAGGAAATGCTGCTACCCCCTTTGCCTCCCCCTCCCACTTGTCTGTCTCCAAAAGTCAGGTGAAGAGGCAGCTGGAGAAACTGAACCGGAACAAGGCTGCAGGTCCAGATGGTGTCAGCCCCAGAGTCCTGAAGGCCTGTGCAGAGCAGCTCTGTGGGATTCTCCAGCACCTCTTCAACCTTAGCCTAACCCAGGAGAAGGTTCCAGTGTTGTGGAAGACATCCTGCCTTGTTCCAGTACCCAAAAGAACCCATCAGTCATCAATGACTATAGACCCGTTGCCCTGACATCCCACATCATGAAGGTCCTGGAGAGACTCCTATTGGCACCCCTGAGTAAGCAAACCAAAACGTATCAGGACCCACTGCAGTTTGCTTATTGCTGTGGAGTTGGAGTTGAAGATGCCATCATCCACCTACTTCAACCAACCCACTGTCATCTGGACAAAGCAGGCAGCACTGTGAGGATCATGTTCTTTGATTTCTCCAGTGCATTTAACACAATTCAGCCTGATTTACTTTGTCAGAAACTCCTGAAGGCACAGGTGGAGCCCTCAACAATCGCCTGGATGAATGACTACCTGACCAACAGACCACAGTTTGTGAGACTGAACAATTGTGTGTCAAACCAGGTGGTAAGCAGCACAGGAGCACCACAGGGGACTGTACTCTCACAATTCCTTTTCACTCTGTACACCTCAGACTTCCAGTACAAATCAGAGAGCTGTCATCTGCAGAAATACTCAGATGACTCTGCAATTGTCGGATGTATCAGAGATGAACAAGAAGCTGAATACAGAGAGCTGGTGGACCGCTTTGTGACATGGTGTGGAAACAATCGTCTCACCTTGAATGTGAACAAAACAAAGGAGATGATTGTAGATTTCAGAAGAAACAGGGATAAGTCAAACACTGTTTCCATCATGGGTGAAGAAGTGGAGGTGGTTGAGGAGTATAAATACATCGGAGTTCATCTTGACAACAGACTGGACTGGAGACTGAACAGAAGGGACAGAGAAGATTGTACTTCTTGCGGAAGCTTAGGTCCTTCAAGGTTTGCAGCAAGATGCTGGAGATCTTCTACAAGTCTGTTGTGGAGAGTGTAATCTCTTCAGCCATCATCTGTTGGGGTAGCAGCATCAGAGCCAGGGACTTAAAAAGGCTCAACAACCTGATAAAGAAGGTTCTGGTTCTGTTCTTGGGACAACTGTGGAAAATCTGGAGATGATGATGCAGAGAAGGATTCTTCACAAAATCAAAAAAATTATGGACAACCCTGAGCATCCTCTTCATGAGACAGTCATACAACAACAGAGCGTCTTCAGTCAGAGGCTTCTTCAGTTTCGCTGCAACACAGACCGCTACAGGAAATCCTTCCTGCCCACAGCCATCATCATCTACAACAACTCCTTAAAGAATTAATTAAATGAGTTATACCAACACTTAATTTCCCTCTGGGAGGAAAAAAATTTTTTTTGAATTGAATTGAATTGAAGTGGCACTTAGGGCGCTTTACGGACCTAGAAAAACTCATCCACGTGTTTATCTTTAGTCGGATTGATTACTGCAACAGCGTCTGCACAGGTCTGCCTAAAAAGACAATCAGACAGCTGCAGCTGATCCAGTTCTAAAGTCCTTACACTGGCTCCCTGTAGCTCAGAAAATAGACTTCTATATACCTCTACTAGTTTATAAATCATTGAATGGCTTAGCACCAACATATGTTGAAGATCTACTGTTACTATAGCAACCCACCCCTGGCCACTCAGGTGCTCTAATTCCAGTCTACTCAACATCCCTAGAATTAGAACGAAACATGGAGAAGCAGCTTTCAGTTTCTATGCTCCTCTAATCTGGAACAAACTTCCAGAAAACTGCAAATCTGCTGAAACACTGAGTTCTTTTAAATCACAACTAAAAACTAATCTGTTTAGAGCTGCCTTTGAGTTATGTTTTGTTGTATCGTGTTTTATGTATTCTTCTTGCTGTTTTTACATTGTATGCTTTGTCTGCGTTTTACTGCTGTTTTTATTTTACCACTTAATCATGTAAAGCACCTTGAATCACCTTGTTGTTGACAGTGTGATATACAAATGAAATGGGCTTGCCTTGGCTAGTTCCAGTCTCCTAGTCTGGCAGCACATTCAGCCTCCAGAACAACGTCTACACCCTCTTGAGAAGTCAATCCATTGCTCGGATTGAATATTAATTCAAATGAATTTAAAAAAATAAATACTATCGAAGATATTAACATTTGAAATTGTATTATGACCTGTTTTTTGTTTGCTTTTTTGACCCCGTTTGGTCAAAATGACGGTCAACAAAAAATATCCAGCTCCCCCTATGTGTGGAAATTACCAAAACAATCGAGCTTATTAAGAAGGAATCCATGTTTAAGTTCGCTTTGATATTTTCAGACTAGTGACTTTAAAACACTTCAAACTCGGACCTTCATCACAGCTATGGCCTTTTGGGGACCCAGCAGTCAAACATCAACCTGGAATGGATCAACTAGACCTCCATCTGGCAACTCAGTTCCAGTGACTTGAAAGAATACTTGAGCTTTCATCTTAAACCTAAGAGGATTCACTCAAGTATTTCACGTTGGCTTTGAGGGGAATAGTTCTTTGTAGTTTTGGGGAGAGAGGTCTTTGCATTCGGCTTGATTGCGCTGAAATGAACAGCCCCACACCGTAGTGGTTGTTCTTGTAGATTTTATTAGCTCTGATGCTGTGCATGAACCTGATATTTGTTGAAGCGGCGGATGGATGGATGCTCTCTGCCTTAAACAGAAAGACGCTGAGCAGATCTGAAGGACTTTTTTCAAGCCGTGGGGTTATACATTTGTTTTCTGTGTAGCTGAGCATGAAAAAGCCCCTCCAGAAGTTTTATCTCTGAAATAAGAAGATTACCAAAGACGGAACCACTTGTAGCTTTAGTCCTTCATTTTCTCAGGGAATATTGGATTTCTAACTGGGTTTTATTTACCTTTTTAAAAGTTAGGATCTTTGCAGAGAGAGAGCGCGTTAAACGCTTTCCCGCTAGTTAAACTGCCCTATAGCGGAATATTGATCCAGATCAACCTGAATCCTTCATTCGTACTGATTCAACTTCTTTATTTCACTAATATTTGAGCTTAAATTTTTTTTAAACTACTACAAAGACCCCAAAAACAGGAGGCTTTATAACATGATTTCACAAACCAATAACCTATTTGTGACAGAAACCCCCTAAAAGCTTTAAATTCATTTGGAAATGAGGCTAAATGGAGGCAGGAGGCTAAACCCACCAGATTCTGACGGCTCTTCAACTGAAGTCACAAAAGCCTTTATTATACATTTTGTTGTACTTTGAATACGTTCTGGGACGTCATTTAAGTCATTACAGACTTCAAAACCACAACTTTTCTTACAACATAAATAGACCGCTGTGTTTGCTTTAACAGCTTAAGACCAATAGATAAATAACTAAAATGAAGGACAAACCTGAACAGTTTCAGCTCTCGGCTTCATTGATATCGGACCTTAATGAGCTCATTAGGTTGATCGCCTGTTCGCGGGACTCATTAGGAAAAGGCCAAGTGATGCAAAACTTCAAAGCTTTATGAATAATCTGAGTCCACAGTCAGCAGGCGCGAACTCTGAGCTCTGAACATCAGAATAACAGATTCTCACTGAGCAGCTGAAAGCTGAGAGGACAGATGAACATTTTCGGAAAGCTTGAGGTTTTAGTTGTTGGTATTTTCCTGAATGTATATATTTTTTTAAATGTAGCAGATGATTTGTTTTTGGTCCATTGCTCTTTGCAAAATAGGTTAAAGTCTGGCAGATTTGATGGAGAACATATTATAGTTCTGGACTTTAACTGGGCCAATCTGACACATGGAACATGCTTTCCCCTTAGCAACAAGTCATACACTTGAAGTTCATTTGATCAAATACACTTCTTTGGAATATTTTCCCACAATTCCGATTGGAACATTTTCGAGTTTATTTAAATATTCTTTAGGGATACTGTAAGAAAATTCAAGTATACAACTTTTTGCTAAGGGTTGATCTAAACCACTTCTCTTGCAGCACCTAGCAGGTCTTCTTCCAGGATTTAGCTCCATCCATTTCTCATCGACCAGCTTCCTTGTCTCTGCTGGATAAAAGCATTTCCGCATTAACCGAATATTTTCCGTATTTGACGGATTATTTTTGTTGTTGTAATGGTGACGGAAAAATCTAAATGCCCCGTCAATCATTCGGACAAATTAGTGTTCACACCTCTGACCACCTGCTGCAGACACGCAGACATTTTCGACTTTTACGCACGGACTACAGGTAACTGAATCAATCACAAAAAAGATTCCCATGAAGAGCATCTGAGCATCATCTCAGGCCTGGACACCGTGCTCGACGCATCTCACTAACCGGGAGCTGACAGCGCATTGAAGAGTATCGGTGTGTTCTCACCGAAAGCGTTTGAAGCGTCAACGGCGTCAGGTTTACGTGTGAAGTCATTGCAGAAGCGCGCTGACGCACATCAGGTTTTTTGCGCGAATGAAGTGTTTGACGTTGACGTCAGAAAATACGCGGGTCATTTTATGTGGTGCATTTTGTGCATTTTTGCGTCAGCTGCTGAAGTTGAAAAATCTGAACTTCGTCGTCAATTCGCGCCGCGTCAGCCAATCAGGAGCCTGGTGACGTGGTGTCACATGATGCTGTGACTAGTGCTGCCGCGAGTAGGCGACCTAACCGATGAGGTCGAATATGCAATATTGTCGACGTCAGTTTTTGTCGTCGAGCGTAAAGTTTCAAAGGACCAAAACAACATATTTCTCCTAAACCACTAGATGGCGCAGCGCGCTTTAGTCACAGACTTCCACTCAACTCAGATGACGGCCTTCCCAGTGACGATAAAGCGATGGTGTCTCAACGCTGCGCAGTGGCTGCAGTCATTACCTGTTCACTACGTATTAATCATGTGATTCACCCCGTTCGGCTGAAACAAGGGAACGGTGTATCCAATGTAGCGACCCATTTAGCAACACGTACAGCCCTGATATGGATGTTATTACACAACAAAATCTTGTTGCATAGAACAAAACAAATTTCAATGTCTTTATTTTTTAAGAAATTTATAAGAATTTTAAAAATAAAATAAGAATTTAGTGAATTAATAAATGATTAATTAATCAATAAATACTATTTAATTAATTAAATTCTTAATTAGTGAATTACGAATTTAATAAATAAAATAAGAATTTTGTTCAATTTAAATATTTTCAGTTTTGTGAATCGAATGGTAATGTTTACTGAAAATAAAATGACGTGGAATTAAATAGTTTTTTTCTTCTTAAACAAAATAATCGTTTAGACTAATCGATTAATCGGTTGTGACCCAGTTCACGGTGTCAGGGTCCGGGAAAATTCATTCATTCATTCAACATGGAGGAAATAGTGATAACGGCCGTGGCTAATCACCCCAAGCTATACGACACCAGCTGCATTCTCTACAAAGACAGGAATAAATAGGAGCTCGCTTGGAGGAATATAAGTGAGGAACTTGGTAAGTTCATGTCACTTTTGAAAGTTTTCACGTTACTGACCCTGTGAACCTTCGCAGGGTACTCTCCACAATAAATAGAGATTTTACACCATAGAGACTCTCTATTCCAACGCTAGATCGACAGCTGCCATCTTGCAAAAACACCGTCTGGCACTAGCTCCTCCCACAAGTTGGGTATTTCTGCCTTGACAAAATACACCATTTTGACGCATCAACTTCGCTTTGGACGCGTGTCGAGGTGCGAATGTTCAAGTGTCAAACTTGGGTGTGCGGCGCGTTTTGACGCTTTGGTGTCGTAGCAACCAGCGGTGCACGCTGGGGGATTTCATCCCGATGAAGCGATAGCTTGCTGGTCAGGAAACGGCTCGTTCAGAGAGTCTTTCCGATTTTTGATCACTTCAACTGGAAAAATGTTCCCTGATTTCCAAACTTTGGCTGAAGCGGCGCTTAAGTCCATTCTCCAGTGTGGATTCAGCCTCCACAACAACGCCTAAACCCCCATGAGAAGTCATCTGTCCTAGTCAAATATCCCAAACCTCTTGACAAAAACCTCTGCAGCGATCAATCCCACTGTTTGGTTACGAACGAATGGGTGAGGAGGGCCACAGCAGGTGAACTGTTCCTATTGTAAGTGAAATTGTTTCATTGTTTATATGTATTTCTCTATTCATCTCGTTTGGATTTAATATTACGTAAAATGAAAAAAAAAAAAATACTATTGAATATGTTATAATTTTAAAACATTGACGGGTAAAAATTGATTATGCCCGGAATTTTTTTTAAACTAAAACATGTAGCGTGACCTCTGGGTCTCCACCATGTGTCACTGTGGGGGTGGTGAGTTCAGAAAGATGTGCAGCCAGGTTCAGTTTAGCGTTTTTCTTGTTGGCCAAAGAGTGTTAGTTGCCATAGAAACCCAGAGGAGGTAGTTATAACAAAGGTTTCCTTCTTGCCACTCTTCGTGAGCGCCACTTATAGTCGCCATAAACAAGAATCCATACTGCAGTTTTACCATGAGCCATAGGAAACACAGATGTTGCTCTGCACATCACCTAAACACACCATCCCCATGGTGACGCACGGTGGTTGCTGCGTCATGCTGTGGGAATGCTTTTCTTCATCGGGAGATGGGCGGAGCTTAATGTACGAGGCATCCCTGAAGGAAACCTCAGAGGTTCACTTTCCAGCAGGACAATGACACTAAAACAAAAACAAAAAAAACTTCCATTCTTTGGCCTGACAAAAATATCTTAAGTTTAGAAAAACAGAAATTGATGTTTTTTTATTCATTTGAGGCAATAACTTAAGTTTTTTTTCCAACAAATCAAGGAATTCGTAAGCTTCAACACAATCTTTCTGAGTCATCAGTACTTAAATCTGGAAGTTGCGCTTCAGTACAACCAATGAAAGAAATTTTGTTGTGAAAACCAACTTTTGCAATTAGCTTTTGAGTCAAAGTGTTTTACTCGGACAAGTAAAACAGAGGTTTTGCTATATTCAATTACAAAAAAAAATAAAAAATGGTTTTGCAGTCTCCTGTGAACTTAAATCGTTGAATATTTGGGTAAAAACACTGAAAACAACATTTAAACTAGTGGAATATGAGCTTTGTTTTAGGTCACTACAGATCATAAATATAGTAAAATTACCATTAAAGGTCTATGGGCGAGTGTAGCTCAGTGTGTAGAGTAGCTGGCTGGTAATTGGAGGGTTCATTTCCAGCTTCGGCCTGTTATATGTTGCTCTGCTATGCATTAAATAAATGCATTACGTTCATTAAGTTGTCAAGTTAAACAAGCGTGAATAAATTAAGTCAGATAAACTTAATTCAATTACATGTGACCAATTAAGGCAATTTATTTATTTAAGTTGGAGCTGCATACTTTTTTTTTTTTCCAGTGAGGTTGCACAAATGAGTCCAGACCATCAATCAGGATTGAATTTTTATTTTAAATCTATATCTTTAAGTTCCTCCAACCCGACCTATGAGTGAGTTAGAGAAATTTGAGATTCAACATAACATTTTAAGTCACTGCTACTTTCACATGGGTAAGAAAAACCTCAGGATTCAAAGTTCAAAGAGAGCCTGAAATTAGTCCAGTTAGAAAAATCAAATTTGGGTAAACTCTGGGGCTGGGTAAAACTATCGATTCATCAATACATTGCAGTAATTTGTTTCTTAATTCAATATCGATTCATCAAATCCTATGAATCGATGCAGTCCACCGGCCAGTGGCGGCGCTGTGGGCAACACTCTAGTGAGAGCGTTCAGCGTTGTACAAGACGCTCGTTACCAAAACAGCAAGATGGCGGACAGCAGCTGGACTCCGTTTGTGATGTGAAGGTTAGTTGAAGCCACCGATGTCTTTTCAGAGATAACAGAGTCTGAATTATTTTATTTACTCTGCCTTTATTTTACATTCCTCCTCAATAACGGCACATTTTTCTTTTACATATAACTTCTTCTTTTGTCTACTCAGACTAGAAAACCAGGTATATTACTACTTAGGTTAACCCACTGCTGCCATCTGGTGGCCAAAAGGAAATAAAATAGCTGAATTCAAACTAGACAAATGAATAAACTATTCTCATTTTCTTATAGATAAATCTATTATCCAACAGAACCATAATTATGTAGCAATATTTATAGCAATATCTGAAAGATATAACACCTTTCAAGCTGGCACCAGCGACGTCAAAAGCCGACGTTTGGCTCATTTATTTAAAAATATACTCAGGTACCTAATTACTTGTGTATTTACTTATTATTGAATCGATATTGAAGCTAATAAATCAATATCGTATTGAATCGAAATCGAATCCAGCCCCTCAAGAATCGAATTGAATTGTGAAATTCCTAACAATACCCAGCCCTAGTAAACTCACAAGCAAAACTTAAAAGTTTGTTGCCTTGAAATGTTGAGTTTTGCTAACTTTCATCCCTCTGTTCGTTCAGTAGAAGATCTCCCTACGCTTGGTCCTCTCTCTCTCTTCCCCTTGCCCAGAAAAGAAAAAAGAAAAACCTCCTCCCCCCTCCCCCTCCCCCTCCCCGCCTCTGACGCGCTGTGCGTAAAAGCGCTTCAGTCGCGCTTCGCGTGTCCAGAGCTGACAGAGGCGGATCTGTGGCAGCCGGGGGAGCGGAGATGGTTTAAAACCGACAACCTGCGCCTGTATCCCCGCGGAGAGGGAGAGGGACGGCGGGTGAGTCTCTGTGTGCAGCCCGGGAGGACATGAATGGAGGAAAGCAGTCAGACTGAAGCGCCTCTTAATGAGTGGGAGACTCCATCCATCCAGCGGCGCGTGGATTTTAACTTCATGGCAGCGGCGCGTGGCGTGGCCGTCCCCCGGAGACACGCGGAGGTCAGTGTGTCGCATCACACCACGGGCTTCATGTGTTCACACGCACACGTGTCCATACCTGAGGGCGCGCGCGTGCACGCCGGGGAAACCACGCACGTGCGTACTGTAGCGAAATACTCGATGTCCCATAAAAAAAAAAATCGTCTCATAATTTTTCATTAATTGAAGAAACATTTGCTTCCTGCTGCATTTCATTCAGAATAAACATTAAAAGTTTATTATTGCGTATTTGTTGATATATTTTATATATTGTACTCAAGGTTGAATGTGATTTATTTGCAGCCAAAATGACCAATTCTTCATGTTTAATGGCTTTAAAATCAACTAAGAAATATATTTTCCTGATGTATTTTATTTGAAAACATTTTTTCGTTTTATTTTATCTTCACCTTCTGAAGGGTTTTTCTTTTAATAATATATTTATATATTGACTGCCATATTCTTTTCAAATTAATGCAAATTGAAGCTAAACGTTTAATTCTTAGATTTATTTTTATGTTGTTTAAACATGAATTTTGAATAAAGGACAACTTGAATGTTCCTCGTTTTTTTTCTTTTACTTAAACATTGAATTCTGCGAAATTGTAAGCATTGTAAGTTGTTTTTTTAATATATATTTGATTTATTTAATGAAGAAGTTGTTTTTTCCCTGATTTAACTTGCAAAACATTTCCGTGTTGCTTAGGAATAGCATTTAAATGAATTGCAGCTAAGAAAAAAAAAGAAAATCTAATAAATTATTGTACAATTGTTTTATTAAAGCTTTTTTTATACTTGCTAAATGAACTACAGCCGAGACATTATTTGAAGCACAGAATCATTGCCTGGGTTAGAAACTCCCAGCTTTAATGATTTAATCAAACAAATGTCTCCACTGTGGGAGTTTTGTGCATCCAGGTGGGCTGCATGTTCTCACATGAAGCTGCAGATTTTGCTCCCCGCTGCCATCCAGCTCCGGGTTCTGGGCAAACAATCAGCAGGGCTGGAGATGGAGGGGGGAGGGGGGGGGTTTGACCCGGAGCCGATTTGCTGTTAAATGAGAGAGAAACAACAGCCTGCAACTGCCAGAGATGTTTGCTGCTGCCCTTATCCGCTCCGAGATAAGAAGAGGTTTAATAATTAAGCCCTGACTTCCAGCTGAAGCGCCCCCCCCCCCATCGTGCTGCGTGGCTCCGCTCTGGATGATGTGGAGACATAAAGGTGCTGGCGCTCCAGCTTCGGGCCTGCAGCTCCTTATCTGAGGAGCAATCCCATCAGACCAGGCTTAATGAGGCTCGCCGTTTCACCCCGAGCTGATAAAGTGACACTTTGGATCAGAGTCTGAAGCGATCGGCCGTCAGCGGGGCGGGCGACCTTGTTCCTGGAGGATGAACCCAGAGAGGATCTGCTGGGTTGTTTTCACAGCGGCTCCAGAGGGTTTGCTTCGTCCACCGCTGGATCTGTGCGACCCGATCTGGTTTAGAAATGAATCTAATGGTTGTAAATCAACAAATCCGAGGTAATCCAGACTGGAATGCGGAATGAGCGCCGCTGTCTGTCTCTCTGCTGCTCGTCGCTTTGATGATTTCTGTGCAAAAGTTGCAGAAATGTCAGAGGATGCTTTGGGTGAAGCCATCTCTCTTTTTGTTTTCGTTTTCCCTGCAGCAGCAGCAGCTGTTGTGTTTTTTGGCTGCTATGCAAGACTTGGTCTTGAATCCAATATTCTCTGATATCTCTCATTTATTCTGTTTAATACGAGGCATTTCTTGAATGCTTTCAGGGTGCAGATTGTCCTCCTGCCTTGCCATTGGGTCATTTGGGAAAATAAATAATGGGTTTGCAGTAATTTACATCCCCTTCCCTTGAACTTGCCGTAATCCCGTTTCTCCCCATGAAGAATGTCTTTAATCCCAGTTGCGTTGACCTCCTGGGGAGCCTGAGGGAGGAAAGAAAGAAACCGGAGTTTACGGCTGCCTCGGAATGCCTTAACGGACTGCGTTATTTCCCCTGATACCCAGGAGCCGACAGGGCCTCTGTTGGAAGAAAGCATCTATCAAACCTACATTACCCGGCAACAGCATAATCGTTCTTTAAAGGGGGCTGAAATGGCAAGGTCTTCCTTTGGCTGATCTCCGTGTTTAACACCAGCAGGATTTACAGGCCCGGATTTCTGAGTGACTTGTTTTTGCACTTCGGATGTTTCCCTGATATAACGAGGACGAAAGACGTTGCAGGTCTGATCGCTTTGCGAGGCAAACAAAGCAACCTATGAGTAGAAACGACATCTAGTTTGAAACGCAGAGAAAAGACGACTTTGTCTTCCGTCTACTTTGTGTGCACGAAAGGTGAAAATCGTATTCAGAGCGAAGAAAGACACATTGTTGAGGAAGTTTTGGGTTCGTAGCGAGTCTGGGCTGAATTTGATCACCTCTCTTTACCTTAACTAAAAATCATTAGTGTCATAGTTCTCAGTTTTGATGTTAGAACTTAGTTATTTTCCTTTGGTTTAATTATCATTTTAATGTATTCTTTGGTATTTATTTTATGGCACTCCTTATTTTTGTTTCCTTAGTTTCCGAATTTATTTCTTCCTTCTGTTCTCCAGTGTTTCCTTAAGTTCCCCTTAGATTCCTCCTTAGACATATTATCTTTAGTTTTTAGTTTCTGAAGAGTTTTCCGTCTCCCTTGCCTTTCTTCCCTTTCCTGTTATCTCCCTGCCACTCTGCTCCTGACCCAGTTTAATTAATTGCCCTCACCTGCATCTGTTTTCACTAATTAGTCCTTGGTCTCCTCTGTCACTTCATTCGTCGTCATTCTTTTTTTCTGTCCAGTTCCTGTTTTCGCCGTCGTTACATTTGTTGGTCCTCCTGAGTTTTGTACGTTCTTGTTTTTTGCAATTAAACCATTTTAACTTTACTTGCTGCATTTGGGTCCTTAAAACCCACCAAACATGACATTTGAGTAAAATAAAAACAACCTGAACAGGATCATTTCAGGACAGACGCAAAGATTGTTTAAGATGAGTGAAAACCCACAAAAAAAGGGAGAAACTTCAGTGTGTTTTTGTTGTTTTGCATTACGAGCATTTTGGAATAAGTTGAGCAATTAATAGAAACGATGGACTAGTTAAGCATGGACCGAGTTATAAAACATTTAATGATAGATTCTCCCACTAAAGAACTAAAGTAACATTGTCGGGTGTTGATTAGCAAGCAGTATGTAGGATACAAACATCAAATTACAAGACACTGTATATTATATTTGTAAAATAACTTTTATTTTATTCACTATAAACTCAAAACATTACAGTTTTTCCAAAGGGATTGTTAATATGCCATTGGTCAACCATTTCACAAATCCAGCCTAATTAATACACTGCAAAAAAAAAAAAGTTTTTCAAGAAAGTAAGAATCGCTTGTTTGTGGACATTTTCTCGCATTTTTTAAATATATTGTCTTATTTCAAGAAAGATTTTCAAGAAAATATTCACTTGTTCCATTGGCAGATTTTTTTATAGCTTATTACAAGCAAAAATATCTTGTGTATTGCTTGGTTTATTACACTGGAAAAAAGGCAACTCCAGAAACAAGTAAAAAATAAATTATACAATATATTTTTGCTTGTAATAAGCTATAAAAAATCTGCCAATGGAACAAGTGAATATTTTCTTGAAAATCTTTCTTGAAATAAGACAATATATTTAAAAAATGCAAAAACATGTTCACAAATAAGGGATTTTAACTTTCTTGAAAATCGTTTTTTGCAGTGTAGTTCTTTTCCATTTATCTCCGAAGTCGGACCTGGGAGCTGGGTTTGACGTCGCACCCGAGTAAACAGTGTTTACCTAGTCGGGGAAAAGTCGGGACTCCAATATGGCGAGGCTACTTGATTTGCATAGCACACGTTCGACAAGGCAATTCAAGGCGCTTTACATTAAAAAACCAACGATAAAGCATAAAACATGCACCATACCATACCGATTTCTTTATAGAGCACTTTCAACACCGCATTACAACTGACCAAAGTGTTGTACAGTGGGCAAAGACACAGAAAGTGAAAAGAAAAATGAGAATACATAAAAAAAAATAGTAAGAGCAAACACAGGTTAAAAACAATTAGCCGAAATAAAGCCACCGATAAAATAGGGCACTTAAAATTGATACAAGGACACAGTTAGAGAAATGTAAACAAATAAATAAAAAAAATGTTCTACCCCTAAAATATGCCAAGCAATGAAGGAATAAAAAGAACGCTGCTTAAAAATGATATTAGGGATTAAAAGCCTGAGAAAAATACACATTATGACACATTAAAGCATGACTCAAAGGCAGCTCTAAACAGATACGTTTTTAGTCTCGATTTAAAACAGCTCAGTGTTTCAGCAGCTTTGCAGTTTTCTGGAAGTTTGTTCCAGATAGGAGCTGATTAGAACCATGTTTGGTTTTAATTCCAGGGATTGTTGAGTAGACTGGAATTAGAGGACCTGAGTGGTCTGGGGGTTAATTGGAAACAAATCTTTCACATATTTTGGTGCTAAGCCATGTAATGATTTCTAAACTAGTAGGAGTATTTAGAAGTCTATTCTCTGAGCTACAGGGAGCCAATGTAAGGACTTTAGAACTGGGGTGATGTGCTCTACTTTCCTGGTTCTAGTGAGGAACACAAGCAGCAGCGTTCTGGATCAGCTGCAGCTGTCTGATTGACTTTTTAGGCAGACCTGTGAAGACGCTGTTGCAGTAATCAATCCGACTAAAGATAAACGCATGGATGAGTTTTTCTAGGTCCTGTTGCAACATCAGTCCTTTAATCCTAGAAATGTTCTTCAGGTGATAGAAGGCTGACCTTGTTATTGCCTTTATGTGACCCTGGAGGTTCAGGTCTGAGTCCATTACTACACCTAGGTTTCAGGCCTGATCAGAAGTTTCTAGCTGTATTAATTGGAGGTGTGAGCTGATTGACAACTCCTAGGCAGCTATAGTTGGTAGTACCTCATATAAACATCGTTATAAGCTGTATTTACCATATACAAACACAGCTTTTACTTACTATAATTACTAGTGTGTGTGTGTGTGTGTGTGTGTATTTTTTTAAAGGTTTTGTGGCCACAGTGGCCTTTATTTGAAAGTGGATAGTATATAGAAAGGGGAGAGAAGTGGGGGAAGAGATGCGGCAAACATCCACAATCCTGTGAAACATTGTGTTGCTGTATGTCTTCGACTTGTTTTCACAACCCCTTGCTGAAAAAGCAACAACCATTTTCTTGGATTAGACTTGTAACTACTCAACGTACAGCAATAAAAAAACTGTGTGTTTACAGAAGAAGGGACCTTAGCAGGCGCTGCGTCGTGTCCTTGCGCCTTACAGCGGCGCTTTGTCGTTATGTAGTCCCAAGTCTAAATTGTCTCCTGTAATTCCGTCGACACGAAGGAATTACAGAATTACAGAAGCGACACGCTTCTTACTTTCAATTCACAATCGATATGATTATTGAGGTCACCAGGAATAATTAGGATCATTATTGAGTCTTTTTAATCACTTTTTGCACTCAAAGTGCTAGCTGTTACCATTAACTTCCATTGTTTATGCTAAGCTAAAACAAACGGACTGCTGCCAGATCGGGAGAATGACTGGGCTGGTTACAAAATGCTTTTTTTCCCTCACTTATCCAACTCTGGGGAAGATGGAGACAGACAAAGTTTTACTTAGGGGCAGAATATTCCTTTAAGGGTACTGCACACTAATTTAAATCTGCAATCCTGACAGAATAGGCTCACGCTAAAATCAGTCGGAACGATAAAGTTTTTCCTAG
Organism: Valencia hispanica; assembly: GCA_963556495.2. Taxonomy (NCBI): domain Eukaryota; kingdom Metazoa; phylum Chordata; class Actinopteri; order Cyprinodontiformes; family Valenciidae; genus Valencia; species Valencia hispanica. Next base: position 46,302,367 of record OY747714.1, on the reverse strand, counting down.
TTTGTCACATTTTTCCTTCTTTCTCTTGACATTTGAAAGCTTTTCCGCTATTAAGCAATCCAAAAGATGAAGCTCATCTCGTCCAACAGAACCTTCCCAGAAAAGGTGGGAATCACCATGGCAACCAGCGACTCAGCAACCAGTCACTCAGTGGATGCTTAAAGGGGGACATATTATGCAAATGTCACTTTTTTTCGTCCTTTTGTGTCGCCGTTTGGGTCTCTGGTGCCTCCATAAACACTCCAAACAAGAATAAAAACCATCCGTCCATTTTATTATTATTTTTTTTTGTGTGCAAAATGTTGTCAGAAATCTTGTGCAAGCAATTTAAAAAAGTTATTATGCTTATTGCGACGTCACAATAAACAGAATTTGCAAGTAACAAGATGCGTGGGCGTGGCCTGCAGCCGTTAATTTGCATAAAATTGACGGAGCCCTCTAAACGGCTCGTTGAGCTGGTGAGATCGCTTTAAGAGCGAGTGATTTTTGTCCAAAGAACTTCATTAACGTGTTTTGTAGAGACCATAGACATGTCATAACTTTGTTTTTGTTTTTTTAAAAAGCAACCCTTTAAATGTTCTTCTGTATGTAGGTTTACCGTAGCGTGGATTTGCTAATCATTTGAAAGCTTTCAACTTCGTCTGATCCGGGAATTTCTGCCGTCCTGCTGAAACGAAACCGAGCTGAGGAATAACTTGCAGCTTCAGGAACCCGGAGTCCCGACAACGTGTGACGGATCGTAGAGCGGCTGGTGAGTGGCGTCGCCTTCGGATCGCTGGACCGCCGCCGCCCCCCTCCCGACAGCGACGACCGCATCTGTTCACATGGTTACATATTTGGTAGAAAGCCTGCAGCTCTCCCACTCAGCCGGGGTCCACATCCAACCAAACAGCAGGGAAGTTGTGCTTTATTTACTTACATTCTGGTCTTCCATCATGTGATGAGGGAATCAGGGAGGCAGATGCCAGGCCTTAGCGGTTTGTAACCCCCCCCACCATCCACAACACACACACGGAGACACAAACAGAGAGAGAGTGATCTAATGACTGCTGGCAGCTAGGCTTCATCGCCCCGCTTCGCCTCGTGGCAGCTGTAGCCCCGCCCCCTCTCTCCCCCGCCGGGGGGCCCGTGACCCCGCGGACCCCGCCACCACGCCACGTGCGCTGAGAGGGGCCGCCGGCGAAGTCACGTCCCTCCTGACTGTCTCAGAAGGACAGCAGCACATGTTGCCGTCCAAAAGATTCTGTTTTTTTTTTTTTTTTGCCCATCATGTGTTGAAGGCCCGCGATGCGTTCGGACGCCTTGTGGATATTTTATCGTCTCAGGCTGCATGGCTGCGAAGCGACGAATAAAAACAAGGGAAGACAAAAAGAGGAAAAGATTAGATACGAGGATTTGATCCGATTAAAGACATTTTGCACATGTAAACGCAGCCAGTATGGTGCATGAATGTGAAGTGGAAGGAAAAACTCTACGTGGTGTTAAAGATATTTTACGAACAGCGATCTGTGGACTTTGCTGCTGTTACGGCTGCAGCTCTTTTGGGGGTTTTGTCTGGACCGACTTTGCACATCTAGAAACTGAACATCTCCCCCAGGAAGTGTGGGTCGTTCCGGCACATCGATACATCCGTTGACTACGTATGTCCGCTCACTTGCTTTATCTCTTTTGCTTTATTTTCACACGTCAATGTTTCAAATCATCAAATAAGTTTTAGTTTGAGGCAAAGATAACCAGAGGGAACACAAGAAGGCCAAACAGCTGGTTGTGGTGCTCTTGGTGCCGAGTGCTGTCGTGAAGTGTGATAACTAGGCAAGGCAAGGCAATTTTATTTGTATAGCACACTTTCAACAACAAGGTGATTCAAGGTGCTTTACATGATTAGGGATAAAATAAAAATAACAGTAAAACACAGAAAAAGCATATAAAGTAAAAACAGCAATAAAAGAAGAAGTACACATAGATACTTCGAGGCATTACAACGTATATAATGTAGAAACAGCAAGAAGCATAAACAAAACAAGATACATGAAAGCATGACTCAAAGGCAGCTCTAAACAGATTAGTTTTTAGCTGTGATTTAAAAGAACTCAGGGTTTCAGCAGCTTTGCAGTTTTCTGGTAGTTTGTTCCAGATTAGAGGAGCATAGAAACTGAAAGCTGCTTCTCCGTGTTTGGTTCTGATTCTAGGGATGTTGAGTAGACTGGAACTAGAGGACCTGAGTGGTCTGGTCGGTTGGTATAGTAACAGTAGCTCTTCAATATACTTCGGTGCTAAGGCATTCACCAGAGGGGTGTGTAGCAGTACCTGTATCGTCGTTCGGATTTTTCGATAAGGAACCTTCTCTATGGCACAGAGGCGTACTGAGTTTCCACACGGAAGAAGAACTTTGTTGCACTTTAACCAGCAAAACATGCGCCGTAGTTAACTGGTTAGCAACTTCCAGTATCGTCGGTGGTCGCTGTTGGCTAGTTCTCCAGAAGCTGGACTTAATGATTGGAGAAGACGTGCTGCAGAGATAAACAGTGACCACTGAATACTATTTAAACTGTTAGTCTGAAAGGTTGGGTACGGCGATGTAAGAGTAATCTCTGTCCCCTCCGTGTTCTGGCCAGACGTGTTTGAATTAAATACTTAAATGCCTTCCATGACTCAGTCTTGTTTTATTTTGGGAACACTGAAGTATTTTCCTCCATTAAGCTAGCAGTGTGCTGTAATCCCGCCCACCTCACCTGTATAACTCGGTAGGACTTTAGGGCCGTCTAAAATATTCATTTCATATCCCAGATTGTCTTGACTTTGGCAGAAAGCCAAAGTATTGATGTTGCAGTTTCCCAAAAAAAATTATTTATTTATTTTATATTGTATTTATTTGTTATGCTATCTGCGAAAATGTTGTTGGGAAATGTGTTGCAAGAACAGTTTGATTTTAAATCTAATTACACAAAACTTTTTTTCTTTCACTTTGTTCCCTGACTGTACCGAAAACTAACCGAATCGTGAAACTAAAACCAAGGTACGTACCGAACCGGGATTTTTGGGCATACCGTTACAGCGCTAGTGATAACTGGTATTTAGTCTTTTACATCCCTGTGGAGGATTTACACCCACTTCTAGTTTGCAGAATTGACTCACTTCAGCCACACTGGATGCTTTTCCAGGCCGTTTAAGGACATGCCAAAGCATCTCAATCAGACTTTGACTTAGCGACTCCAATAACCTTTATTTTGGTTGGTTTTTATCCCAGCCATTCAGAAGAGAAATTGCTGGTGTGCTTTGGATCATAGTGTGACTCATTAGATCAACATTCGCAGCAGGTATACGGTAGGACGCCACCCATTAGTGGTTCAGTATTCTCAGATGTTTCTTTGGAACATGTCTCCGATTTATTTGCAGAAAATTCCCGAGTATTTTCCACAGTAAATGCAGCTTGGGAAGGTGAAATGTCCTATTACCAAAGCTACTTGACACACTATTGGCTGGCATTTGCAAAGGAGCCAATCCTGGAGCGGCATTCATTGTTATTGGCACTGATTGGCTAAACACCCAAGACCGGCCTGACTATAGGTGTTGGCTTCTGTGGTAGTGCTAAAACGGTTTCCACTGTGTGTATTAAGGCGTATTTGGAGTTTGAACTATTAAAATAGGCAATTAGAAGCGTTTTTAGACGGAGTCTCAAGTATTCACCAATTTTAGCCATTCATTGGTGGTTTTTCCGGTTCGCCTCACCATCAGCCCCCCAAAATGTCACATTTTTCAAGTCGGTTCACAAAATATTTTCCTGAAAGTCTTGGAAATCATGGAAGGTATTTTTTTTTCTTTGGGTGAGTGTTATGTTTTTCACTTTGTGTTTTTTTGTCCTGTGAGAGGTGCTATATAATTAACGTTTACTTTCTTACTTACCTCTTACTGTCAGCAGGGGTTTTGACCTTCATGGTCTCCTTTGGAGGCCATTTCTTACCCAGTCTCTCTTTCCTATTGTTGAATCATGAACTCTGACCTTCTCCGAGTCAAGCGAGGCCTACAGATCCTTAGGTTGCTTTCAGGAACCTAAATTGCAACATTTTTGCTTTTCCTTTTCTCTTTTTTGCTGATGCGGTTCGCTTTCACGCTGCCCTTTTGTCAAACGAACCAAACCTTTTGAGCAACATGTTCACCTCCTCGCCTGTGGTGGTGCTGTTGTGGTGGGGACATTCCTGCTCTGTGACATGTAAAAAACATGGAGGGGCGTCAGATTTTAGTGGTTTTAGGATTGCTCTGTTGTCTTTGGCAAATGTTCCTGACGCATATGTTGCAGCATTCGAGCTCAGCATGAGCAGAGAACAAGAGGTGTTGTTGCGCGGTTGTTTTGGTTTTATTTACCCAGAATGCCCTTCGCTATAGTCTACTTCTTGCTTTTGAAGTGTCCCCCGGTCAGTTTGGCATTCACATATGCAACTGAACTGCATCAGAGTTCACTTCAACCGAGACAAGACTTTAGGATTTTCGGCGGATCAAAAATTGGTCCGCATCAAAGTTCGATGGCGCATTCGCACCTTCCCAAACGAACCGGACTTTCTGGGCAAACGGACTGGAGTTTGATTAAAGTGGACTAAACGTTCTCCTAAGTGTTCTCCTTTAACCTCCTGGATGAGTCAGTGATGATCTCATGGAGTCATTCTGGTAGACCGACTTCTTCTGGGACGGTTCTCAAATGAATCTGTAACTCTTTCTAGACTGACAGACATCTGACTTAATTTCTCATCTGTTGTTTAACTTGATGTTGCTTTTTGAGATCTTTACCCAATTATACCCTAAGACAGGTTCTACTAAATCTAAATAATAAGGCTTGGATGCGGCTTGGTAAATACAAATGTCATGCTTTGATCTAAACCGTCCCGTTGTAGCTCTGGTTGTATGTTTATGTTCCTACTGGAAGGTGAACCTCTGGACCTCCTCTAACAGGTTCCAGGATTGTCCTGCATTCAGCTTCATCCATTCCTGCGTCAACTCGGACCAGTTTCCCGGTCCCTGCTGTAGAAAAAAAAAAAACATCCCTGCAGCATGATGCTGCCACCACCATGTTTCACTGTAAAGAATATTTATGCAGGATGATTAAAAGGTATAATGTAGGAATGGTATAAATTTAATCCAATGGCAGATGTTTTGACTATACCAGCCTACCGTGATTCCGCTTGTTGATGATGTCATCAAGCTGCGCCTACTTTGTACCAGGTACGCAAGGAGGATAAATAGCGATGTTAAGTGTTTGTATTTACACTAGATATTGTACGTTTAAAATCTGTTTTTTTCTATTTAACGGAAATGACACAATGTTGAAGCATTTTTAGTTCAAATAGGTGCAGCTTTGTTTTTGTGCAATATTAATTCCATAATTAAGTTGTCAGGAAAGCGGGAAGAAATTCTGCTTTCTCCTTATATTTTGCATTTCAGGACCAACAATTTAGAATTTTGTGTCTTCACAAAATATACCTTGGTTTTTTTTTTTTTATTATATCTCCATCTATTATTTATGTTATGAGAATTTCTGTGTTGGACCTTACTTGAGATATTTTGTATTTTTTTAAATACATTTTGCACAATACATTTTCTTTAAATGCCATTCTATACTTTTTTGAAGTCCTTACTCTGCTGCAATGTATCCAGTATGACATGTATCAACGAAAGAAAAACAATATATCGCCATAAATATCGTTATTGCACATACCTCAGATTATATCGCAATATAGATTTAAGGCCATATCGCCTAGCCCCTATTTTGCATGTAGAAAAGTGAAAGTTTGGGCTAACCTGACCAGAGCTCCTTCTTGTGCATGTTGTTTGTGTCCTCTGGATCAGCGGTTTCCGAACAGCGGGCCTTTTAGCACCGCTCCGCAAAAACAGAAAGCATAATTTTGACTGTGACACTCCAAAATATATTTTATTTATAGTAACCTTTCTCGTCGATGTAGATCTGCAAAGCTGAGGAACCAGGTGGGTGGAAATATTAGGGCTTGCAGACGGCATCGCTCAGTGATACTAACAAAATCACACAGAAGTAGCTCACAGCAGGCTGTGACATGCATCTCTGCTGTTCTCACATCTCGCTGAGGCTCTGTGTTGTTGCAACATGAGAAAATGTCAGATTTCTGCAACCTTCCTGTTATCCCCCCCCGTACTTTTTAACCCCTTTACCAATCTCACAGCAATGAAGCTCTGCTAGAAAAAGGGTCAGAGCTTAAAAATAGGATGACTGGTGAGACCAACGACATGTTAGGATTAAATAAGAGCTTCGGCGGTAACTCATTTACCTGGAAAGTGGGGATTTTTTTTTATTATTATTTGAAAGTTGGAGACATTAATCAGAAACAATAAAAAAAAAAACTTCCAGGGATTTATTTAAGCTTTGACAACACGTGTGATTGCAGGGTGGATATATATATACTCTCCTATGCATTAACTAACATCAGTGGTCAGAGAGCTACAGAGAACAGAACTGCTCTTACCTTCCAGAAATCCTGAGTTTATGATATAATTATTGGCAGCATTAGTTCGACAGCAGGGCTGAAAACTGAGCTGTTTTACAGGCAGTCTTTACATTAAGGAAAAGTGCAGAACAGCCATCCTGTCTGGGGGGGATTAAGTAGAAGCATGAGCGACACTAATGCTGCGTGTCTCTGAAGTCGAGGCTCTGATTTTGTAATTATGTGACACCAAAGTAGAGGACATTTCAGCTCGAATTTGGAAAACCACTGGAATTGTGTGTGTGTGTGTATATATAATATAATATTATATATATATATATATATATATATTATATATAAGGTGTTGAAGTTGGGACTGCTTGGAAAAATGTGACTTTCCAAGATGGAAAACCCTCTTTAGGGGCCGTTCTTCTTGTATGTTTTTACTGGGAAGTTGAAGAATTCTGAGTGCAAGTAAGATCCAGTACCAGGGGAGGGGGTGTTAGGGTTTATTTAAATGGCTCACTTTCAACAACTCGGCAATTAAAGATGCTTTGCATCATTTGTGGATCAAATAAAATAAATCAGCATAAAACAACATTGGAGACACATAGCATAGACATGACATTCCAGCAGTTATTAATCAATTAATCAAAAGCAGCAATCAGATGGGGTTTTTTTAGCTTTCATTTCAAGGAACTCAGTGTTTCAGCAGCTTTGTAGTCGTCTGGAAGTTTGTTCCAGGTAAGAGGAGCATAGAAACTCAAAGCTGCTTCTCCATGTTTGGTTCTGATTCTGGGGATTATTAGTAGACTAGAGATGGAAGACCTGAGTGTTCTGGTGGGTTTGTAATAGTGGCAACAAGTCTTCATATTTTGGTGATAAGCTATTCAATGATTTATAAACTAGTAAAAGTATTTAAGTCTTTCCTGGTTCTAGTGAGGAACACGAGCAGCAGCGTTCTGGATCAGCTGCAGCTGTCTGATTGACTTTTTAGGCATACCTGTGAAGACACTGTTGCAGTAATCAATCCAACTAAAGATAAACACATGGAGGAGTTTTTCTAAGTCCTGTTGCGACATCAGTCCTTTAATCCTAGAAATGTTCTTCAGGTGATAGAAGGCTGACCTTGTTATTGCCTTTATGGGACTGTTACGACTACGACCAGTAGTCTGATGGCAAGATAGAGGAACAAGAGTTTTATTCAGAATAAAGCAACAAAACAAATTTACAGAACAGAAATTGTCACAAAAAGGGACGATTAACTAAAATAAGAGTCTTAAAACAAAACATGAGCCCCAAAACACAGGCTAAGGGAAGCCGTAAATAAAATACAGGAGCAAAACAAAGAACTTAAAGCACTGTCTCTTTAACTTCAAAGGAGATGGCGTTATCCAAACTAAAGTACTCAAAAGTACACTCTTAAGGGATTACACAAACAAAGAAAAGTTCTTTTTTTTTACGTGTCCTGTTTGGCAGTGTGGAGCTCAGAATTGGTGTCTGAGTACCAAGTAGAAGCCCAACAGATTTACTTTCACAAGCGGAGCACTACAGCTTTTGCTATGGTACTCCACTTGAAATATGTGTGTGAGAAATCTTTATTATGAATTGCTTTGGGTTTTATTTCCTGATGTTATGGACACGGAGACGGAAAATAAAGGGGAAGAAAGAAAGAAGATGAAAAGAGAGGTAGGAAACAAAAAGTCAAGAGAGAGGGTGAGTTGAAAATACAAGAGAGGAAGGGGAACAAAGAAAACACAGGAAAACATTGAAGTCTGCCTCCATACCCACAGGACGGCAGAGAGAGGGGGGAAACAAAACAATCGAAAGAGGAACATCGACAAAACAAACCAAACATTGTGAACTAAGAATTACACAACCACATCACACAAAAATGGATATAAAAATACAACAACAATGTCACAGAAAAACTCATGGTACCGATTAATCAAGCTCTAGTAATGATAACCTCAGCCCAAGAATATCTCTGTAAACACCAGAGACCCCACATCTATGTGTGTGTGTTAGCATGCTGGTGCATATAAGGTTTCTCCATAAGAGTGTTCGATAGTTGGTGTGAGCAGGCATCGATCCGTCTCCCAGGAATCGATGCAGACATGAAGGAGATCGGAGCAAAGACCAGAGGACCCCCAGAGCCCCAGGCGGACTCGGGCGGGGCCGACCGCATCCCCCCCACTAAAGAAAAGTTCTAACTAAACAAAGGGGGGCAGCACAGTTACAAGTTACCCCCGCCCCCAACTGCAGGTGAGGCTGATGGTCTTTTACAGGGCCAGGGAGCCAATCAACAGGTCCCAGCTGCCGGATCATCCACAGCTGGCCTCGATTTCTTGTAGGACGAGGAAGGAACAGGATCTGCAGGAACCCACACTATGACAAACATGGATGAAGGCGTGGCTTGACATGCAGACGAGGAGAAAAAAAAAATCGGAACTGAATAAACGCAATATCTGAAAAAAGAAGGTGGTTGAAACACAAAAAAAGACCACAAGGCTCCAGTAAAAACAGGTGACCATAACAGTGACCCTGGAGGTTCAGGTCCATCACTACACCAAGGTTTCAGGCCTGATCAGTAGTTTCTAGCTGTATTAACTGGAGCTGTGTGCTGACTGTTGATTGTTCCTCTTTAGGTCCAAAAGTAATTACTTTTAGTTTTGTGCCATAGTTATGGTAACTAATCCTATTGGTGGTTGTAATATGGGCTAGTGGGAGGATGTAGATATTAAATAGGAGGTGCCCCAGGATGGAGCCCTGGGGCACCCCACATGTGATTTCTGTCTCTTGTGATGGAGTAAATTCCCTAATGACACAAGGAAGTCCCTGTTCTTTAGGTAAGACTCACACCAGCCCTGTACTGTACCAGAGAAGGCAGCTGTCCAGTCAGAGCGAACTCAGGGCTTGAAGCGAGGCAGAGGGGTTAATTAAGCTCTCAGTTAATGGCGTCCATGTCAACTATCACAAAGCAAGCCATTTCTTTACGCTGTGTTGCTTCCGCTTCAATTCTCACTTTCTGCAAAAACATTCCTCTTCAACCTTTTTCTCTTTAGTGGCTCTCATTAATCTATTTCTCCGTCTCTTTAGACATAAGAAGGCAACCATTTCACCCAGTAAATGATTTTTAGCCACAGAAAGGTCACACATTTAGCAGGAAACTAGAATGACTCATCAGCTCAGAGGTGAACTTTTCCTCATGATCAAAATTCTCTCAATTTTTCATTCATGACCCACCTATCTGTCATCTTCTCCTTCACATAAACCCTCGCTGCACCAGTCTCCCCCCCTCCTGAATCTATCAAGGGAATTAATTAAAGCCGATTTTGTCATTGAGGTTACAGATGATTTGGTCAGAGCATGAAGCCATAAAATGCCTTGTTTGTCTCCTTATCAACAACCTATTATCTCCCACGTTCATGGAGGTTATGAGTGCTCTATTAGCCAGATGGCCAATGGCTCTGTTTTTCTGTGTGCTGTGCAGCCTAGTAAATATAGGTTAAAGATGTTTTCCTTTTTTATTGATGCTATTAGTCCAGTTCAGTTTTTTTCCACCCTCTGGGTTTTAGGTTTAATGCTTTTCTTCACATGAAGCTGTATACAGTGTGATACTGTCACATTTTGCCCCGTAAAATAACCAATATAATTGAATTTGGAGAGAAAGTAACAGTCCAAACCTATATCTTACCCATAGTCAGTACCGCCGGTGTGTATGAATGTTGCGAACGTGCTGTACTAGTGGGCCGGGAGGCTGAGCTTGCCCTAAACAGGTTACAATGCCCGTGTAAAGTTGCAACCATTCAATGTATTGACCCAAAACAACCAGCAGATGGTGCTGTGGGCTATTAATCAGGACTTTTGGAGGCAGTAAAGAAGATACTTTGATACGGTGCCAAAATGGACATTAGAGCTTAACTTAATAAAAACAAGAGCAAAGCTACCACAAGCAGGGACGATGCTAATACATCTGAGGTCTTAGGCAAGTGCAACATTGAGTTACATTCTACTCCACACTCCATACCGGTGGCTCCATAATGACGGTGGCGGTAATGCACCAATGTGTTGGTTGCCAGCCGCTAACACACATCAAGAAGAAGAAGGACGCTGCTGTGTTATTTTTAGGCTGATATGAGCATGCTAACGATAGTTATGATGAAAACGTAAGAAATACACACAAGAAAGGGAATTACTAAGGTTTTCAATTTCAGATTATGTTGGATTGTGGACCTTAGACTAATTGTGGACTAGCTATTTTACTGGAGTACGTTAATTGGAACCCTGTTGACATAAAAAGACTGTTATTGTTCAAGATGGCTCTGTTCTGTCAAGGATATGTGGCCTCGAACAGTGACTTGCACATTATGCCTTTAATCCAAACATGGTTTTCCAATATTGCCTCAGTTAAAAGTAACCCTTCACCATGATGCTCCCACCACCAGATTTCACTGGTTTATTATAACCCTCGCTATGATAAAAGTGAAACATCGCCCCTAAAGATTATTTTTAGATTACATTCTTTTCTTTCAGACGATCCCAACGCCACCAACCTGGCGTCCTGCAGTTGAAATCTGAACTGCTGGTCTGGAAACCATTTAGCTGTGATCGGAGGCTTTAAGTATTTTTTGAAACAGATCGGTTTGCTGTGTAAATCTGCTCCTGCTAACCTTTTAAGCCTGTCTGTGCAACTCTTCATACATATTGCATTAAATGTAAAACCACTGGGCTCGCTGATGCGCACCGGCTTTGATACATTTGATCTTCTCCACACCTGCCTCAGCAGAGCTCCAAGCCGTTTACCTGGTGGGTAGTATTGACATTTACATCGAGCAGTCTGACTCGCCCCTCTCCTTCCCCTCCTTCCTTCAATAATTTTCACTTCAGTCCATCTCAGCTTTGATACAACTCGGCAACACAAACAGTCAGGTGGCCTTCAGGTGGGGCAACTGCAAAGGTCCAAAAGTGAAGCTTTACTCTCTATAGCCACATTATTTGCTTTCTCTTTACATTACCCAATGCAGTCTCCCTAATTGTCCTTTTCACCTGGTCACATTCTCAGTCCAACTCTATGGGTGATTCAAGCCCCTCTGCAGAGGAATCTCCTTTTAGGTACTCCTATTCGCATTCTGCCAGGTGTTGCCTGCAATGTATGGCTGTATATGAAGATTGGAACCCAAATGCATAAATCTGTTGATACTTTCATCTTCTGGCTCAGCACTATTGACTACAAACGACCAGATTGATGCTGTTTCAAGATGCAGAGACATCAACTTTACCGCTTGAGGCAAACATTTTACTATTATTGTCGCAATCTCTAGAAGAGGCTAATTAAACAAGGAAGAAGTGGGCAGTTCTGACAAAAAATTAGTTTGCCTGTCGGTTAGAGATGCAAACTGATCAGACTTCAGAGGAAACTCAGTGGGATTGACTTTTAGGTTGAGTTTAGATTAGGCAAGGCCTAATGTAAAGCTCTTCTCTTTGGTTCCTGTTGTAGAAGAACCATCCATTGTCTGTACCTACTTATCCATGGAGGGCTGCGGGGAGGCGGTGCCTTTCCCCAGCAGTCACTGGACAAGAGGTGAGGTACTCCAGGACAGGTCACCATCATAGGGCAACACAAGCCTGTCTCAAAAGACGCACTGTGGTAATTCTGCCGGCATGGTGTGTCTTTTGAATGCGCCGTGGCGACATGGCGAGGCGAGAATATTGCTGCTATGCTTGATAGTAATATTACTACAACGTCTGACTTGACCACTTATGAATGACCAAAGGCTCCTTGAGACACACAGGACAGACAACCATACACACACTCATATCTAACGGCAGTTTAGAGACATGTTGTCCAGCCCCAGCGCTGTTATTTATAGGCTAATATGAGCATGCTAACGGTATTTATTATGAAAACAAGAATTATCAAGGCTTTGAGCGGCAGATTATGTTGGATTGTTGATGCAAGACTTGTTGTGCACTAGCTATTGTATTGGAGGACATTAACTGGACCCTTGTGGACATAAAAATACCTTTTATATTCGAGGTGACCTGTCAAAATGATATGTGGCTTTGAACAGGGAGTTGTGCATTACCTTCGTTTCTGAGCGGTTTGACAAAAGCGTTTACTGTATCTACAGTTTTGATTGTATTCTTGATTAGCATACACCATTGGAATCGCAAGAATCCCAGCCTTCCAATGATGTATAATATGTTTATATACATAGAAGGGGTGTAGCAAACAAATGCCTTTTTCACCTGGAAGTACCTCCAACGGGACGTAAAATTGCAAAGGAGTTAAATGAAGAGACCTTTTACTGGACGCCCCCAGCTAATTTCCTCTGCTGCCGGGTCTGATGTTGTTGGACTGTGGGAGGAAGCTTGGGGTACCCAGAGAGAACCCACACATGCATCGGGAGAACATTCAAACTCGCTGCAGAAAGGTCCCAGACCAGGATTCGACTTGCGAGGCAGCAGTGCTACCGACCGTTCCACTGTGCGGCCCTATAGAACTACCAGCTCTTTGCCAACAGAGTCCACAGCTTATCCACTGCTGGCCTACTGAACCTTTTTAGTTGGTCTTTATCAAAACATTCCAGTCTTGATAAATGCCACCTCAGTCAGAGTTCAAAGAGATCTCTCTGCAAACGTACCGCTCCAACATGTGTAGTAAAATAATCCTCTGTTAGTTTAGGATGTCAGAGCTGCTAAAAATAATTTCCTGTCTGCCGTCCACGAACATCCTCTGGTTTCCAGATGGGAATTCGCTTCATATCGCTGCTGCACACGCCGTTCTGCCGTCTGATTGACCATCTTGGGTCTTAAATCTCCAGTCTGCTCCAGCGGAGGGAGATAAAATTTGACAAGCCTTATCCGTTTACTTTACAGTGTCAGGCTATATTTATGTTCAATAAATTCAACATGTACCCCACATATATGAGCTTTGATCTGTATTTTTGTAATGTAAATATGGCTAAAGATTGTTAAAAACATGGCTTCCAGCTACAAAATCATCAGTTCTATCAAATCGCCTGCAGTCCGAACCTGCTGTACCTTTCAAAATTTGGCCTGTGCGATCTGCATGTGTTTTATTAGTGGTTGATTGGTAGAAGTGGGGAATGCATGAAACAGTATATCTGCTGCTTTACCAGTGACAGTAGGTCTGACAGTGGGAGGATTACTCTGCTTTTAACCCCTGAATATTTCAGCTTCTCCTTTCATACCTTATAACTAAAAAAAACACCTCTGCCAGTTGAGCTGATTAATGTTCAACATGCTCCTTTTATTTACAGTTCTCCCCTGAAACACCGATATCCCGCTGCCTCCTGCCTCTCTAATGCATTCTCTTTCTGTCTTCATTTAAGCTGCATCTCCGTCCCCTGATTTATTCATCACTCCATTTTCCCACTTTCCTGTAACTTCCAGCACCTCTATTTTTGTCCCAGAGAGCCGAGAGAGGCCGAGCTGAAGCACTGTGTGTTTGAAGGTACCGAGCGTGAGATTTAAGATTTTTTTTTTGTTCCTTCTGCCACTCATCAGTGGAGATCCTCCTCATTTCTCTGCCCGGAGGTGAGAACTAGGGATGTAAGAAAATATCGTTACACTGATATATCGCGATATTGTATCGATATTCAAAAGCAATGTATTGATTTTTATTTTATTTTTTGGAATTTGAATGGAACCATTCATGATGACAGTAATTTTTCTAGTAAAATTAAAAGTATAACTGGTAGTTTCACCTTCTTTGTTCCAGTGGATCGACTAGATCTAGTAATAAAACTGGATGTGTTAAAGTATGAAACAGGTTGGAGTGTTTAGAATGCTGTGACACTTTTTCTACAATTAATTTGTAAAAATCATAATATATAGTCTTACTTATAGTATCGCAATAAATCCTATTGTCTCCCCTGTATTGTGATACATATCGTGTCACCATTCTTGCCAATACACATCCCTAATGACAACCCTCCTCATTAACTAGCTAAATAACGAACAATAGTCATTTGTTCTGTACTCCTGATTTCTGGGAAAGCAACCTTTTTATGTTGCTCTTCATTAGCTTTTTGAATAAACTGTTAAATCTCTCACCCGTTTAGACAATTTGTGCTTTAAACGACAATAAAATATCTGGGTGGTGCTGACCTTAGAAGGAAATAGCTCTCTAGCTAACTATTCTAGAGAGTTAGCCAGGTTAGTTAGCTAGTTTTATTTGAATAGCGCTAGCTAACTATTAAAGAGAGCTAGCCAGATTAGTTAGCTAGTTTTATTTGACTAGAAATAGCTAACTATTCTAGAGAGCTAGCTAGATTTGTTGGCTAGTGTTATTTGACTAGCACTAGCTAACTATTCTAGAGAGCTAGCTAGATTAGTTTGCTAGCCTTCTTTGAGTAGCTAGCTAACTATTCTAGAGAGCTAGCTAGATTAGTTGGCTAGTTTCATTTGACTAGCGCTAGCTAACTATTCTAGAGAGTTAGCCAGGTTAGTTGGCTAGTTTTATTTGACTAGAGCCCAACTATTCTAGAGAGCTAGCCAGATTAGTTGGCTAGCCTTATTTGACTAGCGGTAGCTAACTATTTTAGATAGCTAGCCAGATTAGTTGGCTAGTTTTATTTGTCTAACGGTAGCTAACTATTCTAGAGAGCTAGCTAGATTAGTTGGCTAGTTTTATTTGACTAGCTCTAGCTAATTATTATAGACGGCTAGCTAGATTAGTGGGCTAGCCTTCTTTGAATAGCTAGTTAATAATTAGGAGTATAGTTTGTATGTAATATCTTAACAACACTATAAAATCATATTGCAATATAAATATTTTTTAGGGTTCCAAGCCAAATTTAAGACCTTAAACAAATCACTAATGCTACATTTGGCATTTTTTATGTGATAGCCACAAACAAAGTACATTAGACACCCTGCATATATTAGCAGATTTTTTTTGTTTTGCATATTAAGAATATTCAAGAGATCTTCCTGTATTTTCCCTTATTGCAATATAAATTGTAAAGTTCGAAAAAAATCGCAATGTCAATTTATTTTCCCCAAATATGGTGCATCCTTGGTGTTGGGTTTGTTTTCAGTCAACCCTCATAGCTGCGAGGTTAGCGTAGCACGGGGCTGGGCAATATATCAATTATATCGCGTGATCGAATTTTCTGTGAAAATTGACTTTTTGGAAGAATCGGGAAAAAAATGTCACCAATGCACCTCTTGGGTTCCCATAGTTCAAAGTGATGTCAGCCCGCCCGAGGTCTACCATCTTGTTTTACAAGCATATTTTACAGCGTGTATTTATTTGAACTTTGAATTCAGGTCAACTCTGCGATGGGATGATGGAAATGAAAGCAAGTGTTAAAAATATTTTCTGTAATTTGTAAAAAAAAAAAAAAATGAAAATAAAAGGGAGAAAAAAAATTGATATCAAAAATGAATTTTAGCATAAACATTTTTTCCCCTGAAATAGTTGTATAATGTCCAATGACATGCTAACCTTATGAAAATAAATCTTAAAATCAAAAATAAGCTTCTGATGTCTTCAAACAGTACCAGGGAATGTCAAATATTGACAAAATAGTGATTTGTTTTATACCGTGATATCTATTGATATCGACTGATATGAAAAATATTATCGTGATGCAATTGTTTTCCATATCGCCCAGCCCTAAGGTAGCATGTCTCCACCAGAACACGGCGCTTTAAGCTCAGTGGCCTGCTGGACATTCTTACCAGCTTTGATTGCATCCCCACAGCATGATGCTGCCACCTCCGTATCTTACTATGGGGATGGTGAACTGTGGGCTCCTGTACTTTATGTATTGCTTCATATGGCTTTCTTTCAACGATGCCTTGATTCCCGCAGCTTGATGCTGCTTCCTATTAATGGATTAAACAAACTAGTGTAAGGTCAAAACTTGGGACCTTGATTTATAATAAAGTTTGTGGTTGGAAGTGTGAAAACTTCTGCGAGCAGCTGTGTTGAAAATATTGGCTCTCGCTTCTGAGTGATGTCTACAAACAGACCCAACCCTGGATCAAAACGGTGCAGCAGAGAGTAACCGAAGGCAGTTCATCATCGACACGGACGCTGCAGAAACGATAACCGGCGCACCCTGGATGCGACGCAGCAGATGCGAGGCGGTCTCGTCGCCGAAGGTTTCACCTTGAATAAAGTGTAGATGAAACACTAATGCAGCCCTTATAAACCTTAAAACCTGATGAGTGAAGATGAGTGGAGGAGCCGTTTCACCTGCAGCGGCTCCTCACCTTCCTGCCACGGTTAATCATTACCATCCGTCTGAGCCCTGCAGTCACTCCTTGTTTACCACCTTCGTGCAGAAAAGCTTATAAAGTAGAACTCTGCTTTCTTTCCACTAAAATAAATCCTGCGGTTTATGAACTTCTGTCTGACTGAAACTCCTGCCGGGCGTCGTTCTCTTTTTCTGCTGCAGATTTCTATAGAGATCCGTTCTGACGCTCGTCTGCGGCGAAGCAGGCCGAACAGCAGCTCCTGTGTCCATCTGTAATCATCAGGCTGACAGTAATTGCGAGTCTTGAGTGGGAGATTCAACCTTGTTAATAAATTAGAGAGGCTGAGCTGCTGGTTTTCACTTCGTCACAGCCGTTGATTTATAACGGGACGAAAGTAGCACGCTGCCAAAGCGGAGGATGGTGCTGAAAAGCGACCTCTGAGTGTAAACTACGACCTGTGTCCGTTCTAGAGTTTTCATCATGAGTACAGGTAGAAAACAGGGGGCAGTAAACAGTCTTTATTTAATCTCTTTTACGTTTTTACGTCACTTTGGCGGAGCTTCTGGATCAAATCTGCCTTTCTTGCAACATCATTTCTATGTTCACATGCATATTATACATCATTGGAAAGCTGAGATTCCTGTGATTCCAAAGATGTGTGCCAATCATGGATAGAATCATAACTGTGGACACGGTACATGCTTTTGTCAAACCACTCGGAAACCAAAATAATGTGCAACTCGCCGTTCGAAGCCACATATCAGTGACAGAACAGCACCATCTCAAAGACAAAAATGGTCTCTTTACGTCCACAGCGGTCCAATGAATGTACTCCATTAAAAAAGCTAGTCCACAGCAAGTCTTACGATCACATTCCAAAATAATCTGCTGCTAAAACACTTGATAATTCCCTACCTTGTTGGTATTTCTCACAAAGTTTTCATCATGTCTACCGCTAGCATGCTTATATTAGCCTAAAAAGTAACGAAGCACCCTTCTTCTTCTTTGAGATGTTTATTAGTGGCCAGCAAACAAATTGGTGCATTACCGCCACTGACAGGTATGGAGTAAGTAAGCAAAATTGTATTTATTATAGCACCTTTAAAGACAGAATTACCAAGTGCTTCAGAGTAAAACCAAACAACAATCAAGCACACAAAAAGAAGAAAATAACCAAAAGAAAGAGACTAAGTTTTGAGCTGCTTTCTGACCCAATTCTCTGACTTGTGTCTAAGATTTGGTGATGTATTAGTGTCGTCCCTGCTTGTGCTAGCTTTACTCTTGTTTTCATTAAGCCAAGCTCTTACTGTATGTCAATTTTGGGATACAACCGTATCAAAGTGTCTTCTTTACTGCCTACAAAAGTCCCGATTAGTAGCCTAGAATAGGGCTGGGCAAAATATCGATTTATCGAACTCGAATTTTTAGAAAATTGAGGAAAAATGTCAGCAGTGCACCTCTTGGGTTTCCATAGTTCAGAGTGATGTCAGCCCCCCCAAGGCCTACCAACTTGTTTTACAAGCATGGGAAAAAAAACAGTTATTCGTAAATTATTTTTAGGAACAGAAAGGGAGAGAAAAAATTGGATTAATATCGAAAATCGAATTTGGCATGAAAAAAATCAAAGTATTGTTCTAAATCCATATCAGCCAGCCCTAACCTACAGCAACCATGCAATTCAGTTGCATGGTTGCAGCTTAATTTCCACAGGCGTTGCAATCTGTCCTGCATGGGCCGGCACCTGGATGGCCTGGTGTCTGGGTTGAAACTAACACAACTTTTAGTTAGGATGAAACCATGAAATCTGCACCCTATAGCAGGAAATCTTTGAGAATGTCTGTTCATCAGGTCAAGACTTCAAAATCAAGTGGGTTATGATGCAGGACAATGATCCAGAAGGTCCACCTATGAATGGCTGAAAAAAAGAAGGTTTAGGATTTCTATTTCTATCCTATTGTTATTGTTGTTGTGATTTTCCTGCATTTTTTTATTCTATTTTTATTGTTATTGTTATTTTCTTGTAATTTATTTTATTCTTATCCTATTTTATTGTTATTGTGATTTTCCTGCATTTTCTTTTATTCTATTTTTATCCTATTTTTTTGTTGTGATTTTGTTGCGTCTGTACAGCACTTTGGTCAACTGTGTTGTGTTAAAGTGCTATATAAATAAAGGTGGATTGGATTGGACTTAATAACATTATAAACTAAAGTGGGCTGGTATTCCATCACAGGGATGTTAAAGTAGGGCTGGACGATAATTCGATAACAATATATATCGATCGATAGACGTGTGGTGCAATATAAAAAAAAAGGGGTCGATAAAAAAGTTCGATAGAAAAAAAAAGTTTTCCCTCATTTTTTCATTATAGCCTATCAGGTAGCTTAATACAACAATCTTTACTTACTCCAAAAAAATCATTACCGCTGATGGGCAGCTCTGTCAGCCACTCCTCTCTCTTTCAAACCATAAAAAGGATGAAATGATTTGAGCTGAAACAGAAGTTTTTGATAGTCCCTAAGCGAACCATCGCCGTAACTTCACGTCTGTCAGATCTCACAGGAAGAGAGCAGCGGAGGAAGTTGTTCCGGATAAATGTTTCAGTGACTCAGGTAAAGGTTGCATCCCGTTTTGAACCGATCCTCGACGCAGTAAAACACTAAACGTAGCAATAATAAACCAAATAAAATACTACGATCAGTTGTCTTTAGCAGGACTCCCCTCTCCCGGCTCGCTGCGAATCCGTTACAGAGAGACACAGGAAACGTATGCAGGTCGCTGCTAACAACACCTGTGGCTTTTAAAATGTCCCCCTCGGTTCTGCCCCCGGTCCTCAGAAGCGAAAAACGCTTTAAAAAAAACGACAGGGTTGGATAGGCCAGCCGGCTGAAATGATTTAGAATAAGCTTTATTGACAAACTAAACCAAAGGGTTCAGCCATTAATATTATAAAGTGTCATAAAATGTTTAAAAGATTAAAAAGCATCAAGATAAGCCTTTAATTTCAATTACTAACAATGGTTAATAATATGACTTTTCTTTGTATTTACTGATGTTACTCAGGTCTCTTGATTTGTTTCTGTGTCTTACAAACTTATTCATGATAAAAAGAGGTGATTGAAAAATGAATTAATTTAATTCTTGGTTAAAATGAGTTCATTGAAGAATAACAAAATGAACGGGGAGGCACTTAATATATATTTTTTACATTTTGTGATATTTATCGATAATTATCAATATCGATCAATATGACTATTCCCTTTATCGATATGCTCTTTTTCTATATCGTCCAGCCCTATGTTAAAGACGACTGTAGATACTTGAAGGTCGTTGCTGCTTAAAGGTGGGAAGAGTTGGTTGGGATTGAGCACTTCTGGTTCCGGGTCGCTTTTCTCAACAACAACAAAAAAAACAAACTAACATTTGTTTCATGATCTGGAACATTTAAGTGTGACAAAATGAGAAAAACCAGAACATTTTTACTGCCAATATATTTATTGTAACGTTAGAAGGGAGACTGGCTCAGCGGGTAGAGTGGTGCTCGTGCAGTGGGATTTCCTCCGGTTGATGTGCCACTGGGCAAGGGTACTAACCCCAGGTTTCCTTCCAGTCTGTGTTAACGGTGGGTGGTGGCTGTGGCTCTAGAGTAAAGCACTTTGAGTGGCTGAAAAAGAAAAGAAAACCACCTCTTATTTTCTGTCTGTTTCACCAAACCCTTCAATCCCTTCTTTGGTTCTTTTAGTTCTTTCTGTGTCTCTGCTCTGTCTTCTCGAACCACCAGAAGGTCGTGGCAGATGGCCGATCGTACTGATCCAGGTTCTGGTTCTGCTGGAGGTTTCTTCCTGTTAAAGGGAAGTTTTTCCTCCCCACTGTCGCTGCATGCTTGCTCAGTATGAGGGATTGCTGTGGTTGGAAGTCTGCATCAACAGGACGTAACTACCAGTCAATGACTCGATGCAGTCTGCTGGGATTCCTTACATAGAAAAATAGCTTAAACTTTAACTGATAGGAATGTTTGTATGATTGTATTGAAATGACTTTTCTTGTAAAGTGCCTTGAGATGACATCTGTTGTGAATCGGTGCTATATAAATAAACTGAATTGAATTATTAGGCCTTCGCAGCGCCTTATCGCTATTTGTTTTTCTCCCCTGAAACTAAGTAGGCTTTTGGAGGCCTGAACACACACAAAAAATCACAAAATTCTGCACTCGAGTCAAGTGCGCATCTAATTGGAAAGGGGCGTGGCCAAACGGCTCTACAGCGCTCTCCAAAGGTAACCTTTTGAAATTTGGTACACCGGTAGAGCCCTTCAAGACAAGTAAAAACATCTGTCGTTGGCCAGTCCTAAAACCGACAGGAAGTCGGCCATTTTGGGTCAGAAGGTCCATTTTTGACTTTTCGCACATGTCGAACTTTGACGAACTCCTCCCAGAGATTTTGAGGTATTGGCTTTAAAGTTGGTCAGAATGGCCTTTAAGGTGTAAAGGAACCAAAGTGATCAAAATCCTGACTTTTAGTCCACGTTGAAGGGGCGTGGCCAGGCGTCAAACTAAACGCCCCAAAAAAAAAACCGATATAACACTGACACAAAACCTGCTGTGATTTCTCCTCATCTGACCACTACCAAAACTCAACAGTCAGTTGCTGACATCATCTGAGCCACGACCCCTGATAACAGGAAGCGTCACATTTTATTTTGAAAGGTTCATATTTTACACCCTTCACCTTCAACACCAAACTGTGCCCAGTGATAGTAGAGGGTGGGGCTTTGGTGGCATGGAAATACGTTTGGCTCTAAAGTCCACAAAAAAACCCATCTGATCTGGACTAAGTTCAACATATTGGTTTGATTTGATTTGGTAGTGGGCGTGGCCTAATTCATCCTCTAGAAGCATTAAAACAATCATCCCCAAGCCATGCTTTCACCTAAGATTGAAGAACAAAAAAAATGTCTCTTTGTTCTTTTAAAATAAATATTAGATCGATTTCCTGTTGGTAAAAACTTTAAAATAATAACGGAATAAATCAAGGCTCATCCTCACAGAGGAAGCTAAAGCATGAGATGCAGGATTCGAACAGGAGAAAAACATATCTGTGCAAATTTTTATAGAAAAACAAATTAACATATTTTTCATTATAAGTAGAGCTTTTAACTGAGCAGCACATGTTGGAGTGGAAATAAAGCATCCAGCTGTTCAATTGAGCACATGCAGGGTTCAAAGAGACACAAAACCCTGAAGAACCCTCCGGAGATGACCCACCACGTCATCATGGCTGATGCTTGGTGTCTAATGGGCCTAAAGGGGAGAAGTTCTCAGGATCTCTGCTCAGATGTTTCTGCTGCCACTCAGTCCAAAATGAAAGACATTATCAATAGCATTTATTTCACCCTTTTTTTTTTTTGATGGATATTTACAAGAACTTCATCATTTGCAGAAAAGCAGCCAGTCACTAAATGTTTGAAAATTTTAAAAGTAAGGTGGTGGAGGGGAGGAGTAATTTACTCTGGCATTAAAATGTCAGCGATCATTTCTGCTCCTGCAGCTGTTTTCTGACATTTGAATACATTTGGCATTTGAAATCACCGTTCCTGAGAAGCAGAGTAGTAGAACCTGTTCGTTTGAGCTGCTCCGCGGGTCGGGGGACGCGACCGCATCAAAAACAAAACGTTTGATTAGTTACATGTTTGTTTGTTTTTTACCTGGACTGTAATTTAGCTAGAACCAAAGGGAGGCGGTTCTAGTGCGGCTCGTTGAGACGGGTCGATCAGGCTCATCGATCAGACCGAAGCTCGTCCCTCTCGGCGTTTCTGTTGGTTTGATTTTTGTTTTCATTTCCTCAGAGTTTGTTTAGTCATTAGTCTCTGGAAAAACCTGCTCCAAAGCTGGAAATGTGAGCTCTTCTACTGAAGGAGAGGTCAGAAACCAGCAAAGTAATTTAATGCGTGTTGAAGGGTGGAGCTGCTGCCAAAAGCAAGGGTCATTTCCACACCATGCAGGTTGTGTCCCAGTACGACCCGTCCAACCCGAGTCTGTCTGGGTCTGCTGGCTGCTGAGTTTGGAGGAAACTGGGATGTTTAGCTGCCTGCTGGTGTCACAACGAGACGCCCTTATTGAGGCTTTTTTAAGCTCTTTGAGGTATGAAACCAGATATTTACTGCAGAAAAGACACCCACCCTTTGTTCTAGCTGTCTCGACGTTAAATCAGCGTGAACTTAACCATAAAACTTTATTAATAGAGCACTTTTCATACAATCGGGGAACGCAGAGTGTGTTACAGAGGTGAGAAACGGAGAGCTTATTTAAATAAATGGATATTCCACAATGTCATACCTTATATAAAATGTATGAGCGCACCAGGGGTCTCGTTAACCAAATATTTTTTGTATTTGACCGTTTTTTTGTTATTGTTTTATTTTTTTTTATTTTTTTACATGACTGTAAAATCTGAAGGCCATGGGTCACTCTGACAGATTAGTATTCACACCCCTGACCACTTGTTGGGGATGCGCAGATATTTCCAACTTTATGCACGGAGTTCAGGTATAACTAAATATATCAAAAATAGATTCCCACGAGAGCATCTGAGCATCATCTAAGAACTGGACAGCGTAGTCAATGCATCACGCTAACCGGGAGCGCCTGAGGCTTTGGAGCGCATCTGTGACTGCAACTGATCCGGACTGAGTGCATGCGGGGGGATTTCCTCCCGCTGAAGCGATCAGAAAAGCCCTCGATGGCTTCAGTTGGAGAAATGTTGCCTGACTTCAAAACTTTGGCTGAAGTGGCGCTGGTAACCTCCATGCGGAGCGTTCAGGCCACAGCAGGTGAAATATTCATAATTAATACATCTAGCTTATTAATCTGCTCCATGTGTGGACGGCCCGATGTGGATTCTCTGTTCGGTTTTGTTCGGATTGAATATTAATTAAAAATGAATGGAAATTAAACACTACTGAATGTGTCATTGTTATCAATAAAAAAATGGACGGGTAAAATAGATTAACCAGAGTTTTTTGACCCCGTCGGTTAAAATAACAGTCAAGAAAAAATTATAGCACGACTTCGGGTGTTTTGGGAAGGATTTTTGTCCTCGTACTAAATACTCAGCTACTCTAGAATATGACATCATATCTCCGCCTCTGACCAAACCCGAGATTTAAGCAGATACTCCCCACCTCCTCGGCATCTGGTGTACTTCAAATGGATGGGACACAAAGTGCACCGACTCTAACCTGACTCTCTCTTCTTCTTCTTTCCCTTCTCTTTGACGTTTTATCTGCAACATGTTGTGCCACGGCGATTTACTTGTGAACCCCTTTTTAAAGCCTAATGCAGAACGTTTGTGTTTTCTGCTCTTTGGCGTCTTCCACACACGGCGTCTCCTCTGGACTAATGAGAGCTGAAGCGGATCTCTGGCCTCTGGTCCGGCGGCTCCCGGTGATGCACAGTGATGCAATTTCATTAAAACCTCT
This sequence comes from Valencia hispanica, assembly GCA_963556495.2. NCBI lineage: Eukaryota > Metazoa > Chordata > Actinopteri > Cyprinodontiformes > Valenciidae > Valencia > Valencia hispanica. The sequence goes on along the minus strand of OY747714.1, from coordinate 46,278,212 downwards.
TAATGCGGTGCTCTCGGAGGGTATCAGTCTTCCTGTTTCACCGCCGCTCCCTGCTGTCGTTTTCTCCACGTTGGATTTAAACAGAGGCCGACCTCTGTGATATGGCGCTGGCCCCGGATCCCTGCGTTTGTTCGTCGGTCGAACTTCCTGCGCGAGAGCAGCGACAGGTGGCAGATCTGTTGTCGCCTCCGTCTGACTCTTTTCTCCTCGCTCCAACTCCGGCCATGGCGGGCGTGTTTGATGGCTCGCTGTGATGCCAGAGGACCCCGGATTTGGATGCTTTTTATTGTTTTCAGGAGAAAATGGCAGCGGCGTGAAGCAGATCTGACCTTCTTGTGTCTTTGTCCACTAGCACGAAAAGGCCGAACGTTATACCGACAAACACGAGGGGAAGACGGTGCTCTATCACTGAGAAAACATTTTGTAAAAATGTTTGCTGGGATGGACATCGGTACGATGTTTCAGGTGTGCAAACGTGTCTGAGGGGATTTCCTCTGTGATTGCGTTTTGGGTTGTTATCTTGCTAGAATACCCTTCAGTGTGCTAGAGGAGAGACGAAGGCTACATTGCCCCAACTATCGGCCTCTTAAGTGGCCAATGTGTCATCTTTTGCCTTCAACTGAATAACAGCCTCACAGCATGATGTTTCCACCTCCGTGCTTTACTGTGGGGATGGCGTTGTTAGCGTTACTAAGCTAGGTTAGCTAGGTTAATGTCAGTTTGAAGAAATTCTTCACCTTTTGAAGATTGAGCGATCATCAAGAGCTACTAATACATAAAATAAATTATTACCAAACTGCTTACTAAGGATCGGTTAAGTTGATGAAACAGATATATAGACAGTTTAGCATTTCTGCTCTACAACTAGAGATTAAAAGGCAGGATTTCAATAACGAGGGAACGGATACTCAAAATACTGTCGGACACTTTTGCAGGGAGTGTTCGCTCTTAGTCTGCTAGGAGCCTCTGAGAGACTAGAGAGATGTAATATGCCCTAGTTTATATGGGGGTGCTGTTTGTCAAGGTAAACAGTCAAAAATTAACAGCGTAAATCTGGATTATTTAGCCTGTTTGCAAAGCTTCGAGCCAAATTTTATAATTGTAAAGCACTTTGAACTGGCATGTTGCTGCAATATGCAATACAAATAAACTTGACTAAATAGCTAGCTAGCTAAATATTTAGTTTGAAGCTAAATATTTAGCTAGCAAACTAAACTGGCTAGCTAAATGTTTAGTTTGAAGCTAAATATTTAGCTAGCAAACTAAACTGGCTAGCTAAATGTTTAGTTTGAAGCTAAACATTTAGCTAGCAAACTAAACTGGCTAGCTAAATATTTAGTTTGCTAGCGAAATATTTAGCTTCAAACTAAATATTTAGCTAGCCACTTTAGTTTGCTAGCGAAATATTTAGCTTCAAACTAAAGTGGCTAGCAAAATATTTAGTTTGTAGCTAAATATTTCGCTAGCAAACTAAATATTTAGCTAGCCAGTTTAGTTTGCTAGCTAAATATTTAGCTTCAAACTAAAGTGGCTAGCTAAATATTTAGTTTGAAGCTAAATATTTAGCTAGCAAACTAAACTGGCTAGCTACATACTTAACTTCGAACTAAATATTTAATGCGGAGCTTAATATGTTTTTAATATGCAAATTCACTTGCTTATAAGCGAAAGTGGACTATCAAAATAAAGCCTGGGTCTTGCAAAACTGCTGGTGCATCACTGTGGCCTCCAATAAAGGCAAAATCCATCTGTAAACGTCTGTATTGCCATTAAAACGGTTCATCCTATGTTCAAGGCTGAAATGATAGACTGTCGGAGAAAAATAAACAAAGATGGAAGGTGTCAGGAACAACATTCAGTCTTGCCAGCAGTTTATATAGTTGCTTGCATGTTTGGTAGTCCCCTTTCACTTATCTGCTTGATGAATTTGCCTGTGAGCAAAATATTTGTTCAGTTTGAAGCTAACTATTTAGCAAGCCTTAGGTTGCTAGCTAAATAATAAGTTAGCAAGCTAAATATTTGGCTTCAAAAGTAAGTATTTAATTGTACCTTTTATATATTTAAACTGACATTTATGAATGACAAAAATAACATGGATGCAAAAATGACTTTGAAAAATGAACCCCCATTTATTTATCCTATGACAAGGCTAAACAATCCAAATTATTGCTGTTAATTTTTGACTGTCTTAACTTTACAGTTGGCACCCCATACATTTAATCAAAAATATCTACTTTAATTCAAATTCAAAAGTACTTTATTGTATATCCCAGGGGAAAATTAAGGGTTTGTTGTAGCTCATGCAAATTGTTTCTTCAGAGAGTTGTTATAAATCATGATGGTTGGCAGGAAAGATCTCCTGTAGCAGTCTGTGTTACGGTGAAACTGAAGAAGCCTCCGACTGAAGACGCTCTGTTGTTGTAGGATAGTCTTATGAAAAGGATACTCAGGGTTGTCCATAATGTTCTTGATTTTATGAAGAATTCTTTTTTTGCATCATCGTCTCCAGATGTTCCACTGTAGTCCCCAGAACAGAACCAGAACCTTCTTTATCAGGTTTTTTAGCGTTTGTAAGTCCTTGGCTCTAATGCTGCTATCCCAACAGATAACGGCCGAAGAGATTTGGCAAGGAGTCATCCAGTTTGTAGCCTCAAAAACACAGCCTGAGCCTTATGGGGAGGAATTATGTTAGAAAGCAAATGAAAAATGAACTCCCTGTAGGACAAACACCCTTTAGTTTCCAAAATATTTATGTCACAGTTGACATAATAGCTACCTAATGACTAAGGCTGTTTTTATATAGAATGTGATTATGCATTGAATAAAAGTGCAGATTTACACTGAAGGTATAAACACAATCGTTATCTTTATAGTAATATAAAGAGAGAGATAAACCATTGAATTTCAGAAAACCAACAACAAACAAAACGGGAAGCTCAGAATCACAGGACAAAATAATTTCAAGTCCTCAAAATAACACCAACCAAAGGGAAGCCGTACAAAAACTTCTCAATATACAAAACATATCATGGAAACTGGAATATTTTTGACTCGAAGGAACAAAAACCACGGTCATCTGAACAAACGCAGTGGTTCCAGAGTCATTTTGCAGCAACTTTTAATTAAGTTGTAGTTTTCAGTGTGAATATGTCGGAGCAGCTTGTTGTGTTGTCATAATTTAGCTGATAGGACTGCTGTTCAGTGGCCCGTCTCAAATCATGTTACTGCATCATTACCACACCACAGGAGGCCCTCTGCACCGTCAACAGGCCTCATAACCGAATTATTCTGCTTTGGAAAAATCAGCTCGCAACAGTTTTTGCTTTGCAACTATTTCAGATGATCAACAGCTAACATGTCAGAGGAGTGACGATTAAAACTGGGTCAACTGGGACTAAGCTCTGTCATTGATCGGAATCCAAATAATCCTTTTTTTTGGATCGGGGGGCTCGTTAGGATGATTGATTGGCCCCGTTAGGGGGGGCAGCACCATTTCTCAGAGTGATCTGGATGTGGTTTGGTCCACATGCAGTGTTTTTTTTTGTTGTTTTTTTCACTGAGGAACTTTGAAGGTTAAACCAGAGCTGAAGCTGCAGCCGGTTGTCACCTGGTTCTATGAAACAACAGGAACGACTAATGTTGAGTGAATAAAGTCCTGTTCATATTTTACTGCCTAATGGTGTCTTCAGTTTGTACGTAAAAGTCTAAATCGTGATCGGTAAAGTCGGAGCTTACCGAGCAGCCCCATGTTTTCAAAGCACTATGGCTACTGCCACACATGGGTTATACATTGCACTTAAAGTTGCAGGTAACATTTATTAACATTTCTGATGGGTTGTATGGTGCTTCAAAATGTGCATCTCTGAGCATGCTGATTTATAGTTGAAGGTATAAAGGGAGAGAAATGAATCGTTACTGGCTTGTTTTTTTTTATTTGATTTAACGTTTACTATAACAGGTTAATAATTTAAGGACCAGTTCAGAATTGTTTTTTATATAGTTGCCACCTCAGTAGTTAGTAGTGGTATAACGGTTCACAAAAATCACGGTTCGGTATGTTTTTGGTACATAATCAAGAAAAATAAATACAAATATGATTTTTTATTTTTTTTACTTTGATTAGCATTAAACAAAGAACCATTTTACAAAAAATCTTACAAAAGTTGAAAGTATAGTACAAGCAGACATAGCCAGAGTAGAAAACAATATGAAAACAGTCAGTGTTAATGTTTGGAAATATTTAAATAATACTTTGCTCATATTTGAGAATAAAACATGCTTAAGTCACTTTGGAGTTGTTTTGATATTTTGACAACCTAGTCTCCGAGCTGTACTTGAATGCAGCATGGGCAGCTGTTGGGGAAAGAAAACCTTGTCATCAACGGGGATTCCTCCAACTTGCATTTTATCCAGAATAAGGAGTTAGGTCTGATTGGATGCAGCTGGTAGCCATGTTGGACGTCAGCTGGTTTTTCTCTAGTATCAGTGATGTTTACATTCAGCTGGACATTGTTTCAGGTGAGTCATTCAGTTCAGTGCAGAGCGTGTTATGGGCCTTATTGCTGTTGAAAGATGTGTCCACTGACAAAGTTCTGATTCAGTCCATCTTTCTTTTTCTACTGTAGCTGCATGAGAAACCATTAATGTTACCAAATAGCAGAGTTTAGTGATAGCTGGGAGTCCTTTCTGTTTTCTTTTGGTGTCACTTTTTAAAGTCGCGCTGAGGAAACGTTGCACTGCGCTCTTGAGTTCTGCAACTAAACATTCTGCGTGTGTTCAGGTAGAAAACAGCCGGATTCGTTTGGTACCGAACCGACAGGGGTGTACCAATTTTTTATTATTTTTTTTTTGAATACATGTACCATTACACCCCTGGTGGCTTGTGAATCCCACTGCTTTTCCAACTTGCTGCTAGAACATACTCGATTTGCTCCCATTAGCTGCATTTTGTTTCACAAACTTCTCAAAAAGTTGTAAATTTCCTGTTTTAACTGTCGAAAAGTACTGCGTTTTGATGGAACATTTGCTCTTTTAGCCCATGTATCTTTCATTTTAACCACTTTTGAAGCCTTACGAGGTTGGTGGTTCTCATAAAATGTTGTCTCTTGTCCTGTTTCCTGATTCCCGACTTTTGATGGTAACCGTTGTGACTCTTTGCTGTGTGAACGTTTGGACCCAATCACGTTGGAATCCATCCCCATCCTTCCTGGTCCTCCAGTCGGTGTCAGTCGGTCGGTCGGTGGAGATGGAATATCCTTTTATTTAACGAGGCCTTTTCCGCCCTTCTTTAATTGGCTTATTAGCGGCGTCTCCATACTTCACCCGGTGGTAATCACGGTGATACGTCTCTGCTGGTGTTATTTTCAGGAGCTGAAAAGGTTTGTTAATGTATTTTTGACTCATTGATTTTCCTCCAAATTACCAGTGCAGGGAGTTGTATCTCCACAGCCGTGGTTTTATGTTCTTCTCTTAAGAGTTTTATTTCTTCAGTGTGTTTATTTGCAGATTTCTCCTTTCCTCAGAGAAGTTTCAAAGTGAAAGGACCTTGAAATACGCCATGAAAAGAGCTAGTTGAATTTCTTGTACCATTAAAGAAAGCAGATCCAATGCTTCATTCATCGCCTCCTGTAGCACAGCACTAAGCTGAATTTTTTGGATTTTTTGGAGTTTGGATTTTTAACACATTTTCCTCACTTCAGAGTCTCTAAAAAAAGTCAGTGTCTTAAACAATCGGGTAAAAACATTACTGCAGCTTGTAAACAAAATATTGAGCTCCAAAGTAAATATTTAGTTTAGAGCTAAAGATTTAATTGGTGAATTAAAACATTATTTTTAAACTAAATGTTTAGCTTGATAACTAAATATTTAGTTTGGAATTGTGATGTTTATAAATGGAAAAAAATATGGACGCAAATATGACAAAAATGAACGGCGAAATAAGTTATTATGGTTAATTTTTGTCTGTAACTTTAGAAACGTCAAAAAAGAAGCTCTATCCGATTGAAGCTAAAAAACAACAACACATTTTCATGTTTACAGTGATGTAGAGTCAGGTCCATGTCTAAATAGCAAATGGGAGATGCTGAAAACTGAAACGGAGAACCTTGTATATCAGCTGGTTCCACCCTGGATGCGGTGCTGATGATGCTTTGCTCTGAGCCGGATGCGAGCTGCAGCCTGATGCACTAAACCCTGAAGGTATTATTGACTGCTGATTGGTGGAGCAACATTGTTCTATTGTATCTGAAGAACCAGCCGTCGTGTGTTTGTTTGGCTCTGAATCGGCTGCATCACCCAAGCTGTGATGAGTCAGAATGAGTTCATCTCTTGGGTTTGACCCTGTAAAGCCGGAGTGAAGAAATAATCGTCCAGACAAGATTCAACCATCTGCTGAGCGTCGGCAGAAGCCACTTGAGTAAAAATAATGAAATCAGATTTCACTCTACCATCGATGGGGAGACGTTTGCAAAGATTTTACAGTCAAAAATAATTTGGGTTATTTACCCTGTCATAAGAGAAAAAACGGGGGTTCATTTTTCAAAGTTGTATTTGCGTCCATGTTATTTATTAATTTATAAATGTCACTTGTTTCAAGCTAAAATATTCAGTTTACAAACTCAATATTTAGTTTGAAGCTAAATATTTAGCTAGCAAGCTAAACTGGCTAGCTAAATATATATAGCTTCAAAGTAAATATTTAACTCAAGAGCTAAATATTTAGCAAGCAAGCTAAACTGGCTGGCTATATATATATATATATATATATATATATATATATATATATATATATATATATATATATATATATATATATATATATATATATATATATATATAGCTTCAAAGTAAATATTTAACTCAAGAGCTAAATACTTAGCTAGCAAGCTAAACTGGCTAGCTAAATATATATAATAGCTTCAAAGTAAATATTTAGCTCAAGAGCTAAATATTTAGCTAATATGCACATTTATTACTGGGCAGCAGAAGAGGACTATCAAAATAAAACCTGGGTCTGACGAACCTCTATAAACTCCTGCTGTTAGTCCATCACAGTTGCTGTAAATCCGTCGGTAAACATCTGTGTTGTCGTTAGAACGGTTCACTTTACATTTTCCTCACGACAAATTGGACATGATTAGTCTTGCTAGCAGTTTACATAGAGGTTTGCAAGTCTTAATACAAAGCTAAATATTAAGCTAGCCAGTTTAGCTTGCTAGCTAAATTTTTTAGCTAATATGCACATTTATTATATTTATTACATTTATTTATTTTTTAGCTAGCAAGCTAAAAATTTGCTAGCTTGCTAAATTTAGCTAAACTGGCTAGCTAAATTGTTAGCTAGCAAGCTAAAAATTTGCTAGCTTGCTAAATTTAGCTAAACTGGCTAGCTAAATTGTTAGCTATCAAGTTAAAAATTTGCGAGCTTGCTAAATTTAGCTACACTGGCTAGCTAAATATTTACCCTCAAACAAAAATATTTGGCTTGATAAATAAGTATTTAGTTGGAAGTTAAATATTTAGTTTGTAAAATAAATATTTAGCTTGTTACCTAAATATTTAGATTGAAGTTAAAGATTTGCTTTTTAAACTAAATATTTAGTTTAGAGCTAATTATTTAATTTGTAAATTAAATAAATAGTTTATAAACTGATATTTATAAATTAATAAATAGCACTTACCCAAGTATGACTTTGAAAAATTAATTCCCATATTTTCTCTTATGACAGGCTAAATAACCCAAATAATTGCTGTTAATTTTCGACTGTGTAACTTTACCAACGGTTCCATCCGTCACTTTGCTGTGTGAGAGTTAGCCAAAATTTGGCATATTGGTTTCAGGAGATAACTCATATGTGGTATTTGAGTCAAAGTCAACAAGTGTACAAGGTGTGAGGAGAGGATTAGGAGGAGGAAAACCATTAAGAGGATTTGTTCTGTTGATGTCGGAGCCGGCTGGAGCAAACCTTAAGGTAAGGAGAACGTTAACCGAAGCACACATTAGTTTATTTTAAAGACACTCATCCAGAGGAAACATTAACAGCAGCGCTGCTTGTTCAGGGATTACAGCTCCAGCTCTGACTTTCAAAAAAAAGAAAAAAGAGGGTTAAAACTCACCAGGCTTTTGTTGGCGGGAAATGAAATCCTCTGAAGTTAGAAACCACTTCTTCTTTTTGTGCAGACTTCACAACGTTTCTACAGAAGGCTTTCCTTTCTGAATGGATAAAATGACATTTCCTGTTATCACTGTAGACTCAGAAACTCAGAACGACAATGAATTAGTTTTAAGCGGTGGGGATTTATGGCGTCGCTTTAGACCCATTATTTGTTTTATTCCTCATCCTCTGTCTAACGGTTAATGGAGAAACTTGGTTCAAAGGCCAGAAAATCCTTCTTTATTCACAACCTTCAATGGGTCCGTATAAATGCTGTTGTTTGCAAAAGAAAATAAACTAACTCGTATTCAAAACTAGACTCAGGGGGAAGCTACAACAATAAATTAAGAAATAATCTTCCAACCTCTAGAGGTTTTGCCTCTATAGACATTAATTTAGCATATTATGTATGAACATTTTTACAAGATTTATGTCTCAGTTATTATTTTGACCTAAAAGATAAAAATGACAGCAGGATTTTCACAGAAGACCAAAAGTTTGGTTTTTTAACTAATTTGACAGTCTTTAAAATTTGTTCTGTTATCAGCGTGAAACACATGAAAACAGAAACATTGCTGACAATGACTTTAAAAAGTCCAAACTATCCCTTTGATTGCCCAGGAAGTAACGCTCCAATACGGACATGTCTTGGTTAACGTACAAACCAGTGTTGTTGTTTTTTTAATATTCCGACTTGTCCAGACGGGTTTGTGATACCGGAGCTTCTGACGGTCGCCAGAAAAAGAAGTGGATGCCTCGTAGACACATCAGATGGCATCAGCCGTGGTCAATAGAGTTTGATAGGGGTCTTCTGGTGGATCAAGGTTCTGAGCGGGACGATGCAGCCGCTGTTAGCCCTGTATCGGGCCCACCCAAGACAGATTACAGCGCCCGTGTAACTTAAGTTAGAACCATGCAATGTATTGACCCAAGACAACCAGCAGAGGGCGATCTAGACTATTAATTGGGACTTTTGGAGGCAGTAAAGAAGATACTTTGATACAGCTGTATGTCAAAATGGACATTAAGAGTTTGGCTTAATGAAAACAAGAGGTAAGCTAGCGCAAACAGGGACGATGCTAATAGTCTTATGCTAATAGTTCACACCAAAGCGTCATAAACGCGCTGCACACAAAAAGATGGACGCTTCAACATTCGTAGCTTGACGCGTGTCCAAATATATCATTGGACGCGCGTCATGCTGGAAATAACGCAACTTGTGTGAGGAGCTAGTGTCAGACGGTGTTTTTGCAAAATGGCAGCTGTCGATCTAGCGTTGGAAGAGAGAGTCTCCATTCTCTATGTACTACGGAGAGTACCCTGCACAGGTACGCAGGGTCAGTAACGTGAAAACTTTCAAAAGTCGTACAGCTCCGGATGGTTAGCCACGGCCGTTATCTTTATTTCCTTCATGTTGAATGAATGAATTTTGCCCGAATCTGACCCCGTGAACCGGGTCACAGCATCACGTGACACCACGTCACCAGGCTCCTGATTGGTGGACGCCAAAGGTCCGATTTTTCAACTTCAGCGGTGGACGCAAAAAAACGCTGGTGACGTCCGTTAGAGAGGCAAGTGTAACCTTGACTTACATTCTGGTCCTCACTCCAGACCAGTCGGTGGCGGTAATGCACCAATTTGCTGTTTTCCAGCCGCCAATAAACATCACAAAGAAGAAGAGCCCTTTGCTGTGTTTTATGCTAACAGTTGTTATACACACAAGGAAGAAGAAGGAACTGTGACATTTATAAATGAATAAATAACACGGAATAAAGTGTTTTTGAAAAATTTACCCCCCCCATTTTTTTTTCTTTTGACGGGATAAATAACCCAAATTACTGCTGTTAATTTCTGAATGTGTAACTTTACAATCGGCCCCTCCATAAGGTAGTGCTGAACTTCATTCAGCGTTAATGCTCCCGAATAGAACAGGTTTTAAAAAAAAACATATTTGTGGACCAAAGCCAACCACATGCTAACATTGGGAGTTCTTTATTAGAGAATATATTGGGGGCAATCATCTTAATCTGTGGATTTCCTTTACATGTGTTTGGTTTTTAGAGACGAAACAGCCCGAAGTAAAATCTGTCTAAATTTAGCCTGCATTAATAAGGTTAAAAAGAAAACTGCAGGAGGCGGCGTTGCCCCGAACCAGAGCTTCTTCTTCTTTGGTTTGTTTGAATCAGCCGCCTCTCGGAGGGGATCGTAAAAATGTAACGGAGTTAAACGTCGAGCTCGAACATCTTTGTGAAACTGCTCCCTGATGCTGATGCAACTTTAATGTCTGCAGCAGAAAAGAATAAAAAGCGAAAGGTAAAAAAAGAAAAAAAAAGAAAAGCCCAAGATTGTGATGTTGTCACTGAAAGACGAGGCTCAGGAGGCCAAAATGCCACCGAACGTGAACGGAAGCATCTGTGTGTGTTTGCTTTGAACCAGGGTTTTCTGGTTGCCTTACAGAGCAGCTGATGGGGTTTTATTTTTAAACCAGAGACGGGGAGAAGGTCTCCGGCTCTTCAAAGCAAACACACGGTTCGAACATGCAGAGAGAACAGCAGAAGGTCCGACAGCTCTTTAAAGCTAAACGTTTCTGCGTCTGCTCATTTCAGGGTTTTTTACACCTGGTCTTCATGCTAACGATTATTACATACTTTATATTATCCTTGGGTTACTTGAAGCATCCAGTAGCAGCATGATTATTACACTAATTGATTGGTGATTTTACGTCATAACTACGAGATTATTGACAGCGAGGAACTTTTAAACAGATAAATTAATTTTGAATAAACGTAAAAGTTTCTTTTCCAGCCTGGATGATTTTTTAAATTCTATTTTAACCTCAAACTGTGCTCCTTGCTACAACAAATGTAATTTAAACTTTTTAGTTGCTGCTTTCAGGCATTTTTTACACAATTTGGAAAGTTGGACGAATGATCTTCCAAGTCGAATGGAACATATTGGGGGTGAGAGCAATAATTATTGGCACCCCTGCTGTCAATGCTTTGTACAACCCTCCTCTGCCAGGAGCACAGCTCCATCTCTATATGAATACAAGGTTGGAGCACACAGACGGAGGTGTATTCAGCCCGAGATCTGCTCCAAAACGACATGCCTGTAATTATTAAATGAGTATATTTCTGTAACCGTAATGTCTGTTTGATTACTTTTAGTCAAATAATAAAAGTGAACCCTTTTGAGAATCATTAGGATGTGTAAATATCATTTTATGTGTTATTGGTGAAGTGTGAATGAACATGGCACATTGTAAAAACTGGGTTTTTTTTGTTCGGCCTGAAATAAAAACCTGTACTTTTAGGATTCTTGAGAGTTTAAATTAAGGCAACTGGACTTTTCTTGTTGTCTTGAAATTGCTTTCATTTAGAATATCATATCCTGGATGACTGAGAATATACACCAGCGTATGTACTTTTAAGATGAATATCTCTTTGGAAAAATGCAGCTGCATCCTCAAACCTCAATGAATTAATAGTTAAACATGTGTTTTCTCCTCTGTCTTCTCGAACCCCCAGACGGTCGTGGCAGATGGCCGCTGAGCCAGTTTCTGCTTTAACTCCTGTTAAAGGGGAGTTTTTCCTCTCCACTGTCGCTGCATGCTTGCTCTGTATGAGGGATTGTTGTGGTTGGACGTCTGCATCAACGGGACGCAACCTCAAGTCAATGACTCGACGCAATCTGCTGGGATTCCTTAGATAGGAAACTTTTAAACTGACTGGAATGTTTGCATAATTGTATGGAAATAACTTTTCTGGTAAAGTGCCTTGAGAGGACATCTGTTGTGAATCGGCGCTGTATAAATTAACTGAATTGAATTGAAATTGAAACATCTTAACTTTAGAGAGATTGATTCTAATAAACTGAAGAATAACAATATTATTATATTACGTTTTTATACAGAAACTTCAAGGAGCCACAGTGTGCCAATCTGAGCCATTTGACTTATACATTAATTAATTGTATTAGTAATTATTATGTGACTAACTCGTTTCAAACGTTTTTATCTTTTTTTTCTCCGTTTTAGTTGTTTTTTTTCTGTATAAGATGGACAAAGCTGGGTTTTCCCCTCACCAACATGGATGCTGTACTTTCGCACCCTTGTATCTCCGTGACTGATTGGTCAATTCGGATGGTTGACGTCTCTTTGGAATCGTCAGGGTCAACAGAATGAAGCTATATGCACAGAAATGAGATTGACAGCACAGTCAGCTCATGAGACTCTGTAGTTGTTTAATCTGTCTGAAACTTATGTGGAGAGCATTCTGAGACAAAGGTTTTAGCATTAGCATGGCTGTAGCTTCAATCGGGGGGTCGAGGGTGTAAGTTCTGACGTGTTAGAGACATGTGTGGGAAATTCATCACACAGGGAAGGGTGTATGAATACTTAAATGTCATATATAATTTAGTTGTTGTGTTTCAGAGCAGGTAAAAAACGTTTATATACAGTTTTGTAGCTCAGGCTTTGCTGTTTAATTAGAGGTACGGCTTGACGACATTTATGTTCAAATTGGGAATAAATTCAGCTTCCATGTATGTAGACGCAGGGTTTCTGAGGTTGTAAGGCCTTAGACCAGGCATCTGCAACCTTTGCTATCCTTAACATAATTTTCTCCATCAGTCCAGCTAAATAAAACTGTGCCAAAGCCGACCACATTCCCTCCAGGTTGCACTTGCCTCTTTAAGACCATGTAAACACGTAGCCAGGGTTTTTTAAACGAATCTTCGCACCACCTCGTTTTAAAATAAATCTCCGTCCACACCTAACTGCATGAGTGTGTTGTTAAGCACATCCAAGACATGCTAAACCTGTAGGGGGGAGTAGTGTCCCCAAATCCTATCCACTCAGAGTAACTTTCTATGTTTTCTAACTTCTACATAGAGCAGTAATTGAGCTTGTAAAAACAAGCAAACAAAAAGCGCTTGGACAATCGATGATGCCAACACTTCTCTGAGGGCATAAATGCTGTTTCTGAGGGTAAATACAGATCGCACAAATGATGTCGGAGCATTTTTGTCGCGGAAAGTGACGTTGCGGAGCCAAAAACTCTGGTTATTTCTGTCCACACGCAGACGCTTGAAACGGAGAAAACGCAAATCTTCACTTTGGCCGGAGTTTTTAAAAAGATTCGTTTTTTGGTGCTTTAAATCTGAGTTTTCGTGTGGATGACGGGCCAAACCGTAGAAAAATATCTTCGTTTTGTGAGATACCGCGGGTACATGTGGACAAGGCATAAGACTGGTGATGTATTAGCGTTGTCCCTGCTTGTGCTAGCTTTGCTCTTGTTTTTATTAAGCCAAGCTCTAATGTCCATTTTGGCATACAACTGTATCAAAGTATCTTCTTTACTGCCTCCAAAAGTCCCGATTAATAGCCTACAGCACCCTCTGGTGGTTATCTTAAGTCAATACATTGCATGCTTGCAAGTAATTTTACATGTGTTATAATCTGTTTTGGGCGGACCCAATACCTCAATGGGGAGGCCTGAATTTTTCATGACACACTTTGGACATCTCAATACCACCTGAGCATAATTTTAGAGAGGAGCAGAGGGGGTAGAACCTGGTCCTAGGGCTGGGCGATATGGCTTAAAATCTATATTGCGATAAAATCTGAAGCATGTGTGGTAACGATCTTTATGGGCGACATATTCTTTTCTTCTGTTTATACATGTCAAAATTACAGTTTTTGAACAATCTCACATTTCAGATACACTGCAGCAAAACAGCAATTCTAAAATAGTAGAGAATGCCATTTATTGTGCAAAATACATTTTAAAATATTCAAATCTTTTTTCAAAAAAATGCAACGCAAAATTTCTCACAACATACAGTTCTGTGCAAAAGTTTTAGGCAGGTGTGAAAAAATGCTGTGAACAAAGAATGCTTTCAGAAATAAAAATAATGATTGTTTTTATCAATTTACAAAATGCAAAGTGAGCAAACAAATGAAAAATCTAAATCAAATGAATATTTGGTGTTTCTACCTTTTGCCTTCAAACCAGCAACAATTCGTATAGGTACACTTGCACAAAGTCAGGTATTTTGTAGGATTATAGCCAGGTGTATGATCAACCGATTTTACCAAACAGCTGTTAATGATCAGTTTCAGTTTATTTATATAGCGCCGATTCACAACAGATGTCATCTCAAGGCACTTTACAAGAGAAGTCATTTCAATACAATCATACATACATATTTTTCAATCTGTTTTAAAGTTTTCAGGGTTTTTCTATCTAAAGAATCCCAGCAGATCGCATCGAGTCGTTGACATGAGGTTGCGCGCCGTTGATGCAGACCCCAACGACAGCAATCCTTCAGCAATCCCTCATACTGAGCAAGCATGTAGCGACGGTGGAGAGGAAAAACTCCCCTTTAACAGGAAGAAACCTCCAACAGAACCAGGCTCAGTAGGAGCGGCCATCTGCCACGAACGTCTGGGGGTTTGAGAAGACAGAGCAGAAACACAGAAAGAAGAAAAGAACTGATGTAAGAGAACTTTCTATATTAAAGAAAGTAAAAAGTTGATAACAGGACACAGTGGATGTTCAGTTACTGGGAACATCATCCCAGTCGATGCCCCCCGTCCAACAGGGCATTGCAGCCAAGCAGGATACCAGACCAGGTGTAGCTTCATCAATGTCACAATAGGTTGAAACACAATCATTAATTGAAACAGAAACAGCTTTGTAGGAGGCTTAAAACTGACCGAGGAACAGCCAAACTCTGCTACCAAGGTGAGGTTGTGGCAGATAGTTTCATTTCATGGCAAGCTTGAGCACAGCGACAAGACACAAGGTAGTTATACTGCATCATTAAGGTCTCTCCTAGACAAAGATTTCAAAGCAGACTGAGGTTTCTAGATGTGCTGTTCAAGCTCTTTTGAAGAAGCACAAAGAAACGGGGAACGTTGAAGATCGTAGATGCAGCGGTCGGCCAATGAAACTTAGTGCAGCAGATGAAAGAAACATCAAGCTTATTACCCTTGGAAATGTGAAGATGTTTCTTTATATAACATTAGCCTTTAATGTGCTACAAGTTAGTTTAGGGAAATGTGAACTGAAGTCAGCATTCACACTTCAACCAAAGAACTTGTCATGAAGTGATATACTGAGTATGAATGTTGTTATCCAAATTCCTTTTTTTGTTAATGAAAATCTTATGAACCATTTGAGGTCTTTATCTTGTTTTGTAATTTGACAGCTGTTCTTTAAAAATCAAACTAAAATGGCCCTTTATTTTTACCCAAATATTTCTGGTTATTTAATCGGGGTAGAAGTTATTTAATTTTTTATATTTTATTTATTTATCCAATTGTTGGTAGCCCTAACAATAGACATTGGTCACTGTAGGATATTTTAGGACATACTGGGATAGAATTATAAAAATTCTAAACCATCATGCCTTATCATGCCTCAACCCTGTTGTTTATTTGAATCCAGTCCTGGATAGGTCCGTGTTTCACCTGGTTCTGGGTAAGACAAATAACCCAAACTGGGTTGTTGTTAACCCAGCAGTTAATAGAGGAATTGGAATTTGTAAAACATCAATGTACTATATTAGAGTGTAATTGCCGGTCTGTCTTAGGTAGCTTGAAATACATAGTATTGTTATTTATGCAAAGTGAAAAATGTTACCTGTAATATAATGTTACACAAATGGTAACACTTGCATAAATATATGTGGTCTTACTCTTCTGCCTGGTAACATTAATAAAACAATCCGACCTCTGACAGTAAAAAAAAAAAAAAAAAAAAAGAAGATGTCCAGCAGTGCCATCAGCTTGGAACTGGAAGAAACCAGAGGGACCCAGGTACGCCCATCTACTGTTCGCCCGAAGTGGTCTTCATGGAAGAGTTGCAGCCAAAAAGCCAAACCTCCGACGTGGAAACAAGGCCAAGCGACTCAAGTATGCCTGAAAACATAGGAACTGGGGTGCAGAACAATGGCAGTGGGGCTCCGGACTGATAAGTTAAAATCTGAAATATTTGGCTGTAGCAGAAGGCAGTTTGTTCGTCGATGGGCTGGAGATCGGTACAATAATGTCTGCAGGCAACAGTGAAGCATGGTGGAGGTTTCCTGAATGTTTGGGGCTGCATTTTTGCAAATGAGGTTGGAGATTTGGTCAGGATTAATAATGTTCTCAATGCTGAGAAATACAGGCAGATAAGTATCTGCCTCACTGATGGTATTGCATGATGGATACTTATCTGATCTACTTACTGATTTCAACATCATGGAGTGTGACTGGGATAACATGAGGAGACAGAAGGATGTGAGGAAGCCTACATCCATAGAAGATATATGGTTAGTTCTCCAAGATGTTTGGAACAACCTACCAGCCGAGTTCCTTCAATAACTGTGTGCAAGTGTACCTAGAAGAATCAATGCTGTTTTAAGGCAAAGGGTGGTCACACCAAATTTTGATTTGATTTAGATTTCTCTTTTGTTCACTCACTGGTTTTTGTTGATTGATGAAAATAAATGATTAACACTTCCAGTTTTGAAAGCATTCTTTGTTTGAAGCATTTTTTCACACTTGCCTAAAACTTTTGCGCAATATTGTAAACAAAGATGGGAGATTTTAAATAAAATAAAACCTAAATTTTATGAAAACAAAGTTGTTGTTTTTTTTACTGAAGTGCTAAATTTAAAAAAAGGGAAATAACGTTCTTGATAACTTATTTATAAAATTAATATTGCACAAAAATAAAGCTGCACATATTTCAATTGAAAACGCTTCAAGTTTAACAGGCTTCTTTCCGTTAAATAGAAAACATTTTCACTTGCAAAATCTAGTGTAAATACGAACACTGGAACATCCGTATTTATCCTCCTTTCATACCTGGTAAAGAGTGCATAGGCGCAGCTTGATGACATCATCAAAATTCGCAATCTTAGTAGGCCGGTATAGTCAAAATCTCTCCCGTTGGCTAAATTTCTATCATTTCTACCTCATATTGTGTAAATTGTTGTTCCAAAGTGATTTCCGGTTTGTAAAACCCAAAACCACTACGAAGGCATGAGGAGCTGAGACGATGACGACGGCTGTAGGAGGTTTTTTTTGTTGTTGTTCTCCCGTCTCTGTTTCTATTTAAAGCTCCCATCTGGGTGTTGAGCTGTGAGACCTTTCATGAGGTGAACTTGTAAAAGCGTCTTTGGCTGCTTCTTTGTGGCGATTTGGGCACCGCCGCCGATCCCGTCAGCCAAGCGCGAGCTGAACGCCCCTCGGACAACTTGCTCAGTGAATCAGCTCGCTGGAGTGTGCACCGATGTGTGTCTTTGGGAGGGTTTAATCCCACGTGGGTTTGTGTGAGAGCAGACATGCATTCATTTCAATGATGGTGTGTGTGTTGGGAGGAGCTTTCGAACTGGCCTACATTGCAGAGCGGCAAATCGGAGAGGTCACATCTGTATGTGCAGGCGATTGTTAAAAGCTATCTCACAGCTGGTGTGACATCCTCCCACCTGCGAACCGCAGATTACTGTCGAGTCTCTGAGTCTGAACAGGGCGGGTTACTGCTGCTACAGCAGATAGGTGCACTTTGAAACTCAGGGACAATTTTTTTTTTTTTTAATCCTCATCTTCTTTGCTTCCAGACATGTAAAAATGTTTCATTTTGCTTTTATTAAACCAAAAAAGTCGTGTCAGGTGGTACATACAAAACCATATATTTTGATTCATGGATGTAAATATACAGCAGAGGCAAGGTAATTTTATTTGTATAGCACACTTTCAACAACAAGGTAATTCAAGGTGCTTTACATGATTAAG
Organism: Valencia hispanica; assembly: GCA_963556495.2. NCBI lineage: Eukaryota > Metazoa > Chordata > Actinopteri > Cyprinodontiformes > Valenciidae > Valencia > Valencia hispanica. Next base: position 46,260,275 of record OY747714.1, on the reverse strand, counting down.
TGGTAAAAATAAAAATAGCAGTAAAACACAGACAAAGCATGTAAAGTATAAACAGCAATGAAGCAAGAAGCACACACAAAACATGATACATCAAAACATGACTCAAAGGCAGCTCTAAACAGATACGTTTTTAGTTGTGATTTAAAAGAACTGTGTTTCAGCAGCTTTGCAGTTTTCTGGAAGTTTGTTCCAGATTAGAGGAGCATAGAAACTGAAAGCTGCTTCTCCATGTTTGGTTCTGATTTTAGGGATGTTGAGTAGACTGGAACTAGAGGACCTGAGTGGTCTGGTGGGTTGCTATAGTGACAGCAGGTCTTCAACATACTTTGGTGCTAAGCCATGTAATGATTTATTAGGGTGACCATATTTTGATTTCTAAAAAAGAGAGGACACTTGGCACAGTCCTGAAACACTGTCATGACTGTGACCAGACTTTTGATTTCAACCGCAGCACAGTGAAGGACAAAGTGGTCTTACGTCTATGAAACGGTTCAGAACCATCCACGAGGAAATGTGTCGTGTTGCATGCATCGCACCAGTCAATTTAAGTATGCTTATTAGTCCACTTACAAACAATGAAAACCAGGACATTGTCATTAATCTATGAAATCCCCCCGGACGCCCTGGACAGCACGTGAAAAGTGGACATGTCCGGGGAACACAGGACGGCCTGTCACCCTAGATTTATAAACTAGTAGGAGTATTTTGAAGTCTATTCTCTGAGCTACAGGGAGCCAGTGTGAGGACTTTAGAACTGGGGTGATGTGCTCTACTTTCCTGGTTCTAGTGAGGAACACGAGCAGCAGCGTTCTGGATCAGCTGCAGCTGTCTGATTGACTTTTTAGGCAGACCTGTGAAGACGCTGTTGCAGTAATCGATCCGACTAAAGATAAACGCATGGAGGAGTTTTTCTAGGTCCTGTTGCGACATCAGTCCTTTAATCCTAGAAATGTTCTTCAGGTGATAGAAGGCTGAGCTTGTTATTGCCTTTGTGACCCTGGAGGTTCAGGTCTGATCAGTAGTTCCTAGCTGGATTAATTGAAGCTAAGGTCTAGATATTTTTGTTGTCCGTCATTTTGATCAATTGGATTAAAAATACCGGTCATAACCTATTTTTACCTGTCATTAAAAAAAAAATATCAATCAGAACAAAGTGAACAGAGAATTATGTATTAAATGATGGAATGAAATTAAATCATTGTACTTAAAAAACAAACAGTTCACCTCACAACTTCCTCCTGCAACGTATGGAACTGAATTGACCACCCGCTTGTGTTTAATCAAATATCGATCAATCAAATTTTATTTGTAGAGCACTTTTCATGATAAAATGAACAAAAACAGAAATATAAACAAAGAAAAAACACATTTAAAGCAAAATCGATCATACACAACCAGCTAAACTCTCAGCACACACAAGGCACACAGAACGTCCCACGCCCCTTCACTGCAAAAACACTGCTCAATCCGTTCCTGTGTCTTTAAGCAAACATTCAATCCGAATAAACATCTAGAATGATACCACTGTGAAAAAAACGATATTTGGGAGATCCGTCCGCGCTGGAAGCCGCCCCACACCAACCGAAGAGTCACAGCCATGATCAGGGCAGGCAGGTATCCACAGCACAACCATAAGGCTGCAATGCAGAGCTCCGCCCACCACGACAAAACCGATCGGCAGCAATAGTGGGATCGCTGCAGAGGTTTTTGACACGAGGTTTTTCTTTTTTGGATTTTTGCCTCGGACAAATGACTTCTCATGGAGGCTGAATCCACGCTCCGCTGCCACACCGGAGACGGGGACTAAGCGCCGCTTCAGCCAAAGTTTTGAAATCCGGGAACATTTCTCCAACTCAAGTGATCAGAAGTCGGAAAGACTCTCTGAACGAGCCGTTTCCTGACCTGCAAGCTATCGCTTCAGCGGGAGGAAACCCAGCAGCTTGCACCGGTGGTTGGTACAAGCGATGCCCTCCAAAGCCTCAGTAACTCTTCATCGCGCTGTCAGCTTCCCGATGCATTGAGTACAGCGTCCAGGTCTGAGATGTGCTCTCATTGGAATCCTAATCTGTTAAAATTACGGGGGGGTGTAGAGCGCTATTTGACCGGCTGTAGGTAAACGGGGTCAACGGCGGCAAAAGCAGAAGGAAAACAAGCGCCAATGTCTTTGCGTCTTGAAGCAGTCCAAACCTCTGCTTTTGTGTAGGTGTTCACGTCAGCATCACTTGGCTTCTACTTCCCATCTTAAATCCTCCCAGCATCAATCTTCTTACTCTGAGGTGTAATGGTGACTTATACCCTTTTTTTTTCTCCAATCCATGATTTACTGAGAGCTAAACTTCAGCTTCACAGTAAACCTTTGTAACAGTTTCTGTGTTCGCAGAGTAAATAAGCCAAATCTTTGCCGTGTCTTTTCATTCTGCCCACAGGCTCTTAGTCAGTAAAAGCTTATTTAACGCCTTGTTTGTGTTTTCTTTGTGGATATTAACAGCCTGAGGGTGGGGGAACCGCAGGGAGCTGCCCAGTATGGCCACCATCTGCTGCTGCTCTGCCTCATCGACTCTCAGAGATCCACTTAGATGCCTCGGGGCGCCATTAGAGTGGAGCGTTTAAAGCAAGTTTGCAGTGTTCAGAGTTACTTGAAGAAGACGTCTCAGTGCAACTGTACACAGTGGTGGGATAAACTACAGATGCACAATTTGAGGCACTGTGTCTTTGAGTGAGAGGACACAGATTTAGGGTTTTAGGAAACATCTAAAACCTGCAAAAAATCTCCCAGACCTTGTAGATGAACATGTGGTTAGGTCAACGGTCTAACTGGAGCTGTTGGGTCGGTCACGGGTCCAGAAGAACACCATGGGTGTTTCTCAATGTCAAGGCGATGTTCCTTGCTTACGAGGACACTGTCCTTCCTTGGTCAAAGAAAACGGTTAAATGGAACAAACTTACATTATGTGACCTCGGCTGCCAAGAGCCCGCCATTTGCTTACCCGCTCTGTTTATGTCTCGCCCATCGTTATATTTTATACGTACAAGTTTCAATATAGATGTATAACGAGAGTTTTACTTTTTTAATTGTGTATATATTGGTTAATGGTAATGTGTAAGCGAGTTAGTACCTGCTAGCAACCGAAGCTGCAACTACTAAGCAACTAACCAACCATAGATAACTGCTTTAGATCTAAAAAACATTTTCGCTCCCGAAGTTGCTGCCGGCAGCTGCAACTTCGAAAATACGGCGCTGTATTCTGGGAAGTTTTTGACCGAGGGAAGGCATCAAGGAACCTCCCATGTATCCTTGGTCAGTTAGCTAAACGGCAGACAAACGGAAGATAGACGCCTCGGTAGCACAGGAACATTGGAACACGCCTTGGGGGTCCCTGATGACGTGTCTCCTAGGCAACCGGGGAGGGACCAAGGCATCAAGGCGAGGTTCCTTGGCATTGAGAAACACCCCATAACTCCAGTAAAACACGGTGGTGGCAGTATCATGGTGTTGGGTTACTTTTCCTCTGATGGAAATGGCATTTTTCTATCCAAGTTGATGAAATTCTGACCTGGTCCTCATTGGCCCAAACCTTCAAGTGTCTACTGGAACACTGGAGATGAAGAAGGACGTATTTATTCAGTATCAGACTGAGTCCAGCCATATTTCCAAATAGATCTCGGTAGAATCGATTTGATTCCGTCACTTCAGCTGTTACCTTAATTATATGCCTGTTAATTCAATGACGCAACACTTGGTTGGGGTTAAAGTTCACCGGGGGGAAGCTGTATTAACCCTTTCAGACTGAAGCCTCAAAATGCCCGTCTGCCCTTTTTACAGCTAAAATAGGAGGGAAAAGTCCAAACAATGTTAGACGATTAAATCGATTTTTTTGGGGACGTATGAATCGATTTTTAAGAATTTTTATGAGATAATTTTATTATTTATATATTGTATTGTAATAATTATATATTTTATCCCAGTCCCAAGCAGACAGACAGACCCTGGGGAGGGGGCCTGTCTTTCTGTAGATACTAGAAAAACAAAACATATTTATGCATATGTGAATCAATAAAATAATGGAAAAAATAAATAAATATAAATTAGTGATTATTACAATAATATTTTTTTGTAGCAATGATTAAAATTAATAAGAAAGAAAGATGGATTCATGATAGATAGATAGATAGACAGTGAGGGAGTAATTATGTCAGTGTGTGGTATGTTACTGTGCGGTGGGATTAATGTTACTGTTAATGTTGGATAAAATTGACAATATATAAATAATAAAATTATCACTCATCCCTCAACTACAGACAGGCTCCCTCCCTGGGGTCTCGGGCTTGTCTGTGTGATCAGGGATGTGTCAAGTAAAGAAGAATGAATTAATGAATGAATGGATGGATAAATAAACAAATTAAATAAATAAAACTACGAAGATTCTGGCCAGATACTAACATTATTACATTACATATTATTATTTCTTTACTCTATACAACCTCTTACCGGCACACCCATTACCACTGTATTAAACTATGCGCCCTTTCCATGCACACACACACTCACACCTTTTCGTTTTGTGGTTGTCATGTGTTGGTGATGTCCTATATGCTGTATATTGTGGGTCCTGTTTACTGTACAGCACTTTGGCTGAATGTACTTGTCATATTGAAAGTGCTATATAAATAAAATGGTATGGTAAGAAAATGTAAGCGGTAGCATCTCCAAAACATGGAGTTTGTTGTCCTCAAGCCAGTTTTGATCAAATTTGGCCGTGTGCTTCAGGTCGTTGGAACATTTAACTTCCTGAATGATGTCTTGAGTTGTTAGTTTTTACGTTTTTACATAATCTTCTAATCTATTTTGTGAGGTGCACCAATCCCAACATGATGCTACCACAGGGCCGGCACCAATAGGGGGGGATGGGGGGCGGGCCTCCCCGTTCAGGTATCGGGGCCTCCCCACGACAGATTGCAACGCCGTGTAAATTAAGTTGCAACCATGCAATGTATTGACCCCAGCAGAGGGCGATGTAGGCTTTTAATTAAGACGTTTGGAGGCCGTAGAGAAGATACTTTGATACGGTTGTACGCCAAAATGGACATTAGAGCTTGGCTTAATGAAAACTAGAACAAAGCTAGCACAATCTGGGACGATGCTAATACATCACCAGTCTTAGAGAGGCAAGAGCAACCTGGAGTGACATTCTGGTCCGCACTCCATACCATTCGGAGGCGATAACGCATCTGTTTGTTGTTTGCCAGCTGCAATCAAACATCACAAAGAAAAAGAGGGGCGCTGTTATTTTTAGGCTAATATGAGCATGTTAACGGTAGTTGTAATAAAAACTCTGTAAGAATTGCAGACAAGGAAGGGAAATTATGGTTTTTAGCAGGAGATTATGTTGGATTGTGGATGGAAGACTTGTTGTGGGCTAGCTTTTTTACTGGAGTACACTGATTGGACCATTGTGGACGTAAAAAGATCGTTTTTGTTTGAGATTTCTCTGTTCGGTCAATGATATGTGGCTTTGAGCGGCGAGTTGCACATTATTGTTCTTTGAGTGGCTTGACAAAAGCGGTCATTGTATCCTTGATTGGCATACATCATTGCAATCTCAAGAATCTCAGCTTTCAAACAATATATATAATATGCATATGTACATAGAAAGAGTGTCGCATTAAAAGGCAGATTATTATGGGGAAGCATGTTACGTACCGCCAACGGGACAAAAAAAACAATGCAGAAGGGTTAAATAAATAGTTCCGCCCCCCAGAATAAGCCACACCCACCCAGCAAAATTCCTCTGGCGCCAGGTCTGCCTGCAAAGGGTGCCGCCCCCTCTTATCCCAACCGTTGGGATGGGCTTCTTCTCAAGCTTTAACAACCAAACCCTTGAATTTCAGTTTCATCAGATCCCCTAACATGTCTCCACAAATAATAACGTCCATCCTTGAATGCTTTTTACCAACTCTAATCTGGCTTTTAATGTTGCTTTTAGGCTAATGGCTTCTTCCTCTCTGAGTGGCCTTTTCAGCTCATGTTGGTACAGGACTCGTTTTAATGTGGATAACGTCACATGGGAACCTTTTTCAGGCAGCATCTTCACCAGATCTGTTCGTCTCTGGGACACCGTCTCCTTCCTAATCAGTGCGATGGTCGGAGGTTCTTATGATGTTTTTAGTCGAATAACCAGTCTGCTGTTTACTATAGTGAATTACAGTGGTTAATATTGGAATAAATGATCATTTAATGTTTGATATCAAGTGAAAATCCATTGGCCTGTTGAGCTTATAGCCTCATAACAAGGTTGTTTTCCCTCACCAGATGGTATCCTCAGCGTAAATTAATTAAATCTTAAAATCGCCCAGGAATCTTTTCAGGTATTTTAATTTGGTTTATATGGCATTTAACGTTGTGTTTTATTATTTTATTTTTTGTGGCAAATTTGACCAAAAGACCTAAGCTCATTGCTCAGTGGTTAACAGGAACATCTTGGTATTAATGAAGTCTGTGGACTGAATAAATATGAATTAATCCTTGAATATGCATATTTTCCTAAGAATATTATGGATTTATTTTCCACAGAAAAATCAGGGAATTGGTGTGGATCAGCTGGATTCTAAAACTCCAGTTTAATGAAGATCCAGTTCAGGCATCCATCTCTGCTATAACAATCAGCGTTTTGATGAAAACAGATGGATTTTACCTAGAAATGTAAACTGTCAAACCAGTTCTTTGCTGGTTCTGAAAGTGCATTTACTGCCATTTTTGTTTGTTTTATCTCCCACGGAGATGTGAACAAAAAGAAAAAGAAATCAGGTCAAATCTACTTAATGCGTTGACCTGGAAAACAACATGGGATATCAGATTATCGCTCAATAATCTGGGTACAGTACGTGTAGATGAGATTGGAAACCATGCCCTCCTTGGCTAACATTCACTCTAATTTTCCTCAGTGAAATTAAATATTTTGCCCTACTGACATACGTGAACAACCTGCACATAATCTGATCAGATTAGTGATAAATAATACATAATCATCGGACTAATTTGTAGCAGAGATTTAGCCATGGCAATAATGACTAGATAGATGGATGACAGCATCCCATATTCATTACACAGTCCTGTATATTAGCATTTAAGAGAATGAATGAACTAATTTAGTACTTAACCACGCTATGGAATCAATAACATATTTTTGAATTGAATTTGAATGAATGAATGACCATACCAGGCTGTTATTGTTTTTTTAAATTAAATAGATTTTGCTTTACCGTCCTCTCAGGGCTGTGGTTATCCCTGATGCTGCTGCACCTTTTTTTCTAAATGAAGTTAAATATTTAGTTAAGAATTTTAGTTTGGAGCTAAATATTTAGATTCTTATTTAAATAATTAGCTCCAAACTAAATATTTAGCATCTTAACTAACTATTTAGCTCAAAATTTAATATTTAGTTTGTAGCTAAATATTTAGCTTCTCAGAACCCAATAAACCAAATATTTAGTTTGGAGTTAAATATTTAGCTTCTCAGAACTAAACAAACAAAATATTTAGTTTGGGGTTAAATATTTAGCTTCTCAGAACTAACTAAATAAACTAAATATTTAGGATCTTAACTAACTGTTTGGAGTTAAATATTTAGCTTCTCAGAACCAAATAAACCAAATATTTAGTTTGGGGTTAAATATTTAGCTTCTCAGAACTAAATAAACTAAATATCTAGTTTGGGGTTAAATATTTAGCTTCTCAGAACTAAATAAACTAAATAATTAGCTCCAAACTAAATATTTAGCTTCTTAACTAACATATTTAGCTTCTCAGGACTAAATAAACAAAATATTTAGTTTGGGGTTAAATATTTAGCTTCTCAGAACTAAATAAACTAAATAATTAGCTCCAAACTAAATATTTAGCTTCTTAACTAAATGTTTAGCTCAAAACTAAATAATTAGTTTGGAGTTAAATATTTAGCTTCTCAGAACCAAATAAACCAAATATTTAGTTCGAAACTAAATATATTTAGTTAAGAAGCTAAATGTTTAGATTATTATTTAAATAATTAACTCCGAACTAAATATTGACCTTGTTAACTAAATGTTTAGCTCAAAACTAAATAATTAGTTTGGAGTTAAAAATTTAGCTTCTCAAAACTAAATAAACTAAATAATTAGCTCCAAACTAAATATTTAGCTTCTTAACTAAATGTTTAGCTCAAAACTAAATAATTAGTTTGGAGCTAATTATTTAGTTTATTTAATTTTGAGAAGCTAAATATTTAACTCCAAACTAATTATTTAGTTTGGAGTTCAATATTTAGCTTCTCAGAACCAAATAAACCAAATATTTAGTTCGAAACTAAATATATTTAGTTAAGAAGCTAAATGTTTAGATTCTTATTTAAATAATTAGCTCCAAATTAAATATTGAGCTTGTTAACTAAATGTTTAGCTCAAAACTAAATAATTAGTTTGGAGTTAAATATTTAGCTTCTCAAAACTAAATAAACTAAATAATTAGCTCCAAACTAAATATTTAGCTTCTTAACTAAATGTTTAGCTCAAAACTAAATAATTAGTTTGGAGCTAAATATTTAGCTTCTCAGATTAAATAAACTAAATATTTAGCTCCAAACTAAATATGTTTAGTTAAGAAGCTAAATATTTTTGATTCTTATTTAAACAACTAGCTCCAAACTAAATATTTAGTAAAGCTAAATAAGCTAAATTAATTAGCTAAAATAAACCAAATATTTAGCTAAGCGAAATGATAGTTTGTGAACTAAATGTTCGGCTTGCTAATTAAATATTTAGGTTTAAACCGGGCCGTTTAAAAATGAATGAACAGCATGGGGAAAACATGACTTAGAAAAATGAACCCCTATCATTTTCTTTTTATCTATAACAGGCTAAATAACTCAAATGATTGTAAAGCTAAACAGTCAAAAATTAACACCAAACAGCAACCCATACGTTAAGGACGGCAGATCCACACAAAGATGAAAATATGTAACGCAGAAAGTAAGAATAACAGACTGTACACAGTAAGGGGAAATTTACATCAGAACAAATTTACTGTGCCTTTATTTTTTATTAAGTGTTCTACCTGAGATGTGCGAACCAGTTGGCAATTCAGTCGAATGTTTAGGCCAGAAAGATGCTCCCGTTGCTTTGAGTCCATTTGACGCTTGATTCACTGATTAGGATCCACTTCTAACTAGAATACATATCATCTACATCCACGAGTGTTGAGTGGTTTGCCTCTTCAGATGCAATAAGCAACAGCAGCCGATGATTTCTTTTTTTTTTTTTCACAACGTGTCAATAGCCACAAACACAGCAAGGCTGAACAGATTTATTCAAGTGCCTCTTGAAAAAACCCAGAGAGAGACTATCCTTCATACATAATTATCCCTGATCAGAGCCGGTGCTGCAAATAGAACCGTTTACCCGTCATTTACCTTTTTCCCCTTCTTCATCCGACAGGCGGAGTGAGCTGGAATGAGACGGAGCTGCTGACCGGACATGGAGGCCCTCGGTGAGGTCAACGCCACGCAGGAGGAGCTCCGCTTCCTGCCCCCGCCCGACAGCGACCCCAACAACCTCGGCTACCATGACTACCCTCCAAACATCGGCATCCTCCCGCCGGCTCTGCCCACGGGATTCGAGGGGGTGAATTTCCCCGAAGACCCCATCCGACTGCTGAGCGTTCAGGTACGGGCGCCGTGTTTCCGTTTTACAGCAAAGCCTTCCGTCTTCAAGTGAGGTGAACGAAAGGTTAAAGGTTACGTCTCGCTTCGCGTCAGCCTGAATGCATCTGACAGCTGTTTGCTTTTTGTTTTTTTGTTTGAAGGTGGTGTTGATCTTGGCCTACAGCACCATCATCGTGCTGGGGGTTCTGGGTAACTCTCTGGTCATCTACGTCATCTATCGCTTCAAGACGCTGCGAACCGTCACCAACTTCTTCATCGCTAATTTGGCCGTTGGTATGCTCAGAAACACACAGACACACACACAGCTCAGTCATCGTTGCCTTTAAATACTCTCTGTGCTATGTGTGTTATAATTAGTGCTGTCATGAGATTAAAAAAACGTTGAGATTTATTCATTATGATCTGTAATTAATTAATCTAATTAATCTCTTTTTTCATCTCGCCTAATAGTGGCTGAGAAAAGCCCTCTTCTTGAGGTATTTTCTTTTAAATTCATTACATTATTTTGGTAGAACAAAAGTTTGATATACATAATTTTTTAAACTGGCTTTATGAAGTCATTTATTGTATTTAACAGACCTGAACAGATTCAGTCTCAGCCATTTACATTCTGCTGTTTTTGTGACTATAGTCCCAAGTGGCGCCTGCAACCTTCTGCTTGGAGCATGCGCGATTCATTAGCGTTCTGGACGCAGTGCGGTAAATATCTTCTCTGAGTCCAGCTGTATTACGGGTTAAAGGGGGGTGGCATGTTCTTCTTATACAGACAGAGCAATTCTGAGGTCCAGTACATCAATAATTTGACCTGAAATAGATCTGTAAGTTCAATAAATGATTTATACTACCTATTTGAAATTTTGCACTCACAGCTTGTCCGCACTGAACGCCTTGAAATTAGCTGCATGTCTTTTTAAGAGTCTCGGACACACCCCCTTCAGCACGCTGCCGTCAACGTCATCACAACATTCTCCAGTCGCATGTGTTGTGCCACAGATAGGTAGGATTTGGCTATGAATAATTATGAATAATTGCTTAGGGCAATTATTAATAAGAATAATAATTTTATGTAAAAATGATCAAGTTTAGGGGCACCATCCTGTTGGATTCCAGGAACATTTATATATATATATATATATATATATAGCCAAATTGTTCAGTCTCAGATAAAAATAAACAATAGATGAAGGAATAAGTTCTAATGCTGTGGACATTAATTGTATGCATCACTCCAAGTAATCCCAGACAACTTCTTTTTAAGATAAGGGGACTTTATTTAGGAAATAGAAAATCCCATCTATTCTAAAGCATGCAAGAATTACTACAGATCTTAGACAATAATAATAGGTAAACATTAAACACAATTAACATGAAATGAAATCAGTGAGACAGCTGAGGTTCGGGTCAGAAAAGGATGGGGGCCCTCACTCCAGGGGGCTCAAATCACAGATAGCCTAGGAGACAAAGTCATAAATCTCAGCTCTGTGCCAAGATGGAGGGGAGCACATGGAGTCTAAGAAAGAATCATAAAACTAGCTTTGGCTAAAGGAGCACATGGGGGAAGCGTCCATGTGGTAGGCCTCTGCTTTAGCGACAGACTAAAAACAATGGAGTTAAACTTTTCAGCTAAGACCAGCTAACACAGGCCGGACCGAGCCCGACTCTGCCAATGGAGTTATCAGGGAGGGAGAGAGAGGGAGAGAGAGGGAAAACAAGAGGAAGAAAAAAAAAGAAAGGCGTGATCTGCTCAGGATAAAACAGACAGTTTCAAAGACAGCAATTTCACAGCTCAGACTTATACGTGCGACGACGCAAAAATGAGCAAACAGGTACAGCGCTTAAAAAAACACTTTAACCAACAATGAACGAGATCTAACTCGTTAAAACTCTATTTTCTCTGTTTATCTCCGCCCAGACACATTATTAGTATAAATGAACCGGTTCAGTCCTACTTTGCCTTGAAGGAGGTCCAGTCCACTAGGAGGAGAGCGAATTGTGTCCGTAGTTGAGCAAGAAAAGGAAGAGTTATAAAAAAACCAGTACAGGATTTTAAGGACCGTGTGGCCCAAAGGCAGGCTGGATGGCCTGTAGGCCGACGTCTAACGAACTGTCTGGGAACAGTTCTGATATAGCTCACACGAGATACACAAACCGTATGAGCACTTCGAAGCGAGTTCTTCCCCGGTCCAGCGGGTCAGAACAAAAGAGAATCTTCACCGGTGAGATGTCCTCTGTTCAGCAGTAGTTCATCCAAGAACTTCCAGCTGGAGAACAATTCAAAATGGGCGCGACTACTCTTATAGCCCCCTTTGGCCGTGATGTCATCGCTGATGTCACTGTGGGTGGTCACGGACCAATAGGTGTGTGTTGGAGGTCACTGCTAGGAGTGCTGGGAAATGTGGTCTGCTCAGTCCATCTTTGAATTAGCTCCCAGACATTCAAAAGTCTGTTCAGTTCATCTTATGAGAAATGCAATCACAACACATGGGGACGAAGCATTACAGTACTGTAGCATCGGTGCGCCGGACTTTTGGAAGACAGGCATATCTTTCGGTTTACTGTGGCCACGCACGACATGGTACAAGCATATGCGTTTGATCCCATCTCTGACCCTGAAAGTGAAATATTGGATGAACCGGAGCGCCTTCAGGTGCCACAGAACAACTCGTGCGGTTAGCCGAGTGTTGCTGATACATTTTACTTTACTAAAAAGTATATTCCTGAACATACACAGACGTGGTTCTATTATGAAAGTTCATGCACACTTCTGAGTTTGGGATGTGGTCATTCTAAGAACAATAAACACGATCTACAGTGAACAGATCTAGCTCTGAATTAGCCAAAGCTAGATTATGCTATCAAGCTGAATCAGAGCAGTTCAACTTACTGGTGGTGGCTCTGAAGAAGTATTCTTGAGAGTGGGGACCGCAACTTGATTACTAAACCACAGTCTAATGAACTTTTGTTCAGGAAGCAGTCGTCTGTGAAATGGCCGGCACAAACGAAGCAAATCGTCTTGGATGGAGGTTTGTTCCCAAAAATGAAGTCCAACCATTTCTGACAAATAGCCTCATCTTTAGGAAGACTGAAAATCGGGCAGTCGTCCTGGCATCCAAATATAAATTTTTTCCATGAAGGCATTGCACAATTAGGAGAAATAAATACCTGTGTATATATATAGACTACTACTTTCCACAGGTGCTACCTGATTGCTGCTGACGACGCTCTGCTTTAGTGCTCTGGGAGCGGGGGGAGGGAGGGCTGTGGAGAGACGTGGGCGGTGATCAAAATGTAGGGGCGTTCCTAGGAGGACCCTGGTGTTCAGTGCTCAACATGGCAGCCGCGAGAGTTTATAGATATTACTCAAACATACATAAATTAACCTAAGAAATACTTCAGGCATGTTTTTAAGGAGGGAATGGCATAAGAATGTGATAAAAAGCTTTAAAAAGTGGATTTTACATGCCACCCCTCCTTTTAAACAACACGTAATATACGCATTGTTTTTGATACCGATGGCTTGCCATACCGGTGGACCTGGGCGGCCAGGTGGAGCAAAGTTCCTCCTCACCTCGCCCTCCCCACCACGATGGAAGCCAGGCATCTTCTGATGAGCAGTGGCGGTCCTTCCTACAGGTGACATAGGTGCTTGCCTATGGCGCCAGCTAGTGGGGGGACGAGAATTTTTTTTTATGTCTATTTTTTTCAACAGTTTTATATGACATAATTTTGTCCACAATGTTTTACTGTAAATTAATTTTTTCTTTGGATTCTTTAGTGTGCATTTTTTGTTCTCAGATGTTGCACTACTGTTCAAGTTAAACATTTTTTTTGTATATTTATTATTGAACAGCTTTATTCTTTTGCACATATTGTTATATTGTTATTGTTAAACTATCAGTATCTAAATTAATGTGCAATTCTTTGGACATGACTTATTTTTTCGTGGGCAAGGGGCGCCATCAGTCAAGCTCGCCTAGGGCACCAAATGGTCTAGGACCGCCACTGCTGATGAGTTTAGGTAATATAAGCTTTGTAATAAGGCAAACCGCTTGTAAATCTGTTAATATTTCACCGAGTTAAGAGTATTTTTATTTAAGCTGATCACTCACCTTCCAACTGCTAGCATAGATGACAGAACGTCAGTTGACTGAAGTAAGATGGCCGCCGTTTAGCTACGCTGTCGAATCCCGCTTGTGTTTATATGTGTCTATGGAGAAACACCCCTTGTCTCTGAGAAGCTGTTAGCTTAACTCTGAATGGCTGTTAGCTTGAAGCTCCTGAATAGCCACTATCTTGACCCAGAAAAACTATTTAAAAGAGAAGTGGTTGGCTTCGCTAGATGCTACCTAATATATAGCTTGTATAAAGTAAATATAGCTATTTATTTTTATAGGTTGACTCTAACTAGCGGTTTTGTCGTCCCTAAGTGGCTGTTGCCGTAATCCTTAATTACTATTCCCATAAATCTGAGTAGCTAATAGTTACTAGCTGGTAATAGGCTCTATGCACGATCCGACGCAGGTCAACTTCGGGGATAATACTGTGGGTCAAAGGACTTCCGGTTCAGAAGGCTTGCTCAGTGTGGTAGCGCATTTACATTAACACTGAGTGGATTACGACTGAAGAAAAGGCACCTTACTTTTCAGAGAGTGACAAAGACATCTTTGCACTGTTGTGTACATGTAGAGAGGTGCATCAGGAGGGTAAAGGAAAACTCTTTGACAGAGAGATACCACTGTCTGTCTGTGGAAGCATAAGGGAACTTTTCAGTGTTGCTTGCTATCTGGTAAACTACCAAAACGCACCGCTAGTAAAGGTGTGGGCTACTCAGGACACACCTGTATTAAAATAAGTTACTTTTGTGTTTTTAAATAGTTTCAAAGTAGTTAATACTACTACTTTTTGTGGGGGGGTTTACATTCAGTATGTGTTAATATTTTGATTGAAAATAAGTTTCTGTATTGTAATGAAATGTGCTTTTGATGTATTAGTTTTGTGTATCATAAGCTGTTTTAATGATTTAAAATTGTTACCATTGTCATTTATTTATATTGTATAGAAAAATTATCTTGTAATGATGCCACAAGAGGAGAGTAAGTAAATGTTGATTTCACAGCTTTTCCTTTATTCCACATACTTCGCTCAAGTATGGTGACATTAACAACAATCTGAAAAAAAGCAACACTTCCGACTTGACCTGTCAGCAATAAAGACTGACTTGCATATTCTCAAAATTAGTTCTACATTGAAGCGAATACCTGCAACAAAAATACATTCAGTTTTTAAATATTAATCACCTAAATACAAATTCATTTTGGTTGCATTATAATATGCAACTAAGTCA
This sequence comes from Valencia hispanica, assembly GCA_963556495.2. Lineage (NCBI taxonomy): Eukaryota > Metazoa > Chordata > Actinopteri > Cyprinodontiformes > Valenciidae > Valencia > Valencia hispanica. The sequence goes on along the minus strand of OY747714.1, from coordinate 46,245,236 downwards.
TTGAGGTGTATAAAAATATGTTAGTTATATACAGAAATTGCTTTTCAAGAAAGAACAGTCAACTGAAACTCTTGTCTTGCTTAACTGCATTTGTTTCTCATTCCAAAAACTTCACTTTAATATGAAAATGGTTAAATTATCATTACCAACTATTTAACACCTTATTCTAGTATTTAAAACTATTAACACATTGACGAGCCTGAAAGCAAAAATGTAGAAAATGATTAGACAATCATGTAAAAATGGAAGAAAAAAAATCTCTTTTCTCTCTAATGCCTCTAGCCACCTCACAATCTCTGTAAATCCGTTGGATTAGAATGTCTTCCTCTGCAAAAACAACAAAATCACAGCATTGCATGCCTGTTATGAGAAGCTGACCCTGCACTTGCCAACAGTAGCTGTGACTCTGCTTCAGTTTCAAACACCCATCCTGCATCTTCAAGTAGCTACAGTCAACATAGCTCTTCGCATTTGGGCATTTAATCTCCAGAAGCCCAAATGGAGGGTTTTCAGTTGGGTCAAAAACAAGGCCATCAGGGGATGAACCCAACCATGGGGCATCAGGGTGGATGACAAACCCACATGGCCTGTAATTAGTGTTTTTAGAGCGACAGTACTCCTGGATAGCTACTGGCTCCAGTTCCAGTCCCCTCTTCATTGATGAAGTTTGCATCCACCTCTCAGTCGTTCTGCCAGCCTTTCAGCTGAGCTCTGACCTCTCACATGGCATATTTCCCTGAATCGAGATGATGTTATTCTCTGACTCCTGACACGGTGCCACTCCACGTTGTTGCTCTGGTCTCTGGTAGCAACTTCTATTTGTCTTGCCACATCTAATGTGATAGGAAGAGATCGTAGATGGAGGTGTTGCTGGTGGGTACACACAAACTGGCAGGTGCTGAGCTCAAGCCTGTAGCCATCTAAAGGTAGAGCTGGTGGGGGAGGGGAATCTGGGTGGCGTAGTATCACATGGCTCATTGGTAGGGGATGCTGGTAGGAGATGGAACAACCTTCCTGGACCTTCCCAAATGCTGAGTCCACAAGTGGAGTGGCTGCACTAAATGACATGGTTGTAATGAGAGGAGCGATGTCTGGTGGGAAGTCTTTGCAGACCTCACTGACTTTCAGGACATCTGGGTCTGGGAGCTCACCTCTCACAGCCTTGTAGCGTTTACTTCTTAGAAAAAAAATCAGGCTCCCAATAAGGACATTTATGCTAAATTAAATAAAAAATTACTTGGTTAAACAGTTTAAGAATGTATGAAAAGATCTTACCTCACACCATGTGCAACGGTAAACTGCTTGGACTGAGTGGATATAAAAACCATGTCACTCACTCGTCCTGGTTTAAACCCCTTTTGAAGAAAACACACAAAAAACTCATTACTGTTTATTGTACCAATCAATGCAGAAAAAGGATATATTTTTTTGACTTTGGACAGATACTTGCCATGCTTCTGCGCTTGTGCCAGCTCTGCTCAGTTGCTGTGCAGCTCAGCAGCAAGGTTGAGGGTAGAGTAGTGTGCAGTCTGAAAAAGGAGTGCAACCTCGTGGTTGCAGAGTGCGGGAACATTCTGCCTCTGCAATGTCCACTGGTGAGCGATCCTCGAAGACAATCTACACATATAAAAAATAATGTCATTCTCCATCAAGCACAAGGATTTAATATAAAACGCACAACATGAGCAAGCCGAGACGAGGCTTATAATAATGCAAATGTGCATGTAACTGAAAGCTTGTGAAATATTAAGTAGAAGAGAGACAACTAAATTAGTTATATTTACAGTCTTAATCCCGTCTCAATTTACTCACTCTCAAATATGAACAGGGAACAAGTGAACATGGAAAATAACAAAAGATCATCTGGTTTTGCAGCCTGTTTCTGGGATTTCAATGAACACAAACAGTAGGTTTCGTTTGATTCCTCTGTTATTTTACATATGCTCTTTTTAGTTGGGATTGGGTTCTATACTTGTATCTACACTTTTTTTCAGTGATCAATTTACGCAAAACTAAATATGCTCACGGGTAGCAATTAAACACGGTAAAAAATAAATTAGAGGGAGTTGCGGTGCCACCAATAAACGGCTAGCTGTTCCGTTACGGGCTACATTTAACAAGTTATCAACACATAAAACTAGCACATTAAGCTGTTTTATATGAACCCGGAATAGCTTCATCAAAAAGCCAGAACATGAACATAATAGAGGTTTGGAACTTAAAAACACGTTAAGCCGCGTTCACACCGGTCAGCGCGTCCAGGCGTCAAATCGCTCAAACGGATGAAAGTCGACGCTTTAAAATTAAAACCCAGCTGCTTGCACACTTGTGGTCTGCGTCGGCGCGTCGGGGCGTTAGCGTTAGCTAGCGTAGCGTTAGCTAACATAACAAGAAAGTTAAAAGAAAAAATATTTTTTTCTATGTTTAACTGCTTACCTGGCACTCCAATATCCTCCGATATCTTCCTCCAAATCAGATCCGATCTCTTCCTGTCTTTGTAAAAAGACGAAGACGGGTCATACAGTTCACGGACATTACATACAGCGACGATCAGTTTGTCCTCCATCTTGAATAAAAAATTTGCCGATTCCTCCATGGAAGGAGTTACTACGTCAGTACAACGAGTCGCTCTGATTGGTTGACGCCGCGCGTCTGCTGCCCGAAAGTTCAGTTTTCCCAACTTGACGCAGCAGACGCCCCGACGTACCGTCGGGGCGTCCGGGCATCAGCTGCGCCGACGCGCGCGACTTGCTGCTTGGCAGTTTGGCGCCCACTAGATGCGTAGATACCATAGACTTGCATGTAATCTAGCTGCCCTGCTGCCTGGACGCGCTGACCGGTGTGAACGCGGCTTTAGTTTTCCCCCTACTCTGAACCCATGAGGCTTTTCACTGTTTTTCATAGACCTGTAACACACAGCCCTGACGCTCACTCTCCCTGACGAAGGATCTTTGTTGGAAACTGCAGGGAAGTGGAAATAATTATTAAGTTGCTCACTTAAAAAAAAAAGACAGAAAATGTCCTGTTTAAAACATTATTAAAACGGAAAGGTAAGCATCCGATTCTGCTTGCTAGCTATTAGCTAAGAACAAACACTAGCCTTCGTAGTTATCGATGTAATTGGATATGTATAACTCAAATCCTTTTTCCCGCTTGCTTCTCGGGGCTGTACTTGAGGACTGTACAATGCGATGTACATCGCTAATAGTACATTTTGGTAGATCCTGGAGGCCTCGAGTGTAAAATAAAGCCATCTTCTTCTTGTACAATGACACCGGAAGTGCTACGGCCCATTCACGCAAAAGCGGAAGTAGAAAAACGCCATCCCGTGCAACTAGCCCATTGGATTCTCAGTTGTTGTAAACTTAATCTGGAGTAGCCGTTAGCTCGAGGGGCTTGTGCAGTTTTGCTCCTTAGTAGACAGATTGACTATTAGCTTCTGTGGCGGTTAGCTTGACTGCTAGTTTAGACTTTCTCTGATTCTCCAAACTCATGTTACTCTAAAAGGTTGTTCACCACAGGTAAAATAGACTACTGACTGAAGTACTCCATGGAATCCCATCAAAAATAAGGAAATTACGATAATAAAAGCTTCATTAAAATCGAAACAATCCCATTTTTCAGAGGATCGATGGGTTCATGGTGTTTTTACGTAAAGGTGAGCGTACAATAATTATAAGTTTTGAGAACTTTTACTGAACCAAAAGTTTTAGTTTTCAAAGATAATAGTTTATTTCTGAGTTTATTCTCCCCCTTACAAGGAACAGATGGATTAAAATCCCATAAGAAGGGGGTTACTTGTTTCATTTTCTTTTGGTCGAGACTCTTTTTCTCTCCTGGGACAAAAAGGTCCCCGCGTTCATTAAATTTATATATATATATATATATATATATATATATATATATATATATATATATATATATATATATATATATATATATATATATATATATATATATATATATATATATATATATATATATATATATATATATATATGAGATGACTTGGTTTAGAGGAAACTGATGTAAGCCTGTGCTCCGAGCTAATTTAAAAATCTGCTGGGCTTCGGTGACAGATATCTTGGCCTCCATCTAAATGAATGTTCCCTCTTATGTATTTGAAGGAATGAAAACTGTTTGAATGATCATGATCTGCTGATTTTAAATAAAAATCTTCCTACTGTTTAAATGTTGTCAGCAGTGAGGAACCAGATTTCTGCTTGCCATTTTGCACTGATTCTCTGTTATACGCTGGCTGCTGGTGATTATGGGATTAAAACAAATTAGGATATTCTTCATGTGGCAGCGAAGCTGTTTTACTGCAAGTAAAGCCGTATGATGACATAATTTGATTTCTTTTGTTTGCTGGGGAGATTTTCTCTTGAATTTAAGTGTGCACATATACAAACCCCACTTTTCTAAATTTGTTTTGATCAAACGAGCCTGATGGCTTGTTTTTTTTTTTTTATGAACCGCATTTGTTTTTAATCCGAGAACAGACAAAAATATGTAAGACAAAGATAAAAAGTGACTCACCGGGGTCTTTAAAATTATAATCAGATGCATTTTATGAGGAAAATAAGTCATACGTTTCAGCATTTTGTCATGAATTAACATTTCGAAGCTCAGGATAGCTGCCTACATGTATCAGGACCCTGCTGCTTACACAGATTACCATTTGTTGTTTTTAAAGCTTTTAATATAAAGATTTATGTAGGAATGTCTTGAGATTTCTTGGACTCCGGTTCAGGGAAACTGCCATGACTCCTGCTGACAGGAGAAGACAAACAGCGGCCATTACCTCTAAAACACAGCCTTTTATATTGATTATGATTGCGGGACGTTTCTCGCTTTGAACTTCAAAGCCGGATCATAATGACATCAAATCAAATGTGATGAAAAAACTCCCAAAGAAGTAAAGTAGGAGCTAACAAAAAGGGGATAAAAGTGTGAATTAAATACATTTTCTGCTGAAAAATAGAACTTTCTGCTAATACTAATTATTTCCTGAGCCTTTACAGGTTTAACCAAAAGAAAATCCTTTTCACACTGTGAATTTGATGTAAAACACAACTCTGTGAGGGATGTAACAGCGCACAGGGGAGTCGGTTGGGTACCTGGGTATTCTGGGGTTGCTTGATCGCCAGGAAACCTGAAAAGGTTGAGTGGAGGGAAAAAGTGCGGTAGAAAATCCTCTTACTTGAGCGCATCATGAAGCAAAGCCTATTCAAGAATTAGGGCAGAATCCCACAGACGTGAACTACAGCTGTCCCATTAATTTTGTTATGACGCTCTTGAAGCAGAAACCGCATCAGAACCATCCTACCTGGGTGATGTAGAACAAGGATTGGACTGTTGCTCACTGGTCCAAAGTCCTCGTGGAAATGGACCAGCCCTTAAACCCCTCCTCTGATTTGTCGAAGGGTAGAGTTTAAATCTTATAGATGGCCTCTAAGGCAGTGGTTCCCCACCTTTCTTCCCTTAAAGGACCCAAGACAAACCTGGACCCCCACAACCTCAACTCCAACCCACATACACAAATTAAAACTCATTAATTACAAACATTTCTTCGCAAAAAATGGAACAGTATATGTAATTTTTTTGTTCTGAACGTAATATTTTGTTTTGGTAACCTCACAACTTCAACACGGACGAAATTCTGTGGACCCCCTGCGATCTCTAGGGACGCCGTTGTGGGGGGGGGGCGGGGGGGGTTCGGGGCGCCAGGTTGGGAACCACTGGTCTAAAGCAAGACCTTGAGCAAGAAGTACCACGGCTGGACTGTAGAGAACCGAGGTAAACTCCCTTAAGACTGTTTAAGTCTTGACAATGAGAAGAGAATCTGAATGCTTCCCTGAAAGCATCTCGAGACTCTGCATGATTCACGATATGCAAACGTCTCGTCTCTGATTGGCTAACAGCAATGCGACTCTTATGCTGCCTTCGATCAAATAATTAACTTAGCTTACTTTGCCGGTGCTGTTCCAAGACACATCTCAACATTTTCTTCCTCAGCTCCTGTTTCTTGGGTAAAAAAAGTGCAATGCTGACGTCTATCTCCATAAAGGACAGAAGCCCGACTGTGTTCTGCCATGTTGGGGAGTTGCTATGGGTCCACCATTGGCCTCCACCTTCCTGCGGGAGGTCACAAGCCAAGGTGGGCGTGGCCAGTATGCTTTTCTACGTAGATAATTCGGTTTTCTCTGGCTCGCTCGTTTTTAGCTCAGGTTTCTTTTTAGAGCTGAAGCAGGCAAAAGGGGGTGGGACTAAAGTATGAACTGCAGCATACATGTACTACACAGAGTGAAGGACCCTATTTCAAAAAGAGCGAGTTTTAAAAGGTTTTTCAGTGAATGAGACCTTCAAGCCAAGTGAATATTTAAAGTTGTAGTCCTTGATGAGCCGTTATAGCTATATCAAGCAGTGGTTCTGCGACAACTACTTCCAGGTGAACTGATGAGAGTGAAACCCTAATAATTGCCAATGGGAACCAAATAACTGGAATCAAAGACCGTCTTGGTGCGTTGGCCTCTTCTGTCAAACCCAACCTTAGAAACCTTTGTTATTTTTGACTCTGCCATGTCACTGGAGTGCCCTTCTCGTGGATTAAAGGGATAAGTCCTTTGTTTCAGCTAAGAAATATGTCTAAATTGACTGATAATTAAAAAAAATATATTCCTTGATACCTTCATGGTGTAAGGGGACATTTCAAGTTCAAGGTAATTCACTGTCCTCTAACTGCAATGAATGCATTGATTTTCCAGAGTGTTTTCTTTGCTGCCCAATCTTGATCCCAGGCCATCATCCTCACTGTGCATGCAGAAACACTCACACCAACCAGCTGCCCCTTTTCAACAAGCTCTTTAATGGTGCCATCCAATCCTTTAGCTAAGTCCACTCTAGAAGGGACTTGCTGGACTTTCTTGTGCGGCCTGAAACTTTCTTTGCAGCAGTGAAACGTTCCTCCTTGGTTTTCTTGAGGAATTCAGTAAATGGTTAGTTTGGGCTCTATAATACTCTCAACAGTATTCTAGCCTTTTTGATCCAAAGTGACAATGACAGCATGTGTTTCCTTGGAGGAAACCATGGTTAACAGAAGAAGAATGACTTCAAACACCTCCAGCCGTTCTGTTCTGAGTGATATCAACTGCTGGTTAACACTGATCTAAAGATAACTTTGTTGAAATGATGCCAGCAGGCCACTTTGGTGAGTGGTTTATTTAATTTTTTTAATTATTATTTTTAATTGATTTCCATTAACTTTGCTATAGCCTAATATCTGATCACATCCCAGAAGGGATTTATACTCCCTCCAGGGAGTTCCAGGTTTTCCCTGGGGTTCTCCTCCCAGTGGGACATAGCTGGTGAGAACCCTAAAAGAAAGGTACACAGAAGGAACCCAACCAACAGAGGAAACTGGTTTTAATGCTTGTATCCAGGATCTTGCTGTTTCATTCATGATCCAAATGCAATGACCATAGGTGAGCACTGGGATGTAGCCCGGTAAATGAAGAACCCAGCTCCCTTTTCATTGTGACGGACCCCAACTGCTCCTTTATTGCCACAGGTCAGACTCCAGTGTGTCTATCCAGCTTCTGCTGCATCCTACTATAAATGGTTGACAAAGTCATGGAGATATTTAAACTCCTCCACTTTAGACACAATATGACCCTCAACCTGGGGGGAGCCACCCATCTTTATCCAGTGAGGGAAAATGACTGAGAGAATGTGGTAGAGAGTTTTGAGTATGATCCTGGGGGCTATGTTGTCCAGGGCAATTCAGCGTCAGACTAACGATGCATTCACACCGAATGCGTTTGAAGCGTTGCTGGCAGGTTTTCATGTAAAGTCAATAGAGAAGCGCTTTGACGTGTGTCAGGGGGTCACTTGTTGCCTCTGAAGCAGATTTGCGTCGTGCAACCGCTTTTCTGCTTCATTTGTGCGTCAGATTCATGCGAATGAGGCGTTTGACACGCGTCAGAAAATACGCGCGTCATTTTATGTGGTGCATTTTGTGCATTCTTGTGTCGCGGGCGTTTTTGCATCTGCAGCTGAAGTTGAAAAATCAGAACTTCGGCGTCAGTTCACGCCGCTTCAACCAATCAGAAGCCTGGTGACGTGGCGTCACGTGATGCTGTGACCCAGTTCAGGGGGGCAGGTCCGGCAAAATGTAATATTCAACATGGAGGAAATACTGATAACGTCCGTGGCTAATCACCCCGAGCTATACGACACCAGCTGCTTTCTCTACAGAGACAGGAATAAAAAGGAGCTCGCTTGGATGAATATAAGTGAGGAGATAGAGCAACCTGGTGAGTTAATTTCACTTTTGAAAGTTTTCACGTTACTGACCCTGCAAACCTGCGCAAATGCTAGCAAGCTAGCCTACTGTCCCGCTATTTTACAGTTATTTTTCGCTAGATTGACAGCTGCCATCTTGCAAAAACACCCTCTGGCACTAGCTCCTCCCTCAAGTTGTGTATTTCCGGCTTGACGCGCTTCAAAATTGTATATTTTGATGCACGTCCAACTCGTTTTGGACGCGCGTCGAGGTGCGAAAGTTCAAGCGTCCAACTTGACTTTTCCATAAAGTCAGGCATACCTAATAAAGTATCCCAGCAGCATTTAATTCCATGTGTACAGATGAAGGCTCGGGAATATCACTTGGTGAGGTGCAAAAGGTCACATGTCACTGTCCAAAAGAGTTTGATGTCTGTGTTTCTGCATTTCACATATGGTTCTATCCAAAGCAAATTAAAAATGAGGATATAACAATGCAGTTAACAATCAGCCACTAAAAAGGAAGACCGTTACTCAGGTTATGTCAGAGGTGAGAGTACAGAAATGAAGTGCAGGAATAGAGGAAAGTAGGAGGTGAAATCCCTCGACGACCAGAGTGACAGACTCGTGGCAGTTTCATAATAACATTCTCATAACCCATTTACTTCACCTTTCAATTTAAATAACTTTCAATACTAATTTTAATGGGGATACTTTTAATATGACAGTTAAAAAAATACCAAAAGCATAGTATAGAATTGGAAAGCTAATGAAAATGGGTGTCAGCCAATGCATTGCCTTTGGTTCCCTAGATACTTACCAGCAGGCAATAGGAAGAACCAGTTTCACGTACAGAAATGACAGTTTTACCCCCCGCACGGCCAATCCCAATGAACTATGAGCTAAAACGTGGGATGTCTGGCAGAGGTCGCGCTAGATGTTTTTGTTGTTGGTCATTTTGACAGACGTGGTAAAAAAAAAAAATCACGTCATAATCTAGTTTTACCCATCAAAGTTTAAAATGATAATGGCATCAATCCCGTCTGCATCAAGTGTTCAGGGGGTGTAAACTGCAATCTGTTGAAATGGAGGACGATCAAATACGGTTAACTCGACCACTGATGTCCGTGCTCTTAGTTGCATTCATTTGGTGATAGCACACATACATTAGCACTTCAAGATCACAGTTAAATAGCATCATGGAGGATTAAAAACACAAGAAAGCCATAGGCTTATTTCTACTTTTCACTGTCATTTGTTTCCTTTAAGAATTAGAGGACGAGTGAATTATGCACTTGGCTCATCCCTTAGGTTCAGGAGCCTTTTTATCCCTGAGTGACTCATAGGTCAGAGTAAAGTTGCATAACACATGCCTCTGTGAATGATCAGATGCTGTGAAAAATGTCTTCACAGCATCTAACATTCGTCATCATCACCCTTCCTGAAATCGTTGTCATCTCAGTCTCCCTATTTGTGCCAGCCACCCCTTGTATCGGCATCGTGCTGAAGAAGCTCCTGCAGCGGATACGTCGGTGGTTTTTGCACATTTGGCAGCTTCTGCCTGAAGGGACCAGGTTGTTGTTTTAGCCATCGCTTTGTTCATGTACCCTCCTGGACTTTGTCTTATCCATGTGGCATTTCTTTACAGATATTTAATGAAGCTCTGATCCTCAAGCAGCAGGTGTTGACAAAGGTGTTTTGGTCAGTTCATCGCCGGGTCAAAGCCTTAACTCAGGACTATTACAACTGTCAAACTTCTCACATTAAGAAGCAGTTTTCTGGCCAAGTGGTACTTGTGACATTTTCTTTAAGAAATACAGATCTATTTTAACCACAAACAAGAATTAAAGGCAATGGCCCATTTACATTTTGATTTTTAGTCTCTCTCTGCACAGAGTGCATAAAATCTGCAAGGCAAGGATCCACTAAAGGGGGGCTTAATCCATGTCCTATTGACATCTCAGAGCTTTATAAAAGACCTTATAGATTACTTCTCTTTTTGATATTTTTTATGTCCTGCATAGAAATTTTAGATAATCAAATAAATGTTAGTATCAGACAAAGATAACCTGAGAAAAAATAAAAAATTCTTATCAGGGGAAAAAACTGTCACAATCAACCTGACAACCAACCCTCGTTATTTATCTGCGATGAAACATTTTGATTCATTTACACTCAACACACCTACGCCTGATTACTGCCAGACCCGTAGAATCAAAATATAGATAAACAGAATCTGTCTGACAACAATGACGTAGCTTATAAGATCTCTAAAGAAACTCCAGTGAACGAATGAAGAAAACATGGAAAATCAAAGAACCTTCCAAGGACTGCCCTACCCAAATGGTGGCTCAGAAAAGGGTAGAGTACCTTCTCCAGGTCAGAAACGAGGTCCTGCCCCAAGTGGAGGGGATTAAGTATCTTAGAGTCTTGTTCACAAATGAAGGAAAAATGGAGCAGAGATTGATAGGCGGATTGGCGCTGCGTTTGCAGTGATGCGACCGCTATGCCTGTCTGTCGTAATGAAGAGAGCTGAACCGAAAGAAAGGGGGACTTGCTCTACATTCCTATCCTCATCTGTGGTCATGAGTTCTGGGTAGTGACCGACAAAACAAGATCACCGACACAAGCGGCTGAAGTTAGCCTTCTCTGCAGGGTATCTGGGCTATCCCTGATGCCAGTACAGGTGAAACTCGAAAAATGTGAATATCGTGCAAAATGTATTTCAGTAATTCAACTTAAAAGGTGAAACTGCTTTTCTAGTAAAAAGCTTTCCAGCTCAGTCAAATCTCGCTCTCTGTCGGCCATTGCTCCTTGAGTTGATGTGCGTTTACAAGCTTAAAGTAAACAAACTGTCATCGAGCGGAGACTTCACTACAATGGTAGACATACCCGCCAGAAAACATCTGCGCCCCCTGCTGTCCTGGTGGGGAATTGCTTTGCAAAAACGGAGACGTAGAAAAGGAAAACATATCCGTCAATGCGTGTTGGGCAGGTCACCAGTCTATCACGGTCACCTGCCTGGAAAGACACTGGACAAACAACCTGCTTGCTAACAATTACTTCCAATTGGGTAATTTAGAGAGACCAAATAATCTAGCATTTATATTTTCACACTGTAGGAACCTGCAGATGTTATCTCCCTGCCCTAGATTCATGATCATTGCCTGGTCAAACAGACTTCAGGACCCCGTTGTCGTGATAGTGGCATCCTTGCATTACCTGATTTTAATGCAGGGGTCTCGGACTCTAGTCCACAGGGGCCGGTGTACTGCAGCCTTTAGATCTGAGCCTCACACCACTTGTGGGGTTGATGGCGTGCAAGGTAAAGGGAGCGGTGGTGGCTCAAGGGAGCTTCCCAGGGATGCATAAAACAACTGAGAGTTCGGCACTGAGCCGTGTCAAACAGCTAAACAGGTAGCAAACACTACCCAGTGTGAAGACATGTGTGTAAAGATTAACCCACCTCCTTCTGTCTGCGTACTTCAAGCAGATGTTCAGTGATGCTTAAGCCTGAAAGGCCGTATTACCACTCCAACCTGATCCTGAGGAGAATGTTATGATCTTACCTCGTCACTTCCGATACTCAACATACAGCTGAATGTTTTTCGTATTTGTTAAACCCATTTCTCTCGTATCCCTACAAGATGTTTTAGGTTGCATTCTTGCTGAATTACAGAAAACAGTAATGTGACTTCTTTAAACATTGTTGCTTCCAGCTCCTGTAGACGAATGGGTCGTCATGTTTACTTTGTGTCTCAGCAAACCGCCCTCCCTCCCCCCGCTGTGTAGCTCAGCATTCGGTCCTTTTGAAGTCTCTTTCCAACGTCTTCGCTGAGCGTACTGCGCTCTCTCTCCCTCTCTCCAACCGTCAGAGTCGTCTGAGGAAACCAGACTGTCATCTTTTCCGGCTGAATGAACAAACCGTAATGGAGAAGAAGTGGCAGACGTCCATTTTATACTTTTTCAGCACGTCTTGCATAATGAGAAAAGTCAACAGTGCTGCTGAGAGGTGTATAATGTGAATGAGGATGCTGCTGTGCGTCTCTTGTGCCAGACCATGGCCAGTTTCAGCGGACAACGATCCTGGAAGTGGGGCTGTAACGGACGACCGCAGGGTTTGTGGTTGTTCAGGGAAGTTTTTTAAAAATGGAAATAAGTCCAGTGCAAAAAGAAGAGCAGATCCTAGTTTGTCTGGTGGTTTAACGAGGTTAAGGTATTAAAAGCAACTGACAGTTTGATTTGACGTAGTTCTGCCTTTTCGTATTCTTCTGAGAACTAAAGAACAGAATAGGAGGAAGGAAAAATCAGGATAAAGAGACGTTTGAGAAGCAGCAGAGGAAACATCTAAAGGGAGAATAATAGAAAAAATATTCGGTAAAAGTTATTAACTGGACAGCCTTAGAGCTCTGAGATATTCTGACTGGAATTTAAGGGGCTACACAGGAGGTTCTCCATCCATTTAACCATCCATATATCCATCCATCCATCTAACCATCCATCCATCTAACCATCTAACCATCCATCCATCCATCTAACATCTGTATATCAATCCATCCATCTAACCATCCATCTAACCAACCAACCATCCATCCATCCATCCATCCATCTAACATCTGTATATCAATCCATCCATCTAACCAACCATCCATCCATCCATCCATCCATCTAACATCTGTATATCAATCCATCCATCTAACCAACCATCCATCCATCCATCCATCTAACATCTGTATATCAATCCATCCATCTAACCAACCATCCATCCATCCATCTAACATCTGTATATCAATCCATCCATCTAACCATCCATCCAACCATCCATCCATCCATCTAACATCTGTATATCAATCCATCCATCTAACCATCCATCTAACTAACCAACCATCCATCCATCCATCCATCCATCCATCCATCCATCCATCCATCCATCCATCTAACATCTGTATATCAATCCATCCATCTAACCAACCATCCATCCATCCATCCATCCATCTAACATCTGTATATCAATCCATCCATCTAACCAACCATCCATCCATCCATCTAACATCTGTATATCAACCCATCCATCTAACCATCCATCCATCCATCTAACCAACCATCCATCCATCTAACATCTGTATATCAATTCATCCATCTAACCATCCATCTAACCATCCATCCATCCATCCATCCATCTAACTAACATCTGTATATCAATCCATCCATCTAACCAACCATCCATCCATCCATCTAACTAACATCTGTATATCAATCCATCCATCTAACCAACCATCCATCCACCCATCCATCCATCCATCCATCCATCCATCCATCCATCTAACATCTGTATATCAATCCATCCATCTAACCATCCATCCATCCATCTATCCAACCATCCATCCATCCATCCATCCATCCATCCATCCATCTAACATCTGTATATCAATTCATCCATCTAACCATCCATCCATTCATCCATCCGTCTATTTATAAATCCATCCATATATGAATCCATCCATCCATCTAACATCCATATATCAATCCATCCATCCATCTAACATCCATATATCAATCCATCCATCTATCTAACATCTATATATCAATCCATCCATCCATCTAACATCCATATATCAATCCATCCATCCATCCATCTAACATCCATATATCAATCCATCCATCTAACCATCCATCTAACATCCATATATCAATCCATCCATCTAACCATCCATCTAACATCCATATATCAATCCATCCATCTAACCATCCATCTAACATCTATATATCAATCCATCCATCCATCCATCTAACATCCATATATCAATCCATCCATCCATGTATCTATCCATCCATCCATCTAACATCCATATATCAATCCATCCATCTAACCATCCATCTAACATCTATATATCAATCCATCCATCCATCCATCTAACATCTATATATCAATCCATCCATCCATGTATCTATCCATCCATCCATCTAACATCCATATATCAATCCATCCATCCATGTATCTATCCATCCATCCATCTAACATCCATATATCAATCCATCCATCTAACCATCCATCTAACATCTATATATCAATCCATCCATCCATCCATCTAACATCCATATATCAATCCATCCATCCATGTATCTATCCATCCATCCATCTAACATCCATATATCAATCCATCCATCTAACCATCCATCTAACATCCATATATCAATCCATCCATCTAACCATCCATCTAACATCCATATATCAATCCATCCATCTAACCATCCATCTAACATCTATATATCAATCCATCCATCCATCCATCTAACATCCATATATCAATCCATCCATCCATGTATCTATCCATCCATCCATCTAACATCCATATATCAATCCATCCATCTAACCATCCATCTAACATCTATATATCAATCCATCCATCCATCCATCTAACATCTATATATCAATCCATCCATCCATGTATCTATCCATCCATCCATCTAACATCCATATATCAATCCATCCATCCATGTATCTATCCATCCATCCATCTAACATCCATATATCAATCCATCCATCTAACCATCCATCTAACATCTATATATCAATCCATCCATCCATCCATCCATCTAACATCCATATATCAATCCATCCATCCATGTATCTATCCATCCATCCATCTAACATCCATCTTCCATCCATCCATCATCCATCCATCAGTCTATTCATATATCCATCCATCCATCAGCCCATCCATCCATCCATCCATCCATCCATCCAACATCCATGTATCAATCAATCCATCTAACCATCCATCCATCCATCCAGTTTGTTGCTACATTGAAAGATAAATATGAACTCTGACCGCTGATTGCCTAAGTTACTGTGTCCTGATTTAATCAGAGAAAACTTCAGTTTTTACGCAGAGCCTCTAAAATCAGCATAGATGTTTCCTGCCTACCTAGAAATTGACTCAACAAAAAGTTTTTATTTTATTTTGTAAACAAAGATGTTTCTGTTTATCTATATACATAAAACATGGATTCTGCTCCTCCCAGATAAATAAGGCAGATAGATCAACAGAGTCCCTACATTCAGACAAGCTTCGGTAAAACGACGACCATTCTCTGGAGCACATCTTCATGGATCAGGAGCTAACATTTACTGCAATTTAAAAACCAATAGATAAAGAAACAGGAGGACGTGAGCCGCTCTCAGGTAGGCAAGATGTCATTAAAGAGAAAGAACCAGCGCTGCTTGTGTCCCCTGCTGGGAATTTGATTTAAGCTCGGCTTGTATTTTTGACTTCTTTTACATCCTTTTGGTGGCAGGTTGGATTCCTTTTGAAATGCTGCCGTTTGATGTTGCACGCTTCAAAAACTTTCCTATTTTCTGTTTGTTTCGGAGACCTTCAGCTCATATAGACTCAAATATTCATCTTATTTGTTTATCCGGTTGCAGCTTCCGGAAATGAACATGAAAAGAATCCCTCCTGCCGTCCTCTGTCGACGCAAACGCACTGTTGTTGAAGGAGCTTTTTGTCAGTCGTCTGCGGACTTGCATCATGATTTGTCGTCGCCGAAAAGTTTCCGGTAGCTCGGGATGAAGATTAGGAAACGACAAACTCTTTCTGATCTCCTTTTATTTGAGTGATTCTTGGTTTTTTCCTTGTCTACAGAATGTTGAATAAGAAACACGTAGCAGAAAAAGAGAGAAAGGTTCATGTATTTAAACATCAGAAGTTCAGGGAGATTTCTTTCATGTCTGACTGAGGAAGCCTGGAAAGCAGAGGGGAGCTAACAGGGATCAAAGGGTGGGGGAAGAGTAGTAGTAGAAATGAGACATGAATTGATTAGAGAGGGAAGAAGAGAGTTGACGGTCCGATTCCTTTAAATCAATATGAGGGTGTTAGTGGGGCAGCTGTCAGTTTGGGATTAAAAATAGATGCCCGTTTCTGCCTCCTCCATAACCTCATCTGCTACATGTAGTTCTTAATTTAGTCCAGTCAAATGAAAGGAGTACCTACTTACTATGTACTTACTTATATTAAAATCTACATATTCTCTGGAGTCTCTTTGCCCTGGAGGACTGGAATGCCATAACTATAAAAATATACAAACGTGACTAAATAAATAGGCCACTAGGCAAGGCAACTTTATTTGTATGGCATGCTTTCAGCAACATACTACATACGACATCCCAGCTGTTATTAATGACCTACTCAAAGGCAGCTCCAAACAGGTGAGTTTTTGCGTCGATTTAAAGGAACTCAGTGTTTCAGCAGCTTAGCAGTTTTCTGGAAGTTTGTCCTGGATTAGAGGAGCATAGAAACTGAAAGCTGCTTCTCCATGTTTGGTTCTAATTCTAGTGATGTTGAGTAGACTGGAATTAGAGGACCTGAGTGTTCTGTTGATTTAGTGACAAGTCTTCAACATACTTTGGTGCTAAGCCATGTAATGATTTATAAACTAGTAAAAGTATTTTAAAATCTATTCTCTGAGCTACAGGGAGCCAGTGTAAGGACTTTAGAACTGGGGTGATGTGCTCTACTTTCCTGGTTCTAGTGAGGAACACGAGCAGCAGCGTTCTGGATCAGCTGCAGCTGTCTGATTGACTTTTTAGGCAGACCTGTGAAGACGCTGTTGCAGTAATCAATCCGACTAAAGATAAACGCATGGATGAGTTTTTCTAGTACCTGTTGCGACATCAGTCCTTTAATCCTAGAAATGTTCTTCAGGTGATAGAAGGCTGACCTTGTTATTACCTTTATGTGACCCTGGAGGTTCAGGTCTGAGTCCATTACTACACCTAGATTTCAGGCCTGATTAGTAGTTTCTAGCTGTATTAACTGAAGATGTGTGCTGACTGTTGATCGTTTCTCTTTAGGACCAGAAATAATTACTTCTGTTTTGTTTCTGTTCAGCTGGAGAAAGTTATGGCACATCCATCCAGTGATTTGCTCGATGCATTTATTTAGGGTTTGGATGGGTTTAAAGTCACCTGGTGACATAATGTAGAGCTGAGTATCATCTGCATAGTTACGGTAGCTAATCTTATTGGTTGTTATAATCTGGGCTAGTGGGAGCATGTAGATATTAAATAGGAGAGGCCCCAGGATGGAGCCCTGGGGCACCCCACATGTGATTTCTGTTTGCTGATTAACGGTGTCAAATACTGCATTGAGGTCCAAAAGTACCAGCTCAGTGGTTTTACCACAGTCTGTGTTTATGCGGAGGTGGTTGGAACACTTTGATGAGGGCAGTCTCAGCGGCCCTACAAGCCTTCCTTTCTCTTGTGGCTTACAGTGGACTTGGTGGTTCATTTTAGTGGATTTTTTATTTTAGTACTGGGAGCAGTGGCGGTTCTAGACCAAATTCACCAGGGTGGGACCACTGTTTTTTTTTTTTTACATGGGGGCACAGAACAAAAAACAAAACAAACAAACAAACAGAAAACTGGGCAATATTTCACCGTCTAATTTTTTTAAGTGAGCCACAGAGCCATATACGGTTCCAAAGTTGCAGGTTGCAGACCCCTGATCTAGCAAATTAACAGCGATCCTATCTCAATACGGCAACTTGAATTTTTTTATTCATTGATAAATTAAAACTGTGAAGGTAAAAAAATTATTTTGGTCCAAGGGAGCGATTAGCTATGGTTTTTGTTCTAGTGCATTTCATGATAAGAAGCTGATTTAGTTTTATCTCATCAGTACATGGGGGGCCAAGACCAGTTCTACAGGGGCACTGGCCCCCTGTCTAGAACCGCCCATGGGTGGGAGGACGGTTTGGACTTCAGGACTCACCCCAGGTCAGTCATGAGGACATTCATAAGTTATTAAGTCTGATTCCACTAGATACTAGATCTCCTCCACTTTGACCATCACCAGGTTTCAACCTGATCTAAAGATGGATTTCAAAACAAAACACCCACAAAAAAAGGAAATATCAGGTAAACTTCTGTGATATTTTGGTCTTTTTTTTCTTTCTTTTTTTCCCCCCTTTACTCCTGTAGCTAATCTTCTTGCTTCCCAGTATCAGGATTATCTTTTAAACATCTCCAAGAGGATTATTTCCATGGCCTGTTGTTTTTAGAACAATTTATAGAAAATAACAAAAGTAGCCTATAGACTAGGACTAAAGGTAGATTTATATACTGGCTGTTGTAGGAGGACTGCTGGACTGGATTATTGTGAGTAACAGAGAGAGTCTGATTTTAATTTGCAGAGTTTAGATGATCCGCCTCGATTCATGATCTCTGTCCCCTGCCGACTGGTCGTTTGAGGCCTGAGATGATGGCTTGGCTTCTCGATGACGGCTTTAGAGGTCATGTGACCCGCTGTCTGTGGGCAAATCTCTGCGCAGATGGTGTCACGGTTCCCCAGGATGAGTCAGGGCCGACTCCCGACCCATCTACAGCACGCTCGGTTCTGCCTCAGCGTGCGTCCTCGGCTGACTCGGCGACCAATCTCTGGATGTGTGACATAAGAGCCGGCCTGAAGGAGCATCATGATAAATAAAGATCAGTGGAAAGATCATTTAGGATTCAAGAGCGCAACAGACAAAATTAAGGCTAATGGGGAATAAAACCATTTAGGGTCAAAAAGGATTTGGGTGCTGTTTTTAACTTTGCCTGCTTGAAAAACGCCATGAAGCTGCGCATTTGCGGTTCGAGACAGGGGCCAACGGGGGCCAGTGCCCCCGTAGAACTGATCCTGGCCCCTCTTATGGCCCCTGTACTACAGAAAATAATACTAAATCAGTTTTTTAAGATGATTTATGGACAGAAACCATAACTATATTATCTCTTGGACCGATTTCATTTCTTACCTTTAAAGTTTTATTTTAACAATGACTTAAAAATTAACGTGTTGAACTTTTAGCTTCAGCCATATTGAGTTTCATCTGCTGGATCAGGAGCCACAAGAGTCCCTTTGGCTCATTTAATATATTAAACGATGACGTATTGAAATATTGTTTCATTCTTTTGTTTTGTGGCCCCATGAACAAACCCTGGCCCCCCTGGTAAATTGGGTCTAGAACTGCCACTGAAGCTGCGTTATTGGTCCGCTTGTTGTGGTGAATGCTACGAGGCAGCACCACATTGCTGCATTCAAAGCTGAAACGAACAATATTCATCTTATTTGCATTAAAATGATTAATGTTGCATCATCGGAGACACACAGCTGCCTCTCTGCTGCTTCATTTTCTTCAAGGAGGCTCATAAATCTTTAACGAGCATTTCTATTGATCTAAGAGATTATTTGATGTCTGGGATATGAACTCTTGAAAAACAATTTGTTTGTCTCGTTAGGGCTCTATGTGGCCTCCTCCTTCGTCTCATTGCCTCACGCTTGTTGCCAGGCTGGATGCAGTTTGCATAACGTCCAGAGCAATCATCCCCAACCGGCTGAAAATGATCACAGAGTGATTAATTATCCGCCATGAGGAGAGAGATGCAAATCTTGTGGCCCGACGAAGGGTTGGTGCTGAACGACTCCTGCTGCAGATTCAGAAACGATTAACTGGAGAAGGAATAAAAATGTTTCTAATGAGAACAAGCTGGACTAGTTCAAAGCACGATATCCAATTATTCTTCAGAAACTTCATGTTATCATTTAATCCTTCCATACTCTTGACTGTTTTAAACCCTTTTGTAGGTTGTTAGTTGGCATCTAGAACTTTATTTGTTCTTTTAGAGTTAAGAAGGTGAGCAGCAGACAGAAGATGTAATCTATGGGGTGCTGCTTGTAAAGTTACACAGGCAAAAATTAAAAACATTAATTTAGGTTATTTAGCCTGTTTTAGAGGAAAGAATTGGGGTTAATTTTTCAAAGTCATTTTTGCTTCTATGTTACTTATTCATTTATAAATTTCATAGTTTTAAAGTATTTAGATAGCAAGCTAAATATTCAGTTAACAAATTAAATATTTTACCTTCAAGCTAAATATTTAGTTAACAAATTAAATATTTTACCTTCAAGCTAAAGATTTAGTTAACAAATTAAATATTTTCGCTTCAAACTAAATATTTAGTTAAATTAAATATTTAGTTAACAAATTAAATATCTTAGCTTCAAACTAAATATTTAGTAAAAAATAATTTTTTAGCTTCACACTAAATATTTAGTTAACAAATTAAATATTTTCGCTTCAAACTAAATATTTAGTTAAATTAAATATTTAGTTAACAAATTAAATATCTTAGCTTCAAACTAAATATTTAGTAAAAAAAATAATTTTTTAGCTTCACACTAAATATTTAGTTAACAAATTAAATATTTTAGCTTCAAACTAAATATTTAGTAAACAAATTAAATATATTAGCTTCAAACTCAATATTTAGTTGACAAATTAAATATTTTATCTTCAAAATAAATATTTTGTTAAATAATTAAATATTTTAGCTTCAAAATAAATATTTAGTTAAATTAAATTTTTTAGTTTGTGACTAAATATTTATTTAACAAATTCAATATTTTATCTTCCAACTAAATGATTATTTAACAAATTAAATATTTTAGCTTCAAAATAAAGATTTAGTTAACAAATTAAATATATTAGCTTCAAACTAAATATTTAGTGAACAAATTAAATATTGTAGCTTCAAACTAAATATATAGTTAAAAAAATTAAATATTATAGCTTCAAACTAAATATTTAGTAAACAAATTAAATATTGCAGCTTCAAACTCAATATTTAGTTAAACATTAAAACTTTTAGCTTCAAAATAAATATTTAGTGAACAAATAAAATATTTAGCTTCAAACTAAATATTTAGTCAATTAAATATTTTAGCTTCAAACTTAATATTTGGTTAACAAATTTAATATTTTAGCTTCAAACTAAATATTTAGTTAATTAAATATTTTAGCTTCAAACTAAATATATAGTTAAAAATTTTAATATTATAGCTTCAAACTAAATATTTAGTTAACAAATTAAATATTTAGCTCCAAACTAAAGATTTAGTTAAACATTAAAACTTTTAGCTTCAAAATAAATATTTAATGAACAAATAAAATATTTAGCTTCAAACTAAATATTTAGTTAATTAAATATTTTAGCTTCAAACTAAATATTTAGTTAGTTAAATTTTTTAGCTTGAAACTAAATATTTAGCTATCAAGCTAAACTGGCTAAATATATGAACTGGCCCCTTTTAGCTTGCTAGCCACATTTTTAGTTTTTTAGCTTTACATTTTAACTAGTAGGCTAAACTGGCTAGCTAAATATATAGCTTCGAAGTAAATGTTAAATATATTTAACTCTATTTAACTCTGCTAAATATTTAGTTTGAAGATAAATATTTACCTTCTAACTAATTATTTAACTAGCAAGCTAAACTGGCTAGCTAAATATATAGCTTCGAAGTAAATATAAAATATATTTAACTCTATTTAACTCTGCTAAATATTTAGTTTGAAGATAAATATTTACTTTCTAACTAATTATTTAACTAGCAAGCTTAACTGGCTAGCTAAATATATAGGCCAGCGTAAATATTTATCACACAGCTAAATATTCCAATTCACTTGCCAATAAGTGGAAGTGGACTATCAAAATAAAAGCTGGGTCTGGCTAACCTCTATATAAACTCCTGCTGCTGCTTCATCACTGCTGCTGTAAATCCATCTGTATTGTGGTTAAAACGGCTTGTCATGCGTTTTACGCTGAAATGTCGGACATGTCGGGAAGAAAATAAACAATAATACAGAGGTGATGTTCAGTCTCGCTAGCAGTTTATATAGACGTTTGCTTGTGTTCAGGTAGAAAACAGCTGTATTCATTCGGGACAGGTGTGTACCAAACCGACAGAAAAATAAGAATACATGCACCGTTACATGTCTATTAAGATATAAATGCTTTGGCTGGAAACTTTTCAAATATTATCCAAATCGAATCAAATTTTTAGCGTCACCTGCGTCGATATCAACCCTTGTGCCGGCTGTAAAGCACGGTGGTGGAGGGGTGGTGATGAACTCCTCTGCGTACTGAATTATTCTAGAGTCAAAAGCGAGTCCATTCATCCAACAGCCGAACCTTGACTCAACAGAACAATGATCCTAAAAGAGCCGTAGATCCAGAACAGATTGACCTAGTCAAAGTCCAGACCTGAACCTGACAGAAACGCTGTGGTGAGTGAAAGTGTGTAAATCTCGGTGGACTGGAGCAACATTTATGCGTCGGATCATTTCTGGCCAAAGCCTGTGATCCCGGTTGTTCAGTTCCCTCTGATGAAACCAAACATCTGTGTCCTTGACCCTGCAGCCGACCTGCTGGTCAACACGCTGTGCCTCCCCTTCACCCTGGTCTACACGCTGCAGGGGGAGTGGAAGTTCGGCAGCACCCTCTGCTTCCTGCTGCCCTACGCCCAGGTCCTCGCCGTGCACGTCTCCACCGTGACGCTCAACGTCATCGCCTTGGACCGCCACAGGTGGGTGGAGCTTAAAAGCATGCTTTTTATTTTTTTGTTACCAGCTTTTAGCATCCCTATGTCAGAATTTTACAGTGAAATAATCACACAACAGTCTGATGTCTCAATCGTGTTGGAAGGAAACAGATTTCCTTCTCAGCCGGCTGGGCGGTTGCAGGTTTTTATCGTTTTTAAAAAAGCGAGCAGAGGGACGTAGTCATTGTTTACAATTAGTGCTGTCATGAGATTAAAAAACTTTGAGATTAAATATGATCTGTAATTAATTAATCTAAGGAATCTCTCTTTTATTCTCACCTAAAAATTGCTGAGAAAAGCCGTCATCTTGAGGTATTTTCTTTTAAATTCATTACATTATTGGGGTAGAACAAAAGCTCGATACATGTAATTAAAGAAACCGGCTTTATAAAGTCATTTATTGTATTTAACAGACTTGAACAGATGCAGTCCCAGACATTTACATTCTGCTGTTTTTGTGACTATAGTCCCAAGTGGCGCCTGCAACCCTCTGCTTGGAGCATGCACGATTCATTAGCGTTCTGGACACAGTGGGGTAAATATCTTCTCCGAGTCCAGCTATATTACGGGTTAAAACAACACGTAATATGCGCCTTATTTTTTATACCGATGGCTTGACCTGGGCGGCCGGGTGGAGCTGCAGTGTGCGGTGAGACGGGAGAGCGCCCCGCTGCTCGGTGAGAAGAATAACAGCATTACATGCTTCACCCAAAAGTTTCCAATAACCCCAAAAAATTTGCTAGATTTGCCGCTAGTTGTTTTTTGTGTGAAACAGAATCGCCAGAGGCGTCTAAAAACTTCAGGGTGTGGTTAACCCCGAACAACTCAAGCACAAGAAGCCCGGTGCATAAAACGGGCTTTATTTAAAGGGAACTCGCATGCAGAAACTGTCAAATTAAAGATTAAAAATTTGATTAACGCTATTAAAAAACGTAGCACGCTAAATATGGCTCTAATTATTTAATCGCAATTAACGCGATAATTTGACAGCCCTACCTACAATATGTCCCGCCTCCATATTTCCTGGTTCCAAGGTAGCCACAAACACTGCGCCGCCATTTATAATTCGACACCGACCGGGCCAGAGGCGAACGTTGAGCTAACAATGCTAGCAGTAAATTAGAAAAAGAATAGTCGGCTCTAAGAAATATCTCAAGCTAGTTTTTTCAATTACCATAACCTGTTGGTAATTGCAGTGAAATGTATTTATCTACTTATCAACTTTGTGTTTATGACCCGTCTTCGCTCGCCATCTTGAATCTTCTGGCGCCGATACGTAACTGGCACCCCGGCGTGAAACTCACGAAGGGGAGCGGCTGAGTGGCTGAGAGCCGACGCTTTTGTTTTTCTACATGCAGTACCCAGATGTCACCACAAGATGTCACTCTTACATTATTGCACCTTCATGGCTAACTGAGTTTTCTCCGCTAGGTAACAACTTCATCAGCAAAACGGTGGTGCTTTTACTGACATGAAGAAGATACAGCCGGTCAGCTTTCAGCCCTGATTTCTGAATGCATCCTTTCAGTGTGCCTTAAAAAAAGCTGCTGTAATAATGACGTAAGGTCAGATATCTCAACCAAAACAGTGTTTGGAGGGCTTCTACGCTCTACTGTAGAACCCTTTAAAGTAAGAAACTTTGTTGCCTGCTCCATCCAGGCTGTCAATCATTTACAGAGATTTCTACTTTTACTCTCAATGATTTAATAGGGAATGCATCTTTAAAGCTGCAAACTCAGAAGGGTTTTTCTTTTGTTTCTCTGCTCTTCTTGACACCTCAGTGGTCAGAAATAGCCCACTGTGCCGGATGTGTTTGCACAGTAACAGCTCAAGCTGGGTGTTTTACTTGGCTGCTGGAATTAAAACCAGTAACGCAGGAGGTGTGCATGGACAAGGACTCATTTTTCATCATTCAAATCCGTGTTACCTTATGAAGGATTTCAAACGTGCTGGAGCTGTGGAGCGCCGCGGGCTGCAAGATTTGCATCCATAATTAAATTTTAATCCCTGAAACAGCAAATGATTAAAAATTAAACACTGTTTTATTACATTTAGTCCATTGAGATGCTCCTGAAGGTCTCAGCACTGTCATGATGAGTTTTCTTCTATTTCTACCTGCTAGTCACTGGTGTTTCTGTGCCTGAGTCAAGCATCGGTTGCACTTTATTTTATATATACATAATTATATATACATAATTTTTTCTTTAATTTCTATGTTCACCTCATTTAATTTACTAGATTTAATCTGTTCTGTTTCCCTGCTGTAATTCTAGTTCAGTAGGAAGGACACCATTATGTTTTGAAAGTAACCACCAATAGCTAATATCAAAAATCAACCTGCACATGTACAGTAAAAAAAAAAAAGATTAAAACCATGCTAGATGTAAATGCTAGATGACGAAAAGAAGATGGACAGACATGAATAAAAACAAATGATTAAAATCAATTGAAATTCCTATGTAAAAAAAACTGTAAAATGTTGCACAAATGGGTTTAAAAGACGAATGGCGGTAGAAAAAAAGGCTGTTTTTAAACCTGGTGGTTCTCAAGAGGTTCTGTCTCGCATCCATTACTTTTCTGTTTTCTGTTTATTTATTTTTTTAATAGACATTTCTTTCAGCATTAGTGGCCTTTATGGGACAGTCGCTTGACGGGAGGTAGGGGGAGAAAGAAGGAGGAAGACACGGACCAAACATGGGGACTCAGCTTTCAGTTTTTATGCTCCTCATATCTGGAACAAACTTGCAGAAAAACCACAAAACACAGAGTTCCTTTAAATCAAAGCTAAAAAAAAACCCATTTGTTTAGAGCTGCCTTTGATTAATAATCACTAGAACATCAATAATTCTAGTCTGCATTGCAACTTTTTATTACTCTTCTCTTTATTTTGCTTTGTTTCCTTTATTTTTCTTTTTTTTGTGTGTTAGTTTATGTTTTTTGTCCTGTAAAGCATTTTGAACGGCCTTGTTGCTGAAACGTGCTGTACAACTAAACCTGCCCTGACTTGGTAGACTTTTACATTTTATGACTTTGGTCAAAAAAACACAACTGCTTTACCAACTTTTCTCTTTTACACAAACTTATTGATCTCTGCCTAAAATGATCTGTGGGTCCGAAATCAGGAGTTTGTGACGGGCTCTACAGAAAAAAGATTTTTTGATTTTGTTGTCCTTAAGCTACATTATCGATCATTTGGGGCTATGTTTAGCATCGCTGCATGTATGAAAGACCCACTTATAGAATAGAATAGGTTTATTGGACAGCGACTTTGTAGATTAATCACATTGCTACAAAAAACAATGCACCAGAGTTAGCTAAAAACATCAGGACGCTGCTTGTGCCCTCTAACTTTCTTTAATTGTTCATTAAAACTGTTGTCAATTGTTTAAAGGAGTTCCTTGCTGTAAGAAAATGAAAGCTTTTCTTTCAGATGTGAACATATGCTGCTGACGTTGTTCCAACCCGCCCGAAGCGTTTCTGTCGGGCACTTTCCAGAGAAACCTTAAATCTCACCTTTTGCACGGTTTGAATTCCTGGCCACCGCTCAGGTGTTCTTACAGGTTTGTGCTTCGGCGTTGACTCCAAAGGGGGAGCTACGCCAGCTTTTAATCCACAGCAAACAGATGGCTGCCAGAAAACCACAGAGGTAACGCTTGGCTGACGAATGGTGCAAACTCTAAATGAAAAAACAAAACAAAACAAAAAGGGAGAAAAGATGCTGTGGAGACATTTTACGACTCCGAGTGTTAATCTTTTCTGCTCCCTGGTGGCAACAAGCTAAAATCGTGACAACTAAATCAGTGTTTGTCTCTAATTAATCTGCAGAACATGCAGCAGCCATAGGAAGCTACTCCAGTAGTCTTCAGGCTTTGCTGTTTTGGTCTGAATCTTTAGATTTGGTCCAAGAGTTTCATAGTTTAATCATCGTCAAGGGAAAAGTGAGTCTCGCTCGCCTCGGATTAAAATCTAATGACCGAACCTGAAGTGTTTGGATTGATCCAGTTAATCGGGCGGATTAAACGAGTGTCTACCTGCTGCTTCACACTTTCTAGCTGACCTCACCCTGAGGTGACGGCAACAAGACGCTGATTATTCCCAAATTACCGACAGGGAAGAAGCTTTTACTTTTCTCACGTGCCTGTGGGGGTTTAAAATGTTATTATTCAGAACTGAATGAGGTTTTATTTGTGTTTGACACAAAGTGGACACTAACAAGCTGTTTACAAAGGCTTCAAATTGAGTGAAATATTACTTTTAATATTTTTTCACCTTAAAAAATAAAAAAATCTAACTTTAATATCTTTTATTGGCTTTTTTTTATGTGACACACCAGAACAAAGTAGTGAAACATATTAAAGCTGCAAATCTCGAGGTTTGTTTCTTTTTGCTTCAGGCGAGGTAAGTTTATTTATAGGGCACATTTTTTAGCATTAGGGCAATTCAAAGGGCTTTATTATCATTAGAAGTAAATAAAATAACAAACAAGCCGAAAAACAAGAGGGAGAGAAATGGGGGAGAGACATTCGGCAAATGGAATGGAACCCGTGCCCGTCTTAACCACTATGCCACGCGACGCCCCTCAATAACATTACATTTTAAGTAAGGAAAAAACAAAGAAAGATGGAAAACAGATGGTAGTTTAGGATGTTCAAGTGATAATTGATGAAAGGCAGCTCAAAACAGACGGGTTTTAGCCCTGATTTAAAGGAACTCAGTGTTTCAGCAGTTTTGCAGTTTTAGTGTAAATTTGTTCCAGATTGGAGGAGCGTAGAAACTGTTCTGTTTTGACCCGAGTCATGTAATATAAAAGCTGATTCCATCAAGTCAAGGCAAGTTTATTTTGTGTAGCACATTTCAACATCGAGGCAGTTCAAAGTGCTTTACATGATTAAAAAAAAACATAACAGACAATAAACGTGACATCACAGCAGCAAAATAAAGAAAAGTAATGACAAGATGCAATCCAGACTAGAATTAATGATGTTCCAGAGATTATTGAAGCTCTAAACAGATACATTTTTAGCTGTGATTTAAAAGAACTCAGTGTTTCAGCAGCTTCGCAGTTTTCTGGAAGTTTGTTCCAGATTAGAGGAGCATAGAAACTGAAAGCTGCTTCTCCATGTTTGGTTCTGATTCTAGGGATGTTTAGTAGGTTAGAGTTGGAGGACCTGAGTGGTCTTGGTGGTTGGTACCGTGACAACAGGTCTTCAACATACTTTGGTGCTAAGCCATGTAATGATTTATAAACTAGTATTTAGAAGTCTATTCTCTGAGCTACAGGGAGCCAGTGTAAGGACTTTAGAACTGGGGTGATGTGCTCTACTTTCCTGGTTCTAGTGAGGAACACGAGCAGCAGCGTTCTGGATCAGCTGCAGCTGTCTGATTGACTTTTTAGGCAGACCTGTGAAGACGCTGTTGCAGTAATCAATCCGACTAAAGATAAACGCATGGATGAGTTTTTCTAGGTCGTGTTGGGAGATCAGTCCTTTAATCATGGAGATGTTTCTCAGGTAGGGACCCTTCTCTTTACACGTCTACCGCGCTGTGGTGAAGTATTTTGCGGATTTAATACGTTTTTGCTTTTTGTCCCGAATTTAATGAAACAAGTTTAAAAATGTGAAAAAAGATTAACTTGGTACACAACAGATTCAGCCCTCATTTCATTTACTAAAAGGTAGTATGTTAACCAAACCCCTGACCAGGCCCTATATGAAAAAGTTTTTTTACCCCCCTAAACCTTAGACTTTGGATTTCTTCTGATTAGGGCTGTTTTGGATCTTTTATCCTACTTGGTGCCATTAGACAGTTTCTACTAAAAATATTCATTGCTCTCGTTAATTAGCCCTGGCTGTGGCTTGTGAAACTTTAACATTTAAACTTTTAAATTCATTTATGATTCAGGGAAGAGGCTATTTCGCACAAGACCAGGCTGGCTCAGGTGGCTTTTTTCCACAATAATGAATTTAAAAATAGCATTTTTGCCTTTACTCAGCTTATCTTTGTACCACAAAGTTGATTTGAGCTGATCTGAGAAGAAAAAAAAACAAAGAAATGTCAAAAGAGTTTAAATGTTTTCCCATGATTTTATGTTTTATGTTGCTGAAATAAAAACCTTTACAGTCTCGGATTTGTGTCGCCTCCAACAGGTTTGTCTTCCAGGATTGTCCTGTAATTGAGCTATTATTCCTTTATTTAAAAAAACAAAACCAAAAGTCAAATCATAACAATGAACACAAATGCAAGACACTGTGTTGTTGGGACAACCCTGATGAAGGTTTTCTGCATCTGCATTATTCTCTACATGCTTCTCCCACTTCTTCTCAGTGACCTTCTGACATTTTCAAACGAGGTCAAGAAAAATGGTTGTAAAAAAAATAATAAAAAATGCCAGAAGCTATTAGATTGTTGTTTGCCCCTGGCAGTTCATGTTTATGTCACCGCCGTGTCTTCCCACTTTTCTCCAGCTCAGTTGGTTCTCTGGAGTCCAGCTCCAGTTGCATTAAAGTCCTTCGTATGCTTTTCACCTGCAATTCATCTTTTCATGCATTTATTACAGACTTGAACCTGTGGAAGAAATGGTGGCACTGAACGACTTCACAGGTTTGATGGGCTTGCAGCTGGAATCACAACAGCGGGCCATTTATTTATCTGCAGCTCTGACTGAAACCTCAGGGTTCTACTTAATTCAATCGATACAGAAAATATATATATTAAATTGAAAAAATTAATTAATTAAAAAGTTGACAATGTTTAAAAAAATAAAAATGAATTAAAAATACAATTTTAAAGTTTTTCTTAAAAATGTAAACGTTTTTAACACACTAGTTTGCAGTGAGTAGGGGGGGTTGCATGTGTTTGTGTGTTTTCACGTATGCTGTGGGAAAAGCAACGCACAGAATGACATCCACAATGGTGAATGATGTACTCACTGTAGATGTTTTCGTTGAACTGTATGCAAAATAAAAAATAAAAAAAATGTACCAGGACTTTCTTTTGTTTAAAAATAGAAATAAATCAATTATCACTATACCAATGATTATCACAGCCCCAGGTATGAAGGTGAGCACTTGATAATCAACACCGTCGGACTGGCTGAAAACACGCTGATGTTAGCATGTTTGCATCAAATTAGCTCCTGCCAGTTTAATATAATTGTGGCAACATTTTGAGCGCACAATACAAAACAGATAAGGTTGAAAACGTAACAAACAGGATGGAACCTATTGGTTAGCACTGTGTGAATACCACATATGGTTAACAGTTGTTAACAATTGCAGAAAGTAACAATAAAAAAAAATTTAAAAAGAGAAGAAAAGAAAAAAGAATATTAACTTGGTCAGGTTGTGTTGCTATGGAGCGCTGTTTAGTGAAGCGCCCTTAGTTTAGCTAAGTTGGTGATGATTGGAGGACATTTTATAATCTCCATGAAGGATCGGAGCTTCACTGGACGGCGTTTCAGTTAAAAGACGCTGAAAACTGTTGAATTAATCTAAATAAATTCAGATTAAAGTTGCTTTGCATCTAATCTGAACTGTATAGATGAATGGGATGAAGTGTCCCTTTACTTTTTCTTGGAGAACCTTGTTAAAAACGTGTCTACGACTATTGGTAGCGGTATAGAGCACTTTCTGCATAGACTAATAATCTTTTGGCAAATGAAACGGAAAACCTGGACCTGTTTGGAATTCCTTAGCTATTTTTTCTGGCACATTTTTGGCCACCCTTGACCTTTAGTTTAGAAAAACATGTGCAAAATACTCACATTTTGGTTTATTACTGTCAAATCTGGTGTGGTTAAAGGTTTTAGAACACAAGTCCATGCTGAAGCCACTTTTAAAACTTGTATTTTTAGAAAATAAATAGCCAGACATAAAATTTCATCTTTTCCAGCTGTATTTTAAATCATATTACTTGGTAACAATAGCACTTAGGGTGTATTCAGAACTCCTCTTGTTCCACCGAGACCCACTTTTTTAGTCTCGGTCCGCTTCCAAACGGACTCTGGTGCGGTCCGCTTCAGGTGTGAATACAAACCAGTGTCGATCTGAACCAACTCCAGGATACATGTGCCTTTTTGGACTTAACAAGCCACCGTAGCGAGGTTTAGTTCATACTGGATCCTCTGTCTTCTGTTTTAGCCGGTGCTGCCAGCATGTTGTGGGTCAGGGCACGCAGAGCACATTATCTCCTTCGGGTTACTGCACGCGTTCGCCGACGTTCTAAAATTTGAAACGGAGCATCGCGAAACCTGCGTTGAACGAGCCGCTCTTGACACTCAGTGTGATTTTGCAGCTCCAATAACAGCAGAAATATGCAGAGCAGCGTAGAGCTTCCATGTTTTCCTCCATTTCCAGGTCTGCGCTCTGTGCGCCGCCCTAGTCGTCGCTGACCAATGGCTTCACTGATCGTCACACGCATGGATGCGTTTACAAAATATAGTCCACTTACAAAACGTACAGTGTGAATGCGAACCGCACCACACGAAAAAAGAGTTACGTCCGCTTTTGGTCTGAACCCAAACAAGCGGACCGAAAGACTTTTCTGGTCTGAATACACCCTTAGACTGTGACTGTTGTGGGGGAAACTTTAGAGTGTTTCCTTTTCAGAGAGACCCCAACCATGCCTCTAAACGAAACGGTTCAAGAACAGCCTTAATTTTAATTTGGGTAGGCGTTTGTTTTTAAAAAACGTTTCAGGCGAAAATTATGCCTCGCCTGCAAGTTCTCCAGCTTTTGTCTTTGACTAAGACGTTCCTCTGCTTTGCTCAGGATCCTAAAACCGCTGGGATACATAATAAATACCGAGCTGCTCCCAAGGAGACATCACCCTAAATAATCCATACAGCTTCTGCTCCGGTTCTCCCCAACGCGGGCCGGAGGTTAAGTGGGAAAGTCACAAAGCCGGAGCGCCTCTCGGCTGCTTGTTAATGAAATTCCCTTCAGCTCCGGCGTTTCATTATTAACCCGAGGGGATCATCGGTGTCGGGGGGTAAGGGAATGCCGTACGAGCTGGACCCAGCGCTGTGTTTGTGTGTTTCAGGTGCATCGTGTACCACCTGGAGACCAGGATGAGGAAGGACGTGTGCTTCGGGGTGATAGCGCTGACCTGGGTGCTGAGCGCCGTGCTCGCCAGCCCCATGGCCATCTTCAGAGAGTACGGCTCCTTCACGCTGGAGCCCGGGAACACCATACAGGTACAGAAACACACATGCATGAGAAGCAAAGATTTCCCCCTCAAACCTTCTGCTTTGATCCCGCTGCTCCAGTTTGTTCCTCCGTCTCTCCTTTTATCACAACCCTTCACTCCCTCTTTTATGTTCTCTACCGCTGATTTCTGCACTTAGTTTAATTCCTACACCTGGGTGCTGCCAGACATTCGGTTTTTCACACGTTTTATCTTCCTAAAAGAGAACTGCTTTGTCTTGCTCTCCATATGAAAGTTAAATATAATCTAAAGGAATAAGAATGAACTTGTTTTGTGATGTTCATCCAGGTTTCGTTTATTTATGTTTTCTTGCCAAAAAGACGGACATTAGACGGACGGCTCTCATTGCTTTCTTTCAGGCTTTTCTTACTCTGTTTTTGCAAAAAAGTGTCTCTCTGCCGTTTTTCTCTTTAAATACTGTGACAAAGATCAAGGACAAAAGTTGCGTTCGGCCTTCAAAACCTTCCTCAGCAACAATAAGGAGCAATATCCAAAGGTGAGGTTTCTCAGAAATGGGGAAAAAAAGGACTTTGAGTCTAAAACCCATGAAACGTACGACAGAGATCATGAAAAGATGACATTGCCTATTATCCAACCCTAACAGGGGAAAAAAACAAAGTTCCATGTGGAAAAATCTTTGACGCATGAGAAAAAACGTGTGTTTTGCACACATTTCCCGTGTGAATTTGGAAACATTTTCATCGTAATAAACTTTGAAATTCATGAACGTTCACGTGTGAAGCCCACAAGTGCTACACATGTGGTTTACCATGGGATCCCATGTGAAGAACATGTTCAAGCCATGTGACTTTTCGGTATGGAAAGCAATGAAAATGCAGTTAAAGGGGAGATTAAACAAGCGTAGTTCCATCTACTGATGTCTAAATGGAGTCTCCGTCTTTGAGCTAGATTTGGAGATGGATGTACAGTAGATCCCCCGGTATTCTCGGGGTGTCAGGGACCACAACCACTCCCCGACTAGCTAAAATCCACAAATACTTGAGACCCACTCTAAAAATACTCATTCCTGCCTATTTCATTAATTCAAACACCAAATATACCCTAACATGCATCAATACTCACAGTGGAAACCTTCTTAGCACAACCGCAGAAGCTACAACACATCTACATTTAATTGGATGATCCAGACTTTGTCCAATTGACCTGTCGCTCCGTCCCGCTAAGCCCCGCCCTAATGAGTTACTGTTGCTAACTCGGACAAGCAGCTAACTGCATGTTTACGATGGGTGTTTCTCAATGTCAAGGAACCTCGGCAAGGTGCCTTGCTTACGGGGACACTGTCCTTCCTTGGTCAAAGAAAACGGTCAAATGGAACAGACTTACCTCACGTGACCGCGCTGCCCAGAGCCCGCCTTTTGCTTACGCGCTCTGTTTACGTCCCGCCCATCGTAGTAGCATAGAAGCTGCAACTACTAAGCAATTAACCAACCATAGATAACTGCTTTGGATCTTAAAAAAAACATTTTAGATATAAGCCCGATAGCTACAACTAGTTGACTTACATTTAAACCCCAAAGTAGTTGTTGCCGGCTCCTGATCTGCCATCTTTTTGATAATACCGCACTGTATTCTGGGACATTTTTAACAGAGGGAAGGCATCAAGGAACCTCCCCTGTATCCTTGGTCAGTTAGCTAAACGGCAGACAAACAGAGGACAGACGCCTCGGTAGCACATGAACATTGGAAACACGCCTTGGCGGTCCCTGATGACGTGTCTCCTAGGCTGTAGTTAAGTGGTAGAGTTGTCAGGCTGCAACCCAGAAATTGTGGGTTTGATTCCAGCTTCCACCTGCTACATGTCGTTGTGTCCTTGGGCAAGACACTTCACCTAAATGCCTACTGGTGTTGGCCAGAGGGGCTGATGGCGCGATATGGCAGCCTCGCTTCTGTCAGTCTGCCCCAGGGCAGCTGTGGCTATAATCATAGCTTGCTTCCACCAGTGTGTGAGAGTGAATGAATAATGGAGTTGTAAAGCGCTTTGAGAGTCTTGAAAAGCGCTATATAAATGCAAGCCATTATTATTATTATAGGCAACCAGGCCGGGACCAAGGCATCAAGGCGAGGTTCCTTGGCATTGAGAAACACCCAAAGAGAGCGGTCAGTGCCGAAACAAACCTCAAGAAGTTCTTGACAACCTTTGGAGGCGACAACATTTAATATCTTCGAGGAGCCTTCAGAAAGGTCGGCATTACGCCATGGAGAGGGCAATGGACGCAAATTCAAACTCGAATTAAATGAAAATGAACTGAAATTAGAGGCACAATTATAGTAGTACTATAGTAGTACTATAAGTCAAATCTCCCAGTCCAAGTCAAGTCATTATGACCTGTCTCCCTCTGGCACCTTTACCAGGGAGACACCTCCTTTTAATTGTTACTACCCGATTCTTTTATCCAGTCTGGTGGAAATAGTCAAAAACTAGATGAGCAAATACTTTTTGTATTTAACAAAAGATCAAGCCCTGATACAAAAGCTCTAAAACAGTCGAGTAAGAGATATGAACGCCAGTGGCTTTTTGAGTTCTTGTTCCAACAGAGCAGTCCCCAACAAAAAAGCGTTGAATCTTCTCTGGCCCTTTCCTTTGTCCTTCCTGGGTGTTAGAACCGGTTCTTTACCATTGTGGTATCAGGGAGTTGCACATCTTCGTGTGCATTCACCTGATATCAGAGTGGTTCTGCATTTTCTATTATATATTAATTCTATCTAGCCTCAATACAGAGTCCTGAAAATATTCTGTAACATCCTACACACCTGAGAACAAGTCAAAAATAGTAGAGCTATTATAGTAGTTTTCCTACAGATTCCTTCCTACAGCTAATCTCAAATGTTACCTGAAAGGCTAATCATGGATGTAAACCAAACTAAACTGAACCTGTGGTTCTGTTCCCTCTCCCAGTTCTGCAGGGAGAAGTGGCCCGGCAAAAACACAGACGGTACCCTCTACAGCATCTCCATGCTGATCCTGCAGTACTTCCTGCCCCTGTCCATCATCTCCTTCGCCTACGCCCGCATCTGGTCCAAGCTCCGCGGCCACGTCAGCCCGGCGGAGAGCGGCGTTAGCAGCAGCGCCAGCTCCGAGCGGCACCGCCGCCGCCGCAAGACCACCAAGATGCTGGTGACCATGGTGGTGGTGTTCGCCGTCTGCTGGCTGCCCATCCACGCCTTCCAGCTGGCCACCGACATCGACAGCTCGGTGCTGGACATGCGCGACTACCGCCTGCTCTACACCGTCTTCCACGTCATCGCCATGTGCTCCACCTTCGCCAACCCCCTGCTGTACGGCTGGATGAACCGCAACTACCGCGCCGCCTTCCTCGCCGTCTTCAAGTGTCGCAGGGAGAGGGGCCGGAGCGGCCGGCTGGACAGCATTCACCCTGTTGGCGGTGGCGGTGGAGGAGGAGGAGGAGGAAGGGCGAAGAAGGTAGTCCTGGAGACGCAGGATCCGGTTTCTGCGCACCTGAACGCCACCGACGTGTGATGTCCTGTCGCTGCTGAGGGAGGAAAACGGGAATGTCGGAAGGTTTTAGATGATAGAGGGAATTCCACATGGAGACGGAAACAAAGGAGGGAGAGAAAATAGCAACGAGGGGATTGAGAAGAAAGCCAGTTTTTTTTCCGCAGCCCGAAATAGAGGCTTACACGGAGATGATGGAGGATTAAAGGGGGAGTGACAGCAGGTGAATGAATGACTCCAAGAGTTTCGGGGAACAAGTGAGGCGGCGTCTCTTTGAAGACGTGACCTTGACACTCCATCAGACAAGTTCATGAGTGAAACAGTTTGGCTTTGGTTGACACACGAAGGAAGGTCTGGAAACTTTTCATTCCTGCGGAAACGGGGCTGAACTTTGCATGCGAAAGCATT
The DNA here is from genome assembly GCA_963556495.2 of Valencia hispanica. Classification (NCBI taxonomy): domain Eukaryota; kingdom Metazoa; phylum Chordata; class Actinopteri; order Cyprinodontiformes; family Valenciidae; genus Valencia; species Valencia hispanica. The sequence goes on along the minus strand of OY747714.1, from coordinate 46,209,446 downwards.
CATTTAACCTAGAGTGGCTTATAAAAAAAGTCCCGGAGTGACCGGAGGCTCATCCCACGCCAGAGGAAGGCAGAGAGTCTCTCTGTGTGTCATAAAGATGCGAGCCGGAGGAGACGGATGATGCGAGCTGTGCGGTTTTTTTTTGTTATGTGGAACAACAGATGTGGTCCGATTTAGACGGCTTAAAGGGGGACGGTTTTGTTTTTTGTGATGAAGGGGAAGGTGCCAAGGAGGGAAGAGAAACAAAAGCTCTGAGGAGGGGAGGGAGGAGAGAGTTGGGGAGCTGTGGGATAAAAAAATATAAACAACAACAAAAAAAAAGCAGTTGTTAAAATAAACGGGCTCTGATTTCATGAGAACAGCTGAAAAAGATTCCCTGCTTTAAGCCAACACATGAATGTTTAAAAAGACAAACGCTTCAACGGCTGATTCATTCAAAACTTTATTATTTTTGACTTCAGTCTCGCTTGTTAAAGAAATCAGAGCGTCAGTGTTTGGTACGTTTTTTTCCCCCTCCTCAGTTTTAGATGATATCTGCGCTTTTAGTCGAGAGCTGGTTCACATGCATGGCTGGCTTACAAGGCAGCTGGATAAGAGAAATAAACCAGTGAACGTCTCCATTTCTGTTTCTTCATATTGATTTTGCCACCTCCCATTGTGCATAACGAGCATCCATTTTGCTCTTAGTAACAATTCATATGGGGAGCTGTTTGCAAAGTTACACAGTCAAAAGTTAACAGCAATATTTTGGGTTATTTAGCTTGTCAAAGGCATATGTTCATGTTAATTTTTCTAAATGTCACAGTTGCAAACTAAATGTTTTGTCTGAAGCTAATATTCAGTTTAAAAATTTTATATTTATGTAACAATCAATATATATAAATATATAGCTTCAAACTAAATATTTAGCTAGCAAGCTAAATATCCCTTAAATATTGCGTCCATGTTATTTATTAATTTATATTATGTAAAAGTTTCAAACTAAATATTTTATCTGAAGCTAAATATTCAGTTTAAAAATGTTATATTTATGTTACAAAATATTTAATTTAAAAATTTTATACATAGCTTCAAACTAAATATCTAGCTAGCAAGCTAATTTGGCTAGCTAACTACATAGCTTTCAAAGTAACTATTTAGCTCTTAGCTAAATATTGCGTCCATGTTATTTATTCATTTATAAATGTCACATTTTCAAACTAAATATTTTGTCTGAAGCTAAATATTCAGTTTAAAAACGTTATATTCATGTAACAAGCAAAATATTTAATTAAATTATTTTTATATATAGCTTCAAACTAAATATTTAGCTAGCAAGCTAAATATCCCTTAAATATTGCGTCCATGTAATTTATTCATTTATATTATGTCAAAGTTTCAAACTAAATATTTTATCTGAAGCTAAATATTCAGTTTAAAAATGTTATATTTATGTTACAAAATATTTAATTTAAAAATTTTATATATAGCTTCAAACTAAATATTTAGCTAGCAAGCTAATTTGGCTAGCTAACTACATAGCTTTCAAAGTAACTATTTAGCTCTTAGCTAAATATTGCGTCCATGTTATTTATTCATTTATAAATGTCACATTTTCAAACTAAATATTTTGTCTGAAGCTAAATATTCTGTTTAAAAACATTATATTCATGTAACAAGCAAAATATTTAATTTAAAAAATTAAATGTATAGCTTCAAACTAAATATTTAGCTAGCAAGCTAATCTGGTTAGCTAACTACATAGCTTTCAAAGTAAATATTTAGCTCAGAGCTAAATATTGCATCCATGTTATTTATTCATTTATAAATGTCACAGTTTCAAACTAAATATTTTGTCTGAAGCTAAATATTTAGTTTAAAAACGTTATATTCATGTAACAAACAAATATTTATTTAAAAAAAATTAAATGTATAGCTTCAAACTAAATATTTAGCTAGCAAGCTAATCTGGTTAGCTAACTACATAGCTTTCAAAGTAAATATTTAGCTCAGAGCTAAATATTGCGTCCGTGTTATTTATTCATTTATACATGTCAGTTTCAAACTAAATATTTTGTCTGAAGCTAAATATTCAGTTTAAAAATGTTATATTCATGTAACAAGCAAAATATTTAATTCAAAGAAATAAAATATATAGCTTCAAACTAAATTTTTAGCTAGCCAGCTAATCTGGCTAGCTAACTAAATTACTTTCAAAGTAAATATTTAGCGCAGAGCTAAATATTTGCATCCATGTTATTTATTAATTTATAGATGTCAGATTTTCAAACTACATTTTTAGCACCAAACTAAACATTGAGCTTGCTAAATTGGCTAGCTAAATATATGGCTTCAAAGTACATATTTAACTCAGAGCTAAATAATTAGCTAATATGCAAATTCACTTGCCACGAAGCGGAAGATGACTATCAAAATAAAAGCTGAGTCCCCCGAACCTCTATATAAACTCCTGCTGCTGGTGCATTAATGTTGTTATAAATCCATCATTAATCGTTTGTATTTCTGTAAAATGGCTCATCCTACGTTTGAAGCCAAAATGTTGGACATGTCGGGAGGAAAATAAACAATGATAAAAGTGACAATCGGTCTCAGCAGCTGTTTATATGGAGGTTCGCAAGACCCAGCTTTTATTTTGGTAGTTCACTTCCGCTTATCGGCAAGTAAATTAGCATATTAGCTAAATATTTAGCTTCAAGCAAAATATTTAGTTCACTAATTAAGTATTTGTTTTGAAGTTTGTTGACTTAATATTTAGCTAATTGCTAAGTCAATATTTAGTTTAAAACTGAGATTTCTAAATAAATAACATGGATGGAAATATGACTTTTAAAATCTATTATTTTTCTTATGACCCAAAACCTTTGACTGTGTAACTTTACAAACGGCACCCGATAAATTAACGCATTCAGTTGCAGCAGAGCGACACTTTTTAGTTGGTTTTTTTTTCCCCATCAGACCCAAATGGTTGTATAATATTGCAAATTCCAATTTCAGGATGAGTTTAATCCTCCTCTTGCATATTCTGCAACTTTTTGAGGATGCTTTCCCCCTTTCATACCTTAAGTATTTCACATTTCTAACATATCCTACAATTGTCTTATTGTTACTTTCTGTTTACAAACCCTGTTTGCACACAGCATTACACATCCTCCACCCTACTAAAAAGTGTACATAAATATTTGTTTCCTCATATTCGTTCTTTGTTTCACACAGAGTGTTTGTCAGTAATATTTCACCAGTTGAAGTTTGTAATTGATAGATGGTTCTGTGAAACACATCATCATGGATGTAATAAAGCCTAAAAAACATTAAATGAAATAAATCAATTGGCTTGTCAGGTAAAGTTATAATACAAATATGTTAACAAATTCACAAAAAAATCTGAATTTTGAAAAAGATTTACATACTTCACACAAAAAGCCTAATTTCCTTAAAGGGAGCGAAGTGCATTGTTCAGAATGTTGTTACCATAAAGGATTTAATTATGAGTTTAAACTTTAATTGCTCATTTAATCACGGATGGATTTCATCAAGTAAGGAGCTTTACTGCAGAAATAAAAATAAGACCAAGTCAAACTTAGTGTTTTAAAAGATACATTACATCTAAATTGAAGAAAATATGAGAAATAATATAAAAGTTAGGACAGCCAGCACAAAAAACTCTTTAAATGTCCTGAAATCATTATTTTCTACCTTCGTTTTCACTTCTTTGGTTAAATGATTCTTACAGGAAGTAAAGCCTCTCATAAGGTTTTCACTTTAAAAGAGCTGAAAAAATTATTGTCACCATGAAGTGCTTTAGTTTTTCGTTTTATTTTTTCTGTTTATTCCTGAGCGGCATTAAAGTTAGACAGGTGTGTTTTTGGATCTCAGCCTGCAACCCAGAAATTGTGGGTTCGATTCCACCTGCTAAATGTCGTTGTGTCCTTGGGCAAGACACTTCATTATTATTAAAACCATTATTATTAAAACCTTCATTGCTGCTTGTGGATCCGCCGTTGTATATATATATTTTTTTTATCATATCGTTTTTATTGGACCCTTTAAAGCACAAGTTGCCAAAAAAAGAAAAGAAAACCCCTGAAAGTTTTTGTAGGTTTTTTTTCATAAGACTGTTTGCCAATGCGATTATTAATTCTGTGTAATGTTGAGATGTATTTTATTAGTAGAAAAACAATATTTTACATTGATCTAAACTATCTTTGAATGAATTGTTGAAATCTGGACAGCCTTCCACACTGGTTGCTGTTAGCTGTCTGTTAATAAATAACCCTTTTTTATAGAAGCAATTATTATTGCTTTACTTGTTTTACTCGGTCTAATTGGGCCAACCTGTCTCTGCTGTTGTTGCCAAACAAAATGGCGACTAAAAGATAAACTATACAAAGCGTTCTTCGTGTTAAAATTTAGGCCTGGTTCTCGTGGCAAGATTTTAAAATCGTTGTGTAAAGATTTTCAAAACCTTGTGAGAAAACAAATGGCAATTGAAAAAAAAAACACTCAGCTATAACGCTTATGGTATCGTCATTGCCTTGTGGTGAACCCGAACATTGCTAGGTCAGACGGGAAATCTCGCAAAAACCTCACGCAATCAGACGATTTGTGATCGGAGCGGTTCACTTTTTAATCGGTTGCGATGTGAAACGTGTCAAATCGATCAATAAAAAACCATGAAAAGAATTGTTATTAAATGACAGCAACATAAGTCAGTGCGTTCCGCCCGGACATTTTAGAGGGGACGGACCAGCGGCGGCAGCAGCTAGCGTTCCAGCCAGAAATCATGCATGATTTTCTCATCGTGTGAACCAGTTCTTGGTCATTTAGCATTAAACTCGACGCTTACACTCCGTTCTGTCTAAAAAAAACCTTTTTTTTAAAGTTCTCAGTTCACAAAGGAACAAACACTTTTAAAAACGGATCTGATAATGAGCGTACGCATTTAGGTTACGTTAAAAAAATGAAGGTAAAACCTGATTTTAACAGAAATTACGCTAGTCAATGAAACTGATGATTAAATCTGGCCTAAAGTGTCGCTGCTGGGGTTGTAAGCTGGAGTATTTGGTCAGAATTTTCCCCTGTTTATTCAGACTTAGGTTACATGTTATTCTTTTAAAGATGACAAGTTAGAAATCAGTAAATCAGACTTTAAAAGCTAAGTTAGCATGCAGGTTAATGAGTCGGTACTACCGGTTGAACCCCTGGCTTCTTTAACACTGATTTTTCTAATGTATTTATATTTGCTTTGATAATACCCCCGTCTTTTCTTTCTTCTTTTATTAACTTCATCTTGGATCCGCTTGAAGGACTGAAATAAATCTTTTCTACTTTAAATGCTCCTAACTTCCTTTATTTTGTATTCCTATCATTGTTCTTGTTTTTAAAATGATTAAACAGTTTCATCTTGTTTCTGCAGACGTGAAATATTCTGATGAGCTTCGTGACGCTCGACCTTTTATCAGACGTGAATGTAAACCGCTTTGTAAACATGGCTGTAATGTTGTAGAGTTCCTTATTGTATAATTCAGTGTAAATATGAACGGTGTGAGCGACTGTAACCAAGCACAACCTGTTGGCCTTGACTTGTCCAACAACAACAGATGTACTATCTTCAAGCACAACAACGTCTCCTGCCTCCTTCTTACTGGGTTTCTTGGGGGCGTCGTTTGTAAAGTTACACAGTCAGAAATTTGGCCTGTCATTAACATAAATAAATGGGGGTTCCTATTTCAAAGTCATATTTGTGACCATGTTATTTATTCATACAGATGTAACAGTTTCAAACTAATATTTAGTTAGGAAGCTAAATATTATGTTTGGAGCTAAATATTTAGTTAACAAATTTAACATTTTGCTCCAAGCTAAATATTTAGCTTGTCACCTTAATATTTAGTCTACAAACTAAATATTTAACTTAGTATACAAGCTAAATGTATAGCTCCAAAGTAAATAAATAGTTTGAAGCTAAATCTTTAGCTAGCAAGCTAAACTGGCAAGCGAAATGTATAGCTCCAAAGTAAATAAATAGTTTGAAGCTAAATCTTTAGCTAGCAAGCTAAATTGGCTAGCTAAATCTATAGCTCCGAATTAAATAAATAGTTTGAAGCTAAATCTTTAGCTAGGAAGCTAAACTGGCTAGCTAAATGTATAGCTCCGAATCAAATAAATTGTTTGAAGCTAAATCTTTAGCTAGGAAGCTAAACTGGCTAGCTAAATGTATAGCTCCAAATTAAATAAATAGTTTGAAGCTAAATCTTTAGCTAGCAAGCTAAACTGGCTAGCTAAATGTATAGCTCTGAATTAAATAAATAGTTTGAAGCTAAATCTTTAGCTAGGAAGCTAAACTGGCTAGCTAAATGTATAGCGCTCAAGTAAATACATTTTTTAAGGTAAATCTTTAGCTAGGAAGCTAAACTGACTAGCTAAATGTATAGCTCCAAAGTAAATAAATAGTTTGAAGCTAAATCTTTAGCTAGCAAGCTAAACTGGCTAGCTAAATATTGAGCTTCGGAGATTTAGCTCAGAGCTAACTATTTAGCTAATATACAAATGTACCTGCCTATAAGGGAAAGTGGACTACCAAAATAAAAGCTGGGTCCCGCGAACCTCTAAATCAGACGTTTTTCACAAAAACCGGAAGTACGTAACAGTTGCGGATGATTCCTTCCTGTCCAGGTCAAATCCGAGTCAATCGTCAACGATGGATCGTGTTTACACCACAAACCTTTTACATTTGCCAACTGTTTCTTTTGCCGATGTGGAAAGAATCGTCAAAGAGCACTCTATAACAAAAGGAACTAAAATGAAGAAAGGATATACATTTTTTCACGAACAGTTCATTGAAAAATACGAAGGTAAGTTCACTGTAGTCTACCTAACTTCTACTGAGCTGTGATTACAATAACAAATGATTAGCATATCTACTTAATGCTTAGGCGTAACTGTTTTGTGTATGATTAGGATACGTTCAACCTGACTGAAGCATTGATTGTTGCACTGTAGCATCAATTGCTATTTATTATGCGTCTGTTGAACGTTTGTAATGTAGCCGAATGCTATCATCGGCTAAGCTAATAGTTCTCTGATATTGTGTGTTTGTGTACATGATGTTTGTCACCGTAGTATCAAATGTTTTAGACGAGACAAGTTAGAGGTTTGAGCGTCAAAACCATGTAGTTCCCTGTATTTCCGGCTACCTAGCCTGTTCTTGCTGCTGTTGCAGCTTTCTCTGCTGAATTACACTGTGACATTATAAGATAATAATCAAATAAGAGTGTAAAGTGCAGTCCAGCGTAAGTCTTGTATAACCTAGTCAAAAGTAAAACGTGCAGATTTACAGAATCAGCTGTCTTTATGTATTTCTTCATTCTATGTCCTTTCACAAGTTATGTTACTACTATTTATTTTCATATTTCATAAAGAGTACACCCCCCTCCACCACCCAATAAATCCAAGTTATTGTAGTGTTTTTAATGTTTTGAACACAGCCTAATCTTCATTGGGAATGTGACATGGGGCTGAAACATAGCAAACCCATGTCACAAAATGTTTAAGGTAGGATTCAAATAAATGTAAAAGTTTGCTTGTTTGAGTTGTGGTGGGTGGCAGTGGCATGGTTATAGCTGGAACTGTAATTTTATGACTGCTGCTTCTTTTGAATAATTATCCATTTCCATTAATTTATGCACAGATATCTTTAGCTGTTGACAGTGGCCGCCTGATGGCGTTTTCCTGCAGTTGTGCTGCAGGAAAGGGGTTTTGCAACCATGTTGTGGCCCTGCTCCATCAAACAGCCCACTACTCCCAGTATGGAAAGAAGACGGTACCTCCATCTCTGGCCTGCACATCTAATCTGCAGCAGTGGCACAGACCAAGAACTCAGGTGAGTGACTTATTTGCTGTCTTTGAGTATAATTTTCAACAAACTGGTCTAAGGTGCATTTTCCTTCTTATTTATTAAAGAGGGAGAATATCCAATATATGTTTTGGTTCTTAATTGAACCCCTAATTCAGGGAATTCGCCCGGAACCTGTGAGTGATGTGGTCCTACGAAAGCCAACAACAGCTGGCAAAAGTGGTCTTCGGTCCACATTGTACAAGGCATATGCAGGTAAAAAATAATGACAATCTTACGGTTACTATATGTAGTTTTAGAATGTTGTTCAGGAATTTATATATTTATATTAATACAGTGATTGAAAGTTGAATAAATTAAATGCCTCTTGATTATAAATATATATATAGAATGATGGTTAATTCCGTTCTCTCTCTCATATATGAATATATATATATATGAATATATATATAATTGAATGAATAAATGCATGAATGTGTGGCACAATATAAATGTTTTCAACTTAATAACTTTTTGTGTCCTTTTAAGGACCTTTTCCCGACCCTGATTTGATGGCTGCTGGACCCAAGCTATGTGAAGTCGAGCCCCAGCCACTCATTGCTCTTGCACTGGATGCTTCGTCTGCGATAGAGCTGGTTCCATCTGCATTTGGTCCTGTCCCACGTGGGTGCCCCATGTCATACCTTTTGTCCACCTGAAACATCCAATAATCTTATGCAGCACCATTTGGCTCCTGATTTCCCCATTCTTCCTCTTCCTTGGAATGACCATGCTGTGTCTAACCTGGACTTTGTTCCTACATTGCACCAGCAATTCCACATACAGTCATTGCAACAGTCACTTCAACTGGCCAGTGAAATTGAGAAGGGCACCAGGGAACAGTCAAAATGCCCTGCATGGGTGCAGTTACGTCAACCTCGGTTAACTGCCAGTCGCTTTCGAGAGGCTTGTGCCTCCTGGGGAAGGAGGCCGGATCCAGATGCTGCAGCAAAAGCCCTCGCTGCCCAGATGATAAGGTGATCAACAAAGCAAACAACAGCAATGAAGCGAGGCTTGCAGAGGGAATCAGAAGTCCTCGCAAGCTATGCTGAACTGATGAGGGTTAACGTGCTGCCTGTTGGATTTGTTATTCCCCTTGAAGCACCCCATCTTGGGGCCAGTCCCGACGGTAGGGCGTATGACCCTTCAGAGACACCACCATTTGGACTTGTCAAAGTGAAAAGCACCACAAAACGTGATGCTTCGGAGGTAGCACACCTAAAGGACGAAAATGGTAAAGTCATCCAAAGACAGTCTCATCGCTACTACTGGCAGGTCCAGGGACAGTTAGCAGAAACCGGACGCGAGTGGTGTGACTTTATCACCGAAACTCAGGCAAATTTATACGTTCAAAGAATCTGGCGAGATAATGAATTTATACTGAAAATGAAACAGAAACAGATCTCTTTTATTATAACACATATATGAATGTAGACTTAGAATCACACTGAAATGGGATGGACTGACTGTATTAAAGCATGAATAAGAAATTGAATTTGTAAGAGTTTAAATTAGTCAAAAATAAACCACAATCACAGTTAAAAAACATTTACAATTGTGAAAACTCATTTAATTTCTATTTATTTATGTTTTTTATCCAAAACTTTGTACCATTTTACTGCTTTACTGCTTCATGTCAATTCAGAGAAGGTGCAATACATTGCCTTTATCCCAGGGTGGATTCTGGAGGGGGTGGGGATTAAGCTCATTTTCACCACCTAGTGTTCAAAAAATCAGAAGAATTTCTTTCTTTAATTTATGTGGTACAGTGACAAAGAGGGAGGTTTTTTTAAATACAGAAATATAATTACAGTTTACATACAAAGAAAAATGATAAAGGAATAATCCACACCAAAGTAAAATTGTGTTGGCTGTCATATTCCCAAAAATTAAATAAATGAGAAAAAGCACTGTGTAGCCATCCTACTCATTTTAGTTTAGAAAAAAACCCACTGTAAGTAAATGTTAACAAGATGCTAGTTATTCCCATCACTTACTCAAACTGACTGCTGCCAGGTCAGGAGAATGACTAGGATGGCTACACAGTGCTTTTCTCATTTATCTATTTTTTGGGAATATGACAGCCTACACAATTTTACTTTGGTGTGGAAAATTCGTTTTAATACTCTTCACAGGATAGAGGTCCTTGAAAGTTGACCATCACACAGCAGTTGAACCAGATCTGGCTGACTGTACCGATCAAAGTGAGTGGTATAGGTGTGTCCCAAATATGATTGGATTTAATCCTCCCTATTACTCTCTCAACAACTATCCTGAGACGGGCGATGGCTTGAGTCTTCTCTGTGTCCTCCTTGCTAAATTGAGCAGAATGTTTGAAGGGTGGGATTAAAAGTTTTGCTCCGACATCAGAGAGGAGATCATCAATGACGAAGCCTTTGTCTGCCATCACCTGATCGCCTGGGTCCAGCAGTTGAAGAATCCCACTGAGTCGAGTTATCTCCTTGTCTGAGATGCATCCGGTGTATAACTTGGAAAAGAAGGATACAAATCCATGGGGTGTGACTCCAAGAAGTGCCTTCAAAGTGGTTCTGTTTTTGTAGTGGGAAAACATTTCTGACTGCAAGGTGAGTGAGGAGGGTGCAGTCACAGCAACCTCGGTGCAGTCCAGTATTACACGGACAAAGGGGCAGTGCTTTTTGAATTTGTCTGGCATGACTGACCTTATTTTATCCCTACTAAGCCAAATCGGAACAGTTCCCAAAATCATAAAGAGGTAATTAGCCCAAGTGATGGTCACTCTGCTAACTGTGGAAACGCTACACTGGAACATGTCAGCTATGTGCTGCTCCTTCGTGCCAGCAGCTGTTCGCATTGAATACATAAGGAATTCATTAATTAAAGGCATGCTGCGAGAGGGGCTGGGTCCAATGTCAGTAATGGCTTCCTCACCCATCCTACTTGCTTTGGTCCAGTATGTCAACCGAGAAGCAGATGGTTCAATGTGTTCCCAGAAAATCTTAAACACAGTCACTGATGGTAATTTTGTGTAGAACCTTATTTGTACATCAGAAGTAAAGTACTGGGTCATAATGTTGTGGGATGGCAAGGGCACACACTGCAGCTTGGCTTTCAAGTCTTGGATGACCTCTGCAGCTTCATGTAGAGCACCTTTGGTAGAACAGAGTAGAGAAGACAAAATTATTTCAGTTCATTACCCAACTCACTAACATTCAACAATAATCACAAGAAACCTGCTGAAAATATAGACCCACGTTGACAAATTTGTATACAACAGACAGATTTACCATCTTTCCAATTTGAATAGTATAATGTAATATATGTAAAACACATGCAGGCCTGATGTTTTTCTAGCACCTTTACAAACCCGATGCTTTTGTGTGTTATCACCACCATCTACAGGTATGTTTATGCTTATTACTTTGGATTCTTGTATTGCTATTGTGACTTTTTAAGCAGTTAAAAAAAAAGGGCCCCTCTTAAACGTTCATTTATTCATAAAACATACTTGTATATAACTGAGAAAAAGTAACTAGTTACTACTCAAACTCTAGTAGCTTGAGAATATTACTTAGTAATAAACAAACTACATACACACACCTTTTCTACTGATGCTAGACGAGACACATTTAAAAACGGAAACAATAACGATGATCATGAACTGCGAATACAGCAATATGAAGTTAGAAATGCTATAAAGCTAAACGTATGAATTTAGCACCATTTACAAGTCATAAACGTATACCAGAGCGTAAGAATACGTTACCTGCAGGGGGTGGATTAGCATAGTCGTGATCCAACGTTGTTGCCTTCTTTGCCTGTTCGAGCTCCTGCCTCTTCAAATCCTGAAGGCACAGCTGCACGAACTGCCGGTTGTGGCAGCGGACATAAACAGACTCCTTGTTAGTAGCTGGTGTAAAGTTATTCCAGGGGAATAAACTTGGAACCGCATCCGACTTCAGGCGGCTAACAGTTAGCCCCAGCACATAGTCTTCAGGCATAAAGTGCCTGCTGCAGACATACGTGCTGCCCTTTTTAATCACAAAACCGGGCCCCTCGTCTCGCCTGATCGCCCTAACCCACATCTCTCTAGCACCAAGAGACGTTGGAAAAGAATGAAAATGAAGGTATGGATGTTTCAAAGCATAAGAAAAACAACCTGGTACGCAGCAATAACTCTTGCTTTTCGCTTGCGACATTGCCGCGCCGGAAACAGAGTTCCACGGCGGTTGCGTATTTCCGGTAGAAAACCCAGGAAGTGTGAAAATGGACTGACTTCTAGTGCAAATAATAAAAACTCCAAAACATAACTAGCTTTAGTTTAGACTGAAATCAGTGTCACAAACTCTACTTTTTGCATCAATCAATAAAAATCTAGAAAACATAACCAGGTTGAGTTGGATTGAGATTACAGTCACACAAATTCCCTTTTACATTAATCACAATTACAAAATACCACAATTTTACGGAGCCAGTTAGTGTCTTTGTTTTTGTCTGTCGAGCCTCTGAGCCCGGTGGATATATTCATTATCGAAGTTGGAGTGAGTCGTCTTGAAGTGCCTCTGCACATTGTATTCTTTAGTTACCGAGCAAATGATGAAAATGGACAAAGCACATGGGCTTTCCCTTTGCATTTTGTATGTGTACACATTAATCAGCCCAGTCGTCGGTAAAATGTCTTTTTTTTTGCTATCTCTTCTAGTTTTAACAAGACATGTTTTCCCAAGAAACCGCTGTGGTAAACTCTCCATCAGCAGCGTAAATAGCTTTTACAAGCAATGTAGTAAACGGTCGCACTTAGAGTTAAATCGTGCCATCGTTGAAAAGTACAACTTGATGTTTGTAGCACCTTCCAAGAAAATAAAACATAATAATATAATTAATACAACAGCCCAAGATTTAACAATGCATAAAACACAAGGAGAAATTATAAAAAGCTGATTAACCCTTGTGCACCCGAGTGTGGGTAATCGGAACCCCTTTGCCTCTAACTGTATAGTGCTTGTTCAACACATTTTAATCAGTCTTTCTTTCTTTCTTTCTTTCTTTCTTTCTTTCTTTCTTTCTTTCTTTCTTTCTTTCTTTCTTTCTTTCTTTCTTTCTTTCTTTCTTTCTTTCTTTCTTTCTTTCTTTCTTTCTTTCTTTCTTTCTTTCTTTCTTTCTTTCTTTCTTTCTTTCTTTCTTTCTTTCTTTCTTTCTTTCTTTCTTTCTTTCTTTCTTTCTTTCTTTCTTTCTTCATTTAGGCAGTTGGGAAGCATGCTTCCTGTACCCAAGTTGGTTTTTTTATTACACACAGGTTACTACTGACATTCAAGATAGGAAGGTATCTTTTTGAGCTGGATAAGGGAGATTGGAGTGTAAGATCCTTGCTTCACAGATGTCTCGCACAGGAGCATCATACACAGTAGGTTCATCACGGAAGGGAGATATCCAAGGTTCCTGTAGCACGGGATCTGCACTGGCATGGACACTGAAACCAGCTACGTTTGTATATAATGCCTCCGCTGAGAATTCCGGAGATGCTAGAGTTTTGGAACTCCCCTACCCTTCCGACCCCGTAGACCTCAGTTTGAAAGAAAAGCCTGAGTTCCACACTGTGCAACCAGAAGAAAAAGAAGATGATGATGATGAAGAACAAGAAGAAGAACAACAAGAACAAGAAGAAGAACAAGAACAAAAAGGAGAAAATGAATCTGTAAATGCAGATGATGACAAACAGCCAGAACAAGTTCATTATCATACTATGGTTTCAAAGAGTGGAGAGATAGAATGGAGCTCTAAGCCTCTCGGTGAACTGTGGTCATCCTGTTCTCCTGCACCAACAACACCACCGTAGCACACACCTGCACCGTAGCCCAGGGCCCACGGAAGAGGCTCGAAAGGGGGTGCACGACGAAGCCTGGGTTTTCCTATCGTTTTTCCCAACCGAGGTAGAGGCTAGGATAGTGCAGATGACCAACCCTGAGGCTAGCGGGAGACCGAGAGGGATAGAGCGGGTGGCGACCGATGTGTCGGAGAGAGCTCAGGGCCTACATGGGTCTGTTGATCCTGGCAGGAGTCTATCACTCCAGGGGTGAAGCTTGCGAGAGCCTGTGGGACCGAGAGTGCGGTCGGAGCGTGTTCTCCGCCACCATGCCTCTGAAGCTCTTCCGAGCTTACTCGAGCGCTCTGCGTTTCGATGACCGTAGAACCAGGGACGACGTTGCGAGAAGGCTCTCGAGCGGAGGGAGAGATAAGCTCGCTCCAGGGCGTGAGGTGTGGAACGCGTGGAGCGAGTGGCTGCCAGCGCTTTACGAACCCGGACCCGAGGTGACTGTGGACGAGCGCTTGGTTCCTTTCAGGGGTGCGTAGTAAGAATGTGTGTAACATCTATCATCTTTCTTTTTTCTTCATATATATATATGTATATATATATATATATATGGTTTGATTTTTTTTTTAAATTTCTCTCCGCCTCAGGCAGATATCCGTTCCGACAGTACATGCCCAAAAAGCCAGCCAGGTACGGGCTGAAGCTTTGGGTGATTCGCGACGCGCGAACCAGCTACGCGTGGAGAATGCAGGTGTACACCGGGAGAAGCGAAGATGAGCCAGGAGGAAGAGGACAGGGCTCGCTGGCTACGAAAGGTGTCGCTCCTCCAGAAAGGAACCTTGCGAGTAGAGTGGTCTTGGATCTCACCAGAGGCCTGAGGCCCGGCGGAACCGTCACCTGCGACAACTTCTTCACATCCTACGAGCTGGCGCTGAAACTCTATTGCGAAAGGGGCCTCACCTTACTGGGTACATTGCGCTCCAACAGGGTGGAGGTCCCGCGCGAACTGCTCTCCGTCAAGGGTAGGGAGGCTGGCTCCTCCGTAACCCTGTGGGCCTCGTTCTCAAACTCGAGCGTATCAGGAGGAGGAGGAGCGGGCCACGGGCAGGAACCCCCGGTGGCCCTGGTGTCCTACTTGCCAAAGCAGAACAGGAACGTGTTGATCCTCTCCAGCGAGCCGTGTTACGTGTTGCTGCTCGAGGAAGAAGAGGACCGAGGAGCAGTAGATTCAGCATTCAAGGCCTCGGCCAAGCCCCTGGCTGTTCACGAGTACAATAGCACCAAGTGAGGGGTGGACAACCTGGATAATGTCGCCTCCACCTACAGCTGCCGTAGAAAAACCTCACGCTGGCCGGTCGCGCTGTTCCACAACATGGTAGACGTGGCTGCCTACAACGCGTTTGTGCTGCGGAGGGAGCTCAACCCGGAGTGGATGCCGGGCAAACGCAACAGATGCAGGCTCTTCCTGGAACGAGTGGGCAGAGCGCTGGCGTACCCACTGTCGTGCGCTCGCGGAGGTACGAGCGGCGGTTCCGCAGAGCCCGGAGCTGCAGACCAGGGATCCTCGGTTCCCGGATCCGCAAAGGGGGTAGGTGTCGCGTGTGCCCCAGGAGCAAGGACACCAAGACGACCAACAGGTGCTCGGGATGCTCGGTGTACGTGTGCCAAAGGTGTGCTCTGACCTACTAACCCGCTTGTTGCACCGCTACCGCAGCTCCCTCTCGTTGTCTCCCCGCGGAGCTGAAAAAAACGACTACAAGGGTCTTGGACAAAGCGGAGAAACTGGTGGTATCTCTGAAATCCGCGAAAGTGCGGGTGTTGGAGGAGCAGATAGTGGAGGAGGAGGATGAGGATGAAAATGGACATGGTTAGGTTTCTGTACCCCGGAATAGGGGATAGTACAAAGGTGGTTGGGTGCTGAGAGGCCATGCGATTTGTTTCTCTGGTTTTATGTGTTTTCTGTTACTGTTTTTCAAAGGTTTATTGTTACCTTTTGGTTTCCCCAGCCCACTGTGAAGTACAAATAAAGTAGCTTGGGTCGAGAGAGAGAGAGAGAGAGAGAGAGAGAGAGAGAGAGAGAGAGAGAGAGAGAGAGAGAGAGAGAGAGAGAGAGAGAGAGAGAGAGAGAGAGAGAGAGAGAGAGAGAGATGGTTTCAGTGTGTTTGTCTGAGTGAGTGAGTGTGGGTACGGGTAGAATCAATTGAAATGAAATCAAGCTTAATTTAGAAAGCGCTTTTCAAACACAACAGCATCTCAAAGTGCTTTACAGAAATGCGCTTGGGGTCATCAGAGACCCCAGCTTTTCATATCTGTATCTCTGTTTGAGAGACTGAGCGAGTTTGGGATATTAGCGACCCCATGTGGTTAATATATGTATTGCAGTTTACAACCGCTGAAAATTCTCTAACAACAGCTTCCAGTTCTGAAGGTCTCATCAGGGGGGTGTTTTAAAAATCAATATCCTTTTTGTAAAACAGACCAAGAAGCCACATGGGGGGGACAGGAGGCCGGAAGGAGGGAGGGGCCTGTGAGAAAACAATTGTGGTTTTTTTGGGGTTTCCTCTGCCCTATTTCACCAGCAGGTGTCACTGTTAGAGAGCCCAGTGTTCGATATCTGTATATCTGTTTGAGAGAGTGAGCGAGTGGGCTGGTTAGCGAACCCAGCGGTCGATATATGTATCGCAGTTTGTTTTTCTCAGTGAGAGAGCCAGTGGGGGATGGGCAGAAATGCGCTTGGGGTCATTAGAGGCCCCACGTTTTTTTTTGTTGAACATTTTATTTCACAATAGATTGCACTATGGGAGGGGTCATAACAGACCCCAACCCGAACACGTGTGTGCAAGCAGCACATGGTTCCGGTTCGGTGAGAACCGCGGGTGCACAAGGGTTAAAAGAGATGTTTTTAAAAGCGATGACAGAGTCCACCGGATCTCGAGACCGAAGGAAGAGAAATCCCAAATCTGTTAAAAAATATCCTGTTTTTAATTGGCTTTATGGTATATTTTATTTTAACATTTTCTAAAACACTGAATTTGGGGTTGTCATTACATCATCAAAATTATAAGAAATAAAGGGCTGCTTCGTGCTTGGGGAGTGGGCAGGCCCTTCTTTTCACCCGACGGGGCGGGGTTTCTCCGGCTGGACGTAGCGCGTGGAAGGATCACGTTATTCCAGCCAGATCTTCCCCAACCCTTCGGGCGCCCCGGCCGGCCAGGAGGAGGCAGTATACAGCCCCAGGACTAATGCATGTTTTTGTGGGAGTAGCTCACATTAGCTGCTCAAGGGAACACGGGGAGAACATGCAAACTCCACACAGAAAGTCCCTTTCGCCAACCCCACCCAGGGTGTGGGTGCCGATGATGTGGGGGAACAAACACACCCTCAGCACCCACAGCGTCCCCGGCGGTAATTGAACCCGGGACCTTCTAGCTGTGAAGTGAGCCAGGCTACCAGCTGCGCCACCATGCCCCTCAGTGAAGGGCCCCTCCCGGGGCCGGCACAAAGCGAGAGTGGAACCCCAGGACCTGAACTAAGGAGCACTGGGTGATAAATAATGGGAAAAAATCGTGGGATAAAAAAATAAAATAAAGGGCTGAAATGTTTCACACTACGTGTAATGAATCTATACATGAGTTTGAAATTAGTGAGAAAACATATTGAACTTTTTAACGATATTCCAATTTTTATAAATGTACCTTTAGTTTCAGAGATTGGAGGTGCAAAACACTAAATCCTAGCATCATGACAAGGGTCATACATTTTAGAACAGTGGGTAAATGCTACAGCTGCTCATTAGGGGTGGATCAGTGCACAAAAATCAAGGTTTGGTATCTTTTCAGTACACTTTAATCAAGAATGTATACAAATGTATATGTGACTTTTTTTAATTTGATCAGCATTAAACAAAAAAACATTTCCCTGAATTCCTTCAATACCTGGACATTTATTTTATTTCATTATGTTCTATAACTTTAAAAAGTTAAAAGGATAGCACTGACTGGAGATTTAATTGGATTTAAAAGAATTAAAATAAAATAGTACAAGCAGACATAGCCAGAGTAGAAAACAATATAACCACAGTCTGTGTTAATGTTTAGAAATGTTTAAACAATACTTTGCCTATATTTGAGAATAAAACATGGTTGAATCACTTTGGAGTTGTTTTGATATTTCGACAGCCTAGTTTCCCAGCTGTACTTGAATGCAGCATGGGCAGCTGTTGGGGAAAAATCCCTTCTCATCAACGGGGATTCCTCCAACTTGCATTTTATCCCAAATAAGGAGTTTGTGCTGATTGGATGCTACTGGTAGCCATGTTGGACATCAGCTGGTTTTTCTCTAGTATCAGTGATGTTTACATTCAGCTTGACATTGTTTCATTGTGAGTCATTCAGTTCAGTGCAGAGCGTGTTATGGACCTTATTGCTGTTGGAAGATGCGTTCGCTGACAAAGTTCTGGTTCGGTCCATCTTTCTTTTTCCACCGCAACTGCATTAGAAACCATTAATGTTCCCAAATGGCAGAGTTTAGTGATAGCTGGGAGTCCTTTCTGTTTTGGTTTTCACTTTTTAAAAGTTGCGCTGCGGAAACATTGCACATAAACCTTCTGCATGTGTTCGGCTAGAAAACAGCCGGACTCGTTCGGTACACTTGGGTACAACTGAATATTGAAAATTGCTGAAAACTGAAAGATTGACTGATGAACTGAACCAGGACGAACGCTTCAGATGGGATTTAGTTCCTGTATTATTATTGCTGAATGATTCCAGACATTAATCACAAAGTCTCCGGACTGAATTAAAATCACTGACCGTGGTGGAAAATATTTAATCTGAATTAATTTCAAGGAGACTTTCTTGATTGACCTAAAAGTTTAGCGGACCCACCAGCTGCATTCTGAGTTATTATATATGGGTTCCCACAATGCACTGCTTCTTTAAGGCTTACTTTGTTTACACAAGACCTGAAGAAGTCCCAAATGTTGCATGTTTCCGTGACAATCAGTTGGTTTTTAGCTTCATATGTTGTTTTTGTCTGTTGCTAAATAGTGTCTCCAGTCTCTTAGCCCTGTTCCAGATCGTTTACTTCCCTGTAGAGAGTCTGCATGTGTTCTCCAGATACTCTGGTTTCAAACATGCATTTGAAGGTTATTTGAAGATTGTGCAGTTGCTCTAGGGTGTAGCCTATACTGGAACTGAAATGGATGGACTCGACGCCAAATTGGGTAAATTAGAACCTTCTGACGCTCTGGAAATGTCAAACCGCGCTTACCTTGCTGTCTGTGGGAGAGAAATATAGAGTGTTTCCTTTTGGTTTCCTGTTGTTTTTTTTAAATCTGATGGGTTAATTCTCAGCAGATCTTAATTAGGACGGTTAAGCATGCATGCCTGGAGAACTTGTTCTCTCCAGACACCTTTCACGCAAACAGTCTTTGAGATCAAGCTTGGTTTGTTTTCCCCCTCAAGCACAAGATGAATCCAGATCCAAGAGTCTGTTTACCTTTAAAACCCAACAGAGCCAACTCGTTTTATCATATTCTCTTCATTTAAAACGCCTAAAACCAAACGCCGGTTGGAGTTAACGGGACGGATCTCCTGCAGTTTCACACACTAACGTTTATAATTGTTGTCTACATTGAAGGTCGTGAACTCGCAGGGTTTATTTTGACACCACGCTGTTGAGTCGTGGTGAGAATAATATCAGTGTTTGTTCATGAGACGCTCACAGCTGAAACCAGATTTTTACATGCTCTACAAAAAGACATATTTTCCCCCACTGTATGGCATTAAAATAGGCTAAATGGTTCCTGTTTTAAGTCAAGATGGAGCAATGAGAGGCAGCTTTCAGTTTCTATGCTTCTCTTATCTGGAACAAACTTCCAGACCACTGCAAAGCTGCTGAAACACTGAGTTCTTTTAAATCAAGGCTAAAAGTCCATCTATTTTAAAGCTGCCTTTGAGTAACTGATTATTAATAGCTGGAATGTCATAACAGTAGTATGTTTCATCTTCTTTGTCTTCGATGTTGTGTTTTTGTGCTTTTAATATTGTTTTATTGCTGCTTTTATTTTATTCTACTTTTAGAAATCCTGAGAACTACAAGTAAACCTGCAGTCTGAGAGCAAAGTGCTCTGTTAGGAACATATGGAACAATTAGATCTCTGATGTATGATGGAGCTGATTATTATGGGCTTTGTATGTAAGAAGAAAGACCTTAAATTCTATTTTGGATTTAACAGGGAGCCAATGAAGGAAAGCTAAAGCAGGAGAAATGTGATCTCTCTTTTTAATATTCATCAGAACTCTTGCTGCAGCATTTTGGATCAACTGAAGGCTTTTAATGGCCTTTTGTGGACTACCTGATAGTAAAGAATTACAGTAGTCCAGCCTTGAGGTAACAAATGCATGGACTAGTTTCTCAGCATCACTCCTGGACAGGATGTTTCTAATTTTAGCAATATTCCGGAGGTGAAAGAAAGAAATCCTAGAAACCTGTTTAATATGGGATTTAAATGTCAAGTCTTGGTCAAAAATAACACCGAGGTTCTTTACGTTATTACTGGGGGCCAATTTAATGCCATCCAGATGAAGTGATTGACTAATCAGTTTCTTTTTTAGAACTTCTGGTCCAAAGACAGCAACTTCTGTCTTGTCAGAATTTAAAAGCAAAAAGTTTAGATTCATCCATGTTTTTATGTCTTCCAGACATGCCTGTAATCTACCTAACTGACTGGGTTCATCAGGATTCATGGATAAATATAGTTGTGTATCCTCGGCATAGCTGTGGAAATTTATCCCATGCTGTCTAATGATTCTACCAATTGGAAGCATATATATGGTGAACAGAATTGGTCCAAGCACAGAACCCTGTGGAACTCCACAAGTAACCCTTGAGAGTGAAGATGATTTATCATTTAGATGAACAAACTGGAATCTATCAGACAAATATGATTTAAACCAGCCTAGTGCTGTTCCTTTGATCCCTGCAACATGTTCAAGCCTTTCTAAGAGAATATTATGATCGACTGTGTCAAAAGCAGCACTGAGATCTAACAAAACCAGAACAGAAACCAGTCCATTATCTGAGGCCATGAGAATATCCTTAGTAACCTTCACCAGTGCTGTTTCCCCCAATAAATGACACTTGAATGCTAATCATGTTGCAAAGGTCAGGTCCCTTTTACGATTACCTTTTGATTACATCTATTATGATAAAAGAATCTGATTATATCCTCGGTTTACAGATGACCTGGTCAGGACAGAGAATGATGAAAAGAGAGCAGCAGACACAGAAGTCCACCATGCAACCTGACACAGAACTAACTTTTGTTCTTGTCAGGGAAAGAAAAATTAAAATAATTGTTACCTACAGACTAATTTAATTATCCTGTCTTGTTAATATCAATACTGATTATAGAGATCTTGATTACATTGTCACATTTAAGTTTGAAAACAAATACATTTTGAAGTACATATTGCTGTATTGGGCTTTAAACAAGGTGCCACAATGCTCAAAGTTTTAATAAAAAAGTTTTTACTGTGTAGGTTTCCCCAGATTTCTCTACGAGGGTTTGGGCTCAGCCCCCAATGTTACCAGGTCTAGGAAACGCCCCTGTATGCACTGATTTATTATTTTTTTGGGGGGGGGACCCCGTCTGTGAAAATGACAGACAACAAAAATGTTTATCGCAACCTCTGGTTTATGCAAACTTTTAACATTTTAATAAAGTACTAAAGAAACACAAAAATTCTCTAATTATTCTGACATTTAGCAAAAAGGTTATAAGCTACGTTCACACCTGGTTTCATCTGCATCTAATTACAGTCCAAGCAGCAACTTCTTGAGCAGATTAACTCACAATGAGGACGAAACCTGTTTATCTACAGCAAAACATTGTGATTCCCAGTCGTTGCTGTCCATGTCCACTTATTTTATTTATCTTATTTCATCATCTGTGCTGCTTTACACTTTCAGTTCGAACGATTGTGAGGTTTAACTCGTGTCACCATGAGGAGGCTGTTGAGCTAAGAGGGAACACAGGGGAAAAAAACTAATTTCCACTATAACCGTAACACGTGATATTTGGAGTGATTGCAGAGAACTGAAGTACATACTTGACGTTATTAAAATGTCATTTTACCTTGGGAAAACCTTCACCCTTCCTCTTCATTTCAAAAGATATTCTGAATGCTTCTGTATTTAAACACGTAGAATGAAACCAATGTTGGGGAACTTCAATGTACATTCGCTGAAAATAACCAAACAATTTCCCCATCACCATTTTCATTTGGTCGGTTTAAAAGACTTAATGTTCCCTGCAGTGATTGCTGTTTATATGGGTGACTCATCCTGTTATACATTCACAGCGCTCACAGTGCAGTTGCAGCTAACAATAAACATTTAAGTCTCCTTTGATCCACATTCTTGCTCGAGTCTGGGAGCTTTCAGAAACATCGGAAACGACGACAAGGACGAGTGACTCCGCAGAAACTTGTCACGATCGTTGGGTGTTGGGGTGTTTGGTTTTCATTTATGTTAGATAGGTCTTGCCATAAAGGTTCCTTCCTTCCTTCCTTCCTTCCTTCCTTCCTTCCTTCCTTCCTTCCTTCCTTCCTTCCTTCCTTCCTTCCTTCCTTCCTTCCTTCCTTCCTTCCTTCCTTCCTTCCTTCCTTCCTTCCTTCCTGTTTCGTTTCTTAGTTTATTTTTGTGTTCTGCTCTTTGTCAGAATCAGTTTTATTTGCCAAGTTTGCGCACACAAGCAAGGAGTTTTAGTTCGATTCCACTTATCTCTCAATGAAGACGTTTAAAATATAAGCATTTGAAAAATACAAGTGTTTAATACGTACTATATGCAGTGTTTAAGTACCTGCTGTCCACAGCGCCATCTGGATTTATTTCTCTTAGATCTGTGTTAGTCTTTTCCCCTCAGGTTTGTAGTTTCCTTTTGAGTCTTAGTTCACCTTCCTTTGTGTTGATTGGTCTCCCTCCCTCAGTCTCCCTGCTTTCTCCCAGCCACAGCTGTTCCACATCTCCTCTGATTAGCTCATGTGGTTCCTCTGCTGTCCTCCACCCCTGCCTCAGTGTTTAAGCTCCTGGTTTTTGTTCGTTCATCTGGCTGGTTATAATAGATAGAGGTGACTAAACTAAAATAAGGAGCAAGTGGTTGATTAGTTACAGACTGCAGATGAGGGGAAACAGGACTTTCATTGACCTTGGGAATGACATGGATAAACAGGGAAGTATTTAACTAGCTAGAGCCCATAACGATGGCAAGCCATTTTAACATTTAAACGCTTAGTTTGACTATCCGGAATTGACATTGTAGATATCAACAATGTCTTTCTGACTAGTCGTAACTACATTTTGGATAGTTGGAATTGTCATTCAAGATATCTGTAACGTAACTGTTACTAGCCGAAACAACAGAGTTATCTGTAATTCAGTTTTGACTAGGCAAAACTAAATTACAGATATCTGCAATGACATCATTGAAAACGACATTCAACTCGTCATGCATCTTACATGACAGTTGCAGATATCTATAATTTAGTTTTGACTAGGCAGAATGAAAGATATTAGAAAGAAAAGAAGAAAGAAAGTGATTTTTCCGCCAATGCAGGGCTAATTTGCATACAGATATCTGCAACGTCATTTCGCCTAGTCAAAACTCCAATTCAAGATATCTGTAATTACATTTTGACCATGCAGAATGTAATTACAGATATCTCAAATGTCAGATATCTTTAATCAAAATTAATTTCAAGATATCTATAACTTGATAATAGACATCTACAATTAAATTATGACTATCCCTAACTCCAGTTTGACATATTTATAACGCCATTTTGACTATTCATAACTCCTGTTACAGATATCTACAACGTCATTTTGCTTAGTCTAAACTTAATTTAAGACATCTGAAAAGAAACATGTAGATATCTTGAATTGAGGTGAATTAAAGATATCTTGAACTGAAGTTATGACTAGTCAGAACCAAACTGAAGATATCTCAAACTAGAATTACAGATATCTGCAATTCAATTGCAGATATCCGTAATCAACATAGTGGATATCTGCAACTGAATTGTAGATATCTGTAATGATAAACCCCATACAAATGAATGGCAAAAGTGACGTCATTTTTCCTAAGAATTTCTTTGTGGATATCTGAAATGACAATTATGGATAGGAAGAATGTAGTTGCGGATATCTAAAATGTTCTTTTTGACAAGGCAAAACTGAATTAAAGATGTCAGCAACACATATCCAGTCTAGCTATTAAATGTTAAAACGGCTTGCCATACCCACAGGATCTATTGAATATAAAACTCAAGACATAGCTTTGAAGAAAGATACAAGGTAAGCATTTTGTCGGAAAACTAAAGTAGGGAATAACAAACCTACATCAAATCAAATCAAACTTTATTTAAAAAGTTCTTTTAAAACGACAACAAAGTTTCTCAAAGTGCTTTACAGATTAAAATGATCCACAATCCCCCCCCCCCCCCCCCCCCTTTCCCAAAACCCAAAAGTAAAAAACATCACCACAACTATAACCCAGCTATCACTAAACTCTGCTATTTAGGAACATTAACGGTTTCTCATGCAGCTATACAGTAGAAAAAGAAAGATGGACAGACGTCCAACATGGCTACCAGTAGCATCCAATCAGCCCAAAACCTCCTTATTTTGTAGAAAACGCGAGTCGGAGGAATTCCCGTTAATGGGAAGGGATTTTCTCAACAGTTGCCCATGCTGCATTCAAGTACAGCTGGGAGACTAGGCTGTCGAAATATCAAAACAACTCGAAAGTGACTGAAGCATGTTTTATTCTCAAATATGGCAACCTATTATTTTAACGTTTCTAAACATTAAGACTGACTGTTCTCTAGTCAAATCAAATAAAAGTATTATTTAAAGCAACACTGAGGAGTTTTTAACACTTTAAGCTATCGCTTTCAAACTGGTTTCAGTGGTTCTTGATCCAGAAACTTGAGCAGCTTCACATGGGACGGCACTCTGGAGCCCTCTGCTGGCCACAAACTGCACTAAACAACTCTGGTGGTTCAGGTAGGCGCTGGTGGGAGGTCTCTACCTGCTTTAATCATTTCTAAACATTAACACTGACTGTTTTCAAGTGGTTATATTGTTTTCTACTCTGGCCATGTCTGCTTGTGCTATCTTATTTTTATTTATTTTAATCCAATCAAATCTACAGTCAGTTTTAATCGTTCAACCTTTTTAAGTTATGAATCATAATAAAATCTAATACATTTTGAGGAATTGAAAAGAAGGGATTCGGGTAAGAAAAGTTTTTTGGTCACTGCTGATCAAAGTAAAACCAAAAAAGTAAGTTGCACATTTGTATTTATTTTTTATCTGAATAAATGTCTCTTTGTTAAAGTGTACTAAAAATGTACCAAACCGTGACTTTAAAACCCCAAATACATACCGAACAGTCCTTTTTGTGTATCTCTACTTCCCTAAAATCCCGTGTTGAGGCAGTTCAGTCTCTATCATCTGTGGACACTCCCAGCTCATCACTTTCACCTGAATCTGGATGGTTATTGACTTCTCTGGGAGAGAAGAAATAAATCAGTGTGATGGACAGAGCTGTCCTCAACAGGTGCAATTATCGATTAAAAAACGGTTGGAGGTCAAGAGGAGGAGGACCACCACAGCAAATGACAGGAATTGAGAAAATAGGCTGGGTGAGGAGAGGCAGGAGGCTCCACACAGGTGAAACTGAGCGTGATGGCCGATTTCAGTCCATACACCCCCCCACCAGCTGCTTGGAGCTGATGGGATAATGGAGGAACAGAGACCCGAGTCGACCTGTGTGACCAAACACTGAAATTGAATTTCTTTAGCAGCCGCAGAGCCGGATCTGCTGGTGGGGTAGGGTTTGTAATGTGCTCCTTTTGAACGAGTCCCTGTTTAACCAGGAGGTGGGAAGATAAAATGATGGCCAGCTGAGAAAACGCTCGTTTAATCTGCCGAGAATGAACAGAGTGAGCAAGCTTTGACCGTTCATATAGCGACAGACAGAAAATGGCTATCTGGGGGCGAGAGAGAGAGAGAGAGAGAGAGAGAGAGAGAGAGAGAGAGAGAGAGAGAGGTAGGTAGGTAGGTAGGTAGGTAGGTAGGTAGGTAGGTAGGTAGGTAGGTAGGTAGGTAGGTAGGAAGGTAGGTAGGTAGGTAGGTAGGTAGGTAGGTTTACCAGCTTAGCACATCTAAGATAGATACTGACATTTTCTGGCCATTCTTTGCAAATCAGCTCAACCTCACTCAGAATGAATGGAGAGCATCTGTCCACAATTTTCTGATTAAATAAAAACCAAAGCTTTAAACTTATTGACATTTTAGAAAGTGTTTCTGGGATTTTGGCTCAAAATCGAGGCCCACTCTGAGCTATCCTAACTCAAACACGCCAACCTTGACAATAATACCTTTACTTCCCACCTAGTTGCAAACTCAGCTCCATGAACATCTTCCCAGGTGGACTACGTCACAAAGTCGTCATGAACATGTCTGGTTCCTGGCATAAAAAGGATCTCCTCAGAGGGACTCTGGCCAATGCCCCCCCCCAAACAAAGCTGAAACCCAATGAAAACAAACCCAACACCTCTAATCCTTGATATTCCACGAATGAACCCAACAGTTTCTTTGATACTCTGTTCTGTCTGCCCCGTGGCCAGGTTGACTGTTTGCCAAGACTTTGAGAGTGACCCCTCGCAAAATATATTTTCCAGAGTTATAGAAACAATCCTCCGTGGCCGGACAGCTGAACTCTCGATGACCCCCAACAGCAACACCCCGAGGGTGCTTTGCAACTCACTCAACAGCCACTCCCAACATCTAAAAACAGGAATCTAAACTCATAATGGCATATTTTAATGAAAGATGACCCAAAGGAAAAGCAAGAAACCCTTGATATACTGAGGCAGTGACTAATGTTTAACATGTGTTGAAGACAAAGAACAGAAATGAAACAAAGTTAACTAGCGTTACAACCACTAGTGAGTACAACCATCATCATCTGCCGTGTGACGGACTAGCAACCTGTCCAGGTAGCAGTCCTCCTCTTGCCCAATAACTGCTGGAGCTGCTCCTACTTGGCAGAAATATCCCCGAGGTCCCGACAATAAAAAAGTATTTCTTTGAACTTTTCTCCTCACACAGACAGGAGCTAAAACCCCAGCCATGTAATTGGCTTCAATTTGGCCCAAAGACTGAATGATTTATTCATTTAACAGTCACGGCCAGGCGAGATCAAGGAGCATCAACAGCCAAGTCCAAATCCTGAGTCAATCTCTGAGAAACCAACAGACGAAACGGATTCAGCGATTCAGACCCGAAATGAAAGGAAACGGACTCGGAGCCTGAAAGAGGCTGAATGTCGGAGGTAAAGAATGAAACACCTGCTTGTGCAGCTCGGCGTACATCCAGGAAGAAAACAAAACAGAGAACGTGTCTCTGCTGCCGTTTATCAGCTCGGCAGTAACCCTCACAGCGCGACGACCGATGACTGCTGCGATCTCGACATCTCTCTGTGGGGAACCTTTAATTGCTCTGTCAAAGTGCGACGAACTCCCTCTGTGACGGCTTTATCCACCAACCCTCTGACATCGTTCATTAGGCCTCATCTTTATGCGTCCTGCTTTTGTTGCTGTCGTTTTTATTCCTTCTGTCAGACACAAACGTGTTCAGATGGAAAAACATCCTGTCAAAGCAACCTGCTAATTTGGAACACTTTTAACAGCTCCAATGGGAATAAAATCTTATGACAGAAAGACACATTACAAAATATTCAGTTAGGCCAAAGGAAGAACATGAACATCTGCATATAATATTTGACAGTGTTTCGAAGAATATTAACGTTTTGGCTCTGCAGAGTCACCTTTAGTGTCATTCCCTGATTGTTCATCATCAGGAGTCCAAAGTGTAGACAGAGTTCAGGATGATTTTCTTTGATTTCTGTCATTTTCAACAGCAGACGGTTGTGCAACACCATGCTGTCACTCTGACCCCGGCTTTCCATCGGACGCGTAACGTAATAGGAGCGTTTTCCCCGCAGGAGAATTATCGGCCTAACGGAGCCCAGACTTTTAGTTGACATTGTTTAGGCAAAGTTTGGACATGATTTAAAGAAATGTCCAATCTTAACACATTTTTATGGTCTAAATAAAGACGAGGATTTGCCAACCTTGTTTTTGGATACATGGAGGTGTTCTAGTTCTCCGTGTTCTAGGTCAGTGTTTCCCAACCCTGGACCTCAAGGCACACTGCCCTGCATGTTTTAGATGTTTACCTTGCTTTAACTCGCCTGCTTCGGACGATTGCAGTTCAGCAAAAGCCTGGTAATCACGGGAAATCGGATGTGCTAAAGCACGGAAACATCTAAAACAGGCAGGGCAGCGTGCCTTGAGGACCAGGGTTGAAAAACACTGGCCTGGGTCAGTAGAGTTCAGTTCCAAGTTCTGCAAACGAATTATTGAAATCAATTGTGTTGAACCAAATAAACGCATTAAAGATGCGACCACCACCCCCACAGACAGCGTTTCATAAAGATTTGGTCTAATCTGGGAGAGGAGTTTAATTGGCTCATCCTAAAATCAATTAGGGATAATTGGTTATTCTTTTCTGAGACAATGTGAGGCTCAAAAACAAAGAAAAGTTTAACTTCGTAGCATCAGATGGTACCCATGGTAACACAATAAATTATGAAGATCAAAAAGTAATTAAAAATCAATTCATTTTTAATGCAAGAAAAAATAATCATAATAATTATAAATAATAATTAATTAAAATAAAAATTTTATTTTAACACATTTTTTATTTATTTAAATTACAATTAATCTAAATAAAAACAAATTATAACAATTTAATTAATAAAATAATTGGCTTCAAAGTAAGCTTGCCAAGTTATTTAAATCTTAACATTTTAAACAATTAAAAAAACAAAATAAAATGAAATTTTATAATGTTCTCAATAAACAAAGTTTTAGATCGGTTGTCCATCTGTGTTCCATTTCAACATTTATGGGAGGCCTTTGATGGTTTCGGGGTTCTGAACAGCGGCTTAGGTCACTCTTGGACTACATGGTTCTGGTTGTGAAAAGACACTTAAGAACCTTTAAAACGACCAATGAAATGTTAAAATCAATACTGTACTGAAGGAAGCAGCCATGGCTGGAGGAAGCTTGTTTTTGACAGAAGAAGTGATCTTTTAATTGAATTTAAAACAGAGCAAGTAAAAATGCACCAACATACGATGTGTTGAACGACGCAATAGCTGACAAGCTAAATGTTTAGTTTGGAGCTAAATATTTAATTTCTAAACTGTATTTAGCAGTATCAAAACGTTTAAAACGGTGACATTTATAAATGACCAAATAACATGGACGCAAATATGACTTTGAAAAATGAGCCCCCATTTTCATGACAGGCTAAATAACCCAGATTATTGTAATGAGTCTTACAAACAGCACCCCATTGTTTTCTACAGTGAAATAAAACATGTTTTTTTTTGTCCCTTATAGATTTCTTCTGTTTTTGTATCTTTGTCACACTTTAACATTTCAAATCATGATCACAAACGGAGCCATATAAAACTAAAACTGTAGAAGAATCTTGTAGCAAAAACATTAGGTTTTTCCAAGAAACACGACTCTCAAATTTTGGACAGGAGAACAAAAAATGTTGATGTGCAAATGTATAAAAAGTTTTTTAAAACCTTTTTTAATCTCCTGGAAAAATAGGTTTGGAAAAATAATCCACTAAAAGTTAAAAAATGTCTTCAATTCAATTCAATTCAAAATTACTTTATTAATCCCAAAGGGAAATTAAATGTTGTTGTAACTCATTATGCAAGTTCCTTCATAGATTTGTTGTAGATGCTGATAAGATAAGATAAGATAAGATAAGAGATACTTTAATAATCCCCGTGGGGAAATTGATGGCTGTGGGTAGGGATGATCTCCTGTAGCAGTCTGCAGATCTGAAGAAGCCTCTGACTGAAGACGCTCTGTAGTTGTAGGACAGTCTGATGTAGAGGATGCTCTGGATCTATGGCGTCTTCTTTTCAACTCATCAGGGTTTTGTGGCTGTAGTTGAGGTATTATTTGAGCTTTTGTGATGTTAATCAGCGGCTGCCAGTTGTAAACCACCTTGTTGCCATGGTTATGTATCATAACAAATGTCCAAAAATAAAAAGTATCAGCAAAAATCCTTCCAGCTGCACAGCATTCAAAACCAGAGAGAACAGTTGTCCACAAAAACAATGTTTCTACCAGAAATGGAAGAATAAAAGTTTAAAAAAAGAAAAAAATATGAACCAAAGTAACAGAGCTACTCCAACATGCTGCCACCTTGAGCGGCGCAATTCCGGAAAGGAATATAAGAAAATATGAAGGTTCTGCCTCCAACCTAGAAATGTTGGAAATCCAGTCTTCTGAGCTCAGGGTGAAATAAATTGATGGACTAAATGATGCATAAACATGTGGGTCAGTCCATCTTGTCACATAGAAGCAGCTGCTGGTGGAGACATCACATAAAACACCAATTTAGCTTGAAGCTCGAAAGCTCCAGTAAATCTATAACTGCCAGGCCTCCTGTGGCTTCAGCCTAAGCCTGAACATCTCCATATTTTAGCCCTCAGCCTGTAGCCACCCTGCTGGGTGATGAAGCACTAATCAGGGAGAAGTGCAGTGTTCCTGCAAATGCCTGCAAGAAACATCCTACAACAATGAAACCCACAAACAGATCTAAACCACTGAAGCTTCCTGTTCCGATAAACAACAATGGGCGTGCCTCAAGGCTTAGTACTGGGACTCCTTATAGTCCTCCACCAAAAACATTTCCAAATATATCAACTCCTCTAGCTTGCAATCAGTTTGTCCAAAAAGAACGTTCAAACATCTGTCTGTCATCATCTGTTGGGACTTTGGTTTCATTTCGTAGCTTTGATTTGGAGTTTCTGGTTCTTCTTGCCTTGCGTTCTCACAGTTCTGTTTAAGTATTGCTAACCCTGTTTATTATTTAAAACACAAGAAATCAGACCTTGCAGGGTCTCCATCCCCCAGATAAAGACAGAAGTGAGTTTTTAACTCCTCTAACAGGACCGAAAGTAAACAAGTCTGTGCAGTAAATCCGAGGTCTGTTTGTAGCAGCCATCCCACTTCACTCGTACTCGCTAACTCAGGTGTTTATTTACATCGTCTGGTTCCTCCGGGTCGGTTACAGCAACCACTTTGTCATTTTTATTGGCCTACAAGTGTTGCTGCGTCTATCTGTAAAATAAAACAGCCCATTGCCAGTTTTACGAGGCAGATAACAGGACTGATTAACAAAAAAAAACTAAATCCTAACGTGAGTTTATCTCGATCATAATATTCTCTTAGAAAGGCTTGAACATGTTGCAGGGATCAAAGGAACAGCACTAGGCTGGTTTAAATCATATTTGTCTGATAGATTCCAGTTTGTTCATCTAAATGATAAATCTTCTTCACTCTCAAGGGTTACTTGTGGAGTTCCACAGGGTTCTGTGCTTGGACCAATTCTGTTCACCATATATATGCTCCCAATTGGTAGAATCATTAGACAGCATGGGATAAATTTCCACAGCTATGCAGATGATACACAACTATATTTATCCATAAATCCTGATGAACCCAGTCAGTTAGGTAGATTACAGGCATGTCTGGAAGACATAAAAACATGGATGACCCTAAACTTTTTGCTTTTAAATTCTGACAAAACAGAAGTTGCTGTCTTTGGACCAGAAGTTCTTAAACAGAAACTGATTAGTCAATCACTTCATCTGGATGGCATTAAATTGGCCCCCAGTAATAACGTAAAGAACCTCGGTGTTATTTTTGACCAAGACTTGACATTTAAATCCCATATTAAACAGGTTTCTAGGATTTCTTTCTTTCACCTCCGGAATTTTGCTAAAATTAGAAACATCCTGTCCAGGAGTGATGCTGAGAAACTAGTCCATGCATTTGTTACCTCAAGGCTGGACTACTGTAATTCTTTACTATCAGGTAGTCCACAAAATGCCATTAAAAGCCTTCAGTTGATCCAAAATGCAGCAGCAAGAGTTCTGATGAATATTAAAAAGAGAGATCACATTTCTCCTGTTTTAGCTTCCCTTCATTGGCTCCGTGTTAAATCCAGAATAGAATTTAAGATCCTTCTTCTTACATACAAAGCCCTTAATAATCAAGCTCCATCATACATCAGAGATCTAATTGGTCCATATGTTCCTAACAGAGCACTTTGCTCTCAGACTGCAGGTTTACTTGTAGTTCCTAGGATTTCTAAAAGTAGAATGGGAGGCAGATCTTTTAGTTATCAGGCTCCTCTCCTGTGGAACCAGCTCCCAGCTTTAGTCCGTGAGGCAGACACTCTGTTTACTTTTAAGGCCAGGCTTAAAACTTTCCTTTTTGATAAAGCTTATAGTTAGAGTGGCTTAGGTCATCCTGAGCTATCTCTGTAGTTATGCTGCTATAGGCTTAGACTGCTGGAGGACAGACTGAACACTTTTCTTCACTCTGCTACTTCCTTTTCTCCTACTACTCTCCAGTTGTATTACAGTACATTCTGCTATTTCGACTGTTAACTTTGTTTTCTCTCAGTGTTTTTCTCCCCATAGAAGATATACCTGGTCTGGTATCCTGCTTGGCTGCAATGCCCTGTTGGACGGGGGGCATCGACTGGGATGATGCTCCCAGTAACTGAACATCCACTGTGTCCTGTTATCAACTTTTTACTTTCTGTAACATAGAAAGTTCTCTTATATCAGATCTTCTGTTCCTTCTGTGTCTCTGCTCTGTCTTCTCAAACCCCCAGACGGTCGTGGCAGATGGCCGCTCCTACTGAGCCTGGTTCTGTTGGAGGTTTCTTCCTGTTAAAGGGGAGTTTTTCCTCTCCACCATCGCTACATGCTTGCTCAGTATGAGGGATTGCTGAAGAATTGCTGTGGTTGGAAAGTCTACCCAACCTCACGCCAATGACTGACGCAATCTGCTGGGATTCCTTAAATAGGAAACTTTTTAACTGATTGGAATGTTTGTATAAATGTATTGAAATGACTTCTTGTTAAGTGCCTTGAGATGACATCTGTTGTGAATTGGCGCTATATAAATAAACTGAATTGAAGTTTAGGTTTATTCCACACCAGATGGCCCGAATGTGAAAGGTCTCCGCACGAACTTTTACTGTTTTGAACATTCGCCAAACCTCTATAGTAGGAATTTAGTGGTTCATTATCATGGTTGCAGCCAGGTGCGGATTTAGGACTGAAGAAGTTCCAGGGCTTAGCCACGATGACTGATGGAGTTGTTGTGTTTTTTTTAGGATGTGCAAAAAAATTGTTGCTTTAAAAGATGCGGCATCTCTATTTTCAAATTCTGACCACCTTAAAGCAAACGAATAGCACTGGATTACACATAAATTATTATGATTTAATGAAGAAAACCAACACTGTCAACCAAAAATATGAACTATCAACAAGATCACAGTCAGATGTTGATTGAAGTCACCTCAGATTACTGGTCCAGGGAATACACCTTATATCAAATGATAAAAAGCAAGAGGGCTACTACATTTGACTATATACAGTAATTAATATATTGACTAAAAAAACAAATCCATATATAATCCAAAGATATTATCCTGGCCTCTGCTATTATTCCTGCTCGGTTCTTCTTTGTTAGCCTGATTTAATCTCATGTTTCTTTGCTTTCTGCACAAGTTTTATGACCAATTGCCAATTCTCTCATAGATTTTCATAGATTTGATTAATTGCATGAATGCAATAACTTTTTTTATATAACTTTTATTATAACAAACAGGTTTTATTTTAAAACCAACATTTCAAATATGGCTACAGAACAGATATACATGCACCTCATATAAGATAATAATAATAAATACACATATATATATATATATATATATATATATATATATATATATATATATATATATATATATATATATATATATATATATATATATATATATAATGTATAAATGATGTATTGTTTCTCAGTCATCCAGAGTTCATCAGTCTGTCTGTTATTTACTTTATTTTTATAATTATTCAAGCGTGTTTGGATTCTTCCTATATAATCACATACGTAACATTATCTTGTTACCATTTATTTGCTTTGTACCAAAACTTTACTGATAGTAAACTAACATTTAGCAAACCAGGACCTTTAAAACAACATTCACAAACCTGAATCATATCAATCTGTACCTTTTGTCTAAAAAAGCGCAGGATTCCCAGCACCAGCAAAGAGGCAGGCGGGGCTTCTTCTTCAGGGAGGCTCAGGCCGGCTACTTTACGCATCTGCTACTTCTTTATTGGACTCTGGTCGGCAGCTTACTTCAGAGAGGTTTTTATTTTGCCCCTTCAAAAGTGAAATTCAGATTCAGGGCTTTTCAGAAAACATCCGGGGCATTAGCCCAAGTAGCCACCCCCTAACTCCGCCCCTGGTAGTAGCACATCTGTGTCCTGGCTGCTGCGTGAAATAATCTGGTGGCAGCAGTGGTCACTACTCCATGACAGTCGGGCTGATTATTGGAGAACTTAAAGGAGGACTGGCCAAAGTGGCCTCTATGGCTGTAACGGCACACGTATTTTTTGGTACAGCCCTGTCGGTTTGGTAACGAACGAATCCTGCTGTTTTCTACCTGAACAAATGCTGAACGTTTATGTGCAGAACTCAGAGCACAGCGCAACTTTAAGAAGTGACACCAAAACAAAACCGAAAGGACTTCCAGCTTTCACTACACTCTGAAAGACGGACCGAACCAGAAGTTTGTCAGTGAACGCATCTTTCAACAGCAATTAGGTCCATAGCACTCTCTGCTCTGAACTGAATGACTCACCTGAAACAATGTCAAGCTGAATGTAAACATCACTGATACTAGAGAAAACTCCTTATTTTGGATAAAACACAAGTCGGAGGAATCCCCATAGATGAGAAGGGTTTTTCCCAACAGCTGCCCATGTTGCATTCAAGTACAGCTGGGAGACTAGGCTGTCGAAATATCAAAACGACTCCAAAGTGATTCAAGCATGTTTTATTCTCAAATATGGGCAAAGTATTGTTTAAACATTTCTAAACATTAACACTGTTTTCCAGTGGTCATATTGTTTTCTACTCTGGCTATGTGTGCTTGTACTATTTATTTATTTATATATTTTTTAAATGCAGTTAAATCTCCAGTCTGTTCTATACTTTCAACTTTTTTTTCCATTACAGAGCATAGTAAAATCTAATTAATTTCAGGAATTGAAAGGAAAGAATTTAGGGAAAAAAAAGGTTCTTTGTTTTATCCTGATCAAAGTAAACAAAAAAAAAAAGATTATCTTATGCACATTTGTATTCTTTTTGATTTAAGTTTACCAAAAACCTTTGTCTACCGTTGTTGTAACCTCATACCGAGGTTACAACAACGAGGCTATTTAATTTACTCTAACCCTTTTTGGCACGACAGCTGCATGAATGATCTGAAAAAGAAGCTGAAATGAACAATTCCAAATCTCCACATCAATAAAATAAACTCTTGCGTGCGTCACGCCCCCAAATTTCACTTATAACATGAACTGTGTTATCTATAAAGTTAATTAAAAAGCCAAGGCAAGGCCATTTTATTTGTATAGCACACTTTCAACAACAAGGTAGTTCAAGGTGCTTTACATGATTAAGAGGTAAAATAAAAATAGCAGTAAAACACAGACAAAGCATATAAAGTAAAAACAGCAGTAAAACAAGAAGAATACACCAAACATGATACAACAAAGCATTACTCAAAGGCAGATGTAAACAGATACGTTTTTAGTTGTGATTTAAAAGAATTCAGTGTTTCTGCAGCTTTGCGGTTTTCTGGACGTTTGTTTGGAAAGGAAAGTCTTGGAGGTGCATAGCAGAAGCTCTGGCTTCCATTGTACAGTTTGAAACACTTGTTCTCAAACAGTAACACTTATATTGTGTATGACCGTGATAGTACTTTTGACCTAAACTACATTCTTTTTCAAAATATTTTAGCTTTTTCTTGCTCAGCCAACAATCGACATAAAAAAAAAAAACCCCACCGACTTTGACATCTTATCTGCAGTTCGAGCAGCTCTGCCTCTAGTCATCTGTTCCCACTGCTTCTTCTTCTTCTACTACTAGACCCACTTTCCTTCAGCAGCGCTTTACCACAATCAGCGGTGCCCTGTCTGTTACCTCCGGCGGCTGCTTTTCTGCCGCTGTGAGTCTGTCAGATTTGAGGCCTCACGACCGTTCCCTCGGGCTCGGCTTCTCGGGAAACCTGTCAGTCAGTCGGCGTGACGCGCGGCTGGCCGAGGGAGCGTTAATAATTCGTCTGCACACATAATCACGCCTGAACCGACACGCAGTCGGCCTGCACGAGGCAGCGCAGATCAAATCCGTCCAGCAGCTCCGTCGGAGCGCTCACACAGATGACTTGTTATTGCCCGATACCCGATTAACAGTGTGACCACCACCAGCTACAGCTGAGGGTTAGTGATGAACACACTGGGAATGCATTAGCAAGAGGCCAGACTTAAAGTGCGAAGATTTAAACCGCTAAATTCAGATTCAGGTGGAAGTTCTCGAGCTGCTTTGAGAAGGTTTTTAGACTGTAAAAACAGCAGTAATATACCACTTATCAGCCAGTATGAAACTGTAATTTCCATTGCATCATTGGAAGAATAACCCAAAATACAGTATTTCACTTTTTTTTCTTTTTTTTTTAATATTGTATGTGACTGTATTTCTTCCCGCTCCAAATGATCCGTTAACAGATATTCATCCCTGAAGAAGCAGCACTATGCTCACCATACCACCGGTTCTTGTTTTTAAATGAACTGTAACTTGAGACGACTTTTGCCGTGGACGGAGAACGCGTGACCTCCGCCGGACACCGTCAAGTGCAACTTCATCCAACCAGTCGATTTCATGAATTCTGTGCGATCAAGCAGTTGTTGGAGTCTGAAGAGGAGCAACGCATTGGAGGTACACCTGACATTTTAAAGTTTAAGTTAAATTGTTGGGAAGACAGGAGGTTTACTTCAGAAAAACAATATCTGCAGTCTGTCGCGTCTGGGGCAGGCTACATGAGCACGAACGTTTACAGGCACACCTCTGAAAGACGCAGCCGATAGCTGGAAAAGCTATTGTTTTGTCAAGGAAATGCATTGATTCTCTTAAAAATACTTGGCCAAGAAGATTGAACGGGAGGATTAGCAGCATTATATTATACATTGTCCTATATATATATATATATATATATATATATATATATATATATATATATATATATATATATATATATATATATATATATATATATCCAAATGTTACCCCGTTGGTTTGCTAGCATGTAATGTAAGAAGCTGGTGTTTTTTGTCAAACGGAGCACTGACATACGAGTTAAGTGGTGATGTATTGTTGTAAGCATTGTAGCTGCCGCACAGCTCATGTCAGCACCTTTATAGGTCATGTTAAAGGTCACAGAAACTTGGCTAACTACAGGTTTTCTTTTGGCAGATGTAAGTAGGCACATTTTATCTTGTGAAATGACATGCATGGAATAAAATATTTTATTTACGGGACTCTTTGGCCCAACTAGTCACTGCTCCACTTTAAAATTACAGTAATCCCATGTTTTGTATCTTTAAGATAAATGCAACGAAGCTGTCAGTTGAAGCAGAGATGACCCTGCCAGCCACACCAAGACTGATGCTGCTTGGTAAGATGAGACTTCCCCCTGATTATGTATGTACAAGAATGTCTTAAGTACTTGACCTCCTTTACTTTCTGTAACATAGAAAGTTCTCTTATATCAGATCTTCTGTTCCTTCTGTGTTCTGCTCTGTCTTCTCAAACCCCCAGACGGTCGTGGCAGATGGCCGCTCCTACTGAGCCTGGTTCTGTTGGAGGTTTCTTCCTGTTAAAGGGGAGTTTTTCCTCTCCACCGTCGCTACATGCTTGCTCAGTATGAGGGATTGCTGAAGGATTGCTGTGGTTGGAAATCTGCCCAACCTCACGCCAATGACTGACGCAATCTGCTGGGATTCCTTAAATAGGAAACTTTTTAACTGATTGGAATGTTTGTATAAATGTATTGAAATAACTTCTTGTTAAGTGCCTTGAGATGACATCTGTTGTTAATTGGCGCTATATGAATAAACTGAATTGAATTTAATTAAGTATGACTTACAAGATGTGCAATGTGTCTGTTTTTGTTTTTAAGGGAACGCAATTTTCTCAGCCACGAAATGGATGGTGAGCATGGAAGGAAGAGTTGCCTACGTTTTAGAAGAGCATCTGGGCTTTGCAGATGCGTTGTCAGTATTCTTCGGATGCTCCTGTGTTTTTAACATAGAGAACCAGGAGCCTGCATGTGCAACTGCCGAGCTCATTCAACGGCAAAACTTGGATTAGGTGAGTTGTCTTTGTCTGACCAGAAAACTCTCCCTTCTACACCAAGGGGAGTTTTCAATGGCATTTGATGCAATGAAGCTTTATTGTTTTTGACTACTCGGTGACGGTGGTATCTAGTCAGACTTAAGTTGTAAATTATGTTCAGTTTGGATCAAATATTCATGGTGAGAGTGTCATTTAACAGCCATTCTGAATATTCGGAATAGTACCTTTTGTGTTTTTATGTAGAATTTCTAAACAACTAGCAATGAAAGTGAATGTAGTCATTTCTTCAATTTAATGTTTTTATGTTATCTGTCTGCAGATCATAAGAGACATTGCAGACAGGAAGAGTCATCCTTCCTGTGCCACCTACAACACAACTCTAACTTGCCTGTTTGCCACCAACAATGCAACTGAGCTGCAGCTATGTAATCCAGCTTTTGCCACCAACGACACAACTACACACACACAATCCAATACAATGCACAAATATATGCACACACACATAGACTGTAACAGAGACGACCCCGGCGTTCTAAAACTTAGTCTCCGGAAAGATTTCCCCCATGTTACAGCCCCAATCACTTTTCAAAAATTGCTAATATCTCACTTGAAACAACATAACGACACAATCAGCTTCCCCAGTAATCATAACCACTGAATGTTTATTTTAAGACCATAAACCGCAAGTAACAAAAAAGTTGATTGATCATTTTTATGATTAAAAAAATCCACTAAGATAGGGAAAATGTAGTCGTTATGAGTACTGGGGTAGCAGAATATATCCAGGCAGTGTTTAAATTGCAAGATATTGGCTATTTTTGAAAGTGAATTGGGGCCGTAACATGGAGAAAAATGGTTCCTGAGATTAGGGTGTAGAACGCTGGGTGGTCATGACTCACTAACATGTGTGTACAGACGCGTGTACAGCACACACACACACGCACACACTTTGGATGCAATTTAAGCTCTTTTGTTTTCAATTGTGTTTGAGTGAATTGTTAAATGATGTTCTAATTTTTTTATTATATCCCTGAATTGTATCTTTTTGGTGTTATGAAGTTAGTTGCAAGTTAGTGCAGCCAGTTACACACAATAAATGTGTATGTTGTTTTTTATTTAAAAGCGTCAGAAGTGCTTTTTTTATTTTTATTTGAAAAAACAACGTTACAGTACTTTACTGTAAATTAGAATATTTACAGTAAAAAGTCACATTCTGTCTTTACAGTAACTCTTTACTACTGTAAATATGAAATACAGTTCTGCTACTGTAACCCAGGAAAACACTTGAAAAGGTCTAACTGTGAAACGATAGCTGCCAGACTGTCCATAACTGATTGCTTTTCTTCTTTCTGCTGATGCGTTCTAGGGGTGAAGGACGAGAGAGGAAAGAGTGAAAAAGCTTAAAAAGGTGAAGCTTTGATTTGATGTGAAAAGTGAAATAGTTTTCTCAAACTCATCGGACACAGACTTCAGGTTGACATATGATACATTGTGGAGTTTCATTTAGTGCTGTCATGAGATTAAAAAAGCTTTGAGAAAAATTAATTATGATCTGTAATTAATTAATCTAATTCATCTTTTTAAATCTCACCTAATAATTGCTGAGAAAAGCCGTCATCTCGAGGTATTTTCTGTTAAATTCATTACATTATTGTGGTAGAACAAAGTTTAATACCTGTAATTAAACAAACTGTCTTTATGAAGTCATTTATTGTATTTAACAGACTTGAACAGATTCAGTCCCAGCCATTTACTAGTGATGGGAATTCCGGCTCTTTTTGGAGAGCCAGTTCTTTTGGCTCGGCTCACCAAGTGGCTCCTCAGATTTTCTGTTGCTTAAAATATATTTATCACCAAAGAATTTGCAAAACTATGCGTAAAAATGCAATATATCAAATATTTATCATTTATATGGCTTTATTTACTTAACACTTTAAAAAAATCTGAACTTGAGTGCCGCAAAAATAAATTAAAAAGGCCATAAAAAAACAGACCCATCCAGGATTCACCAGTGTTTAAAAAAAAAAAAAAAAAAAAAAAACAGAATATTCACTGGTTGCACATGTGCAAGAACTATTTACATTGAAGCAACCTGAACAAACTCACAGAATGACAACAAAATCTTTAGTGAAGATTTAGTGAAGTGCCTCAGCTTTGAGGGGCTGATCCTGTTTCTTCTTTCTGTTATTATCTGCCCTGTTTTGGAAAAGATTCTCTCTGAGGGTACAGATGTTGCTACAAAACACAGTCTCCGTGCCATCACACATGTAAGACGTGTAAGACGTGGGTAGACTAGACCCTTGGTCTCCCACCAGCTCAGTGGGTCTGCACTTCTCTGGAAAAGGGGTTCCTCGAGTTACTATCTCACTTCGAGTATTGCATCTGCTGAGGGATTCCTTCTTGTAGTGTCTCCACCTGCCCGTTCTTCAAAGAACCTCCCAACAGCAGATGCTTGTGGCTCCTCTTGTTCATGCTCTGCTGCCTCTTCTCCCTCTTGGTCCCCTTGCAGTGGAGTTGACTGGCTACATCTTGCTGCTGCTGCAGTTATTCTCTGAAGAGCTTCGTGTACCGCTCTATTGTCATTAAAAGCCAGCTTTTTGAATCTCGGGTCAAGCATTGTTGTTTCTGACAGGACAGCGTCATATTACCATTCAGAGTATCCACTAACTCTTTCACCTTTCCTGTGGTTACTCTGATCTGGTGCTCAGCTGTCACTCTCTGCAGACCCTTGCACAGGATCAACATTTTAGACGCTGTAACATAGCTGGAAGAATAAATAAAATCGTCCTTTCATTTATTTATCAGTATGTTATTATTTCCAGTCATGTCTAATCTGCTTCTCATTCTAATGTAACAACTAATAAAAATGATGATGATAATAATAATAACGTGATAGCATTTATACACTGTACCTGTCTGCACTGATCTCCACAGTGACCTGCTCCAATGGCTCCAGAACAGTGCATGCTTCCTGCAGTACGTCCCATTCCTCTTGCCTCAGATGATTGACAGGTGCACTGATAACAGCCAGGGTTGAGATCACTGCGTCCTTGGACTCCAGAATCCGTTTGAGCATGTCAAAGGCGGAGTTCCACCGAGTGACACAGTCTTGTTTGAGCTTCAGCTCAGGCATGCCCATCTGCCGTTGAGTCGACTTGAGCTTCTCTGTGGCTGTGGTACTCCTGGGGAAGGATTCCACTATTGCCTTCACTTTGTCCACAGTCGGCTTCATCACCTTCAGAGCATCTCTTACGAACAGGTTGATAGTGTGTGCAAGGCACGGGTGGTGGGTCCCTTTCAGGATTGTAATTGCTTTAGTTATATTAGCTGCATTGTCACTAAAACAGCAAACCACTTTGCTTTCCACACCCCACTCTTTTGCCACTTTGAGCAGCTCCTCTGGTAAGTTCTCAGAAGTGTGTCTGGCACTAAACTCAAAACAATCCAGCAGACATGACACCATTTTGTAATTTCCAACAAAGTGACATGTGACTGACATGAATGATGTGGTGGTTCGAGATGTCCAGCAGTCAGTTTTTTGTCTTTTTTTAACCCTTTCTTGGAGTAAAGCACGTTCTCTTTCATATGGGCCTGGGATGATTTTTTGGGAACGCGTTTTTCTGCTTGGAACTGCATACATTGGATTGAGAGCATGGATGTAGCTTCTGAATCCTCTGTCAACCACAGTTGAGAATGGATGAAAATCCCATGCAACCATTTTTGCAAGTTCCTCACCAGTTGTGTTCTGGATGGCTGGGGTCATAGCCTTTTGCAGAAACTGGCTCATGGAGCTCTGGGTAGGTCGAGGTGGTTGTGGTGGTGTACTGCATGATGCTGTAGACATTGCAGCAGCAACAGTTGCAGTAGACACACAGGCACCTTTATTGGCAAGTTGCCTTGCTTGTCTACTTTCTATTGACTCCACTGATGGGTGAACAGTTTTCAAAAACGGCTCGCAATGACGAGCCGGCTCCCGTCGTTCACTTCGCGACCGACACATCACTGCCATTTACATTCTGCTGTTTTTGTGACTATAGTCCCAAGAGGCGCCTGCAACCTTCTGCTTTGAGCATGCGCGATTCATTTGTGTTCTGCACACAGTGGGGTAAATATCTTCTCTGAGTCCAGCTGTATTACAGGTTAAAACAACACGTAATATACGCATTATTGTTGATACCGAGGGCTTCCTATACCGGTGGACCTGGGCGGCCGGGTGGAGGCGAGCTGCAGTGTGCGGAGAGACGGGAGAGCGCCCCGCTGCTCGGTGAGAAGATTAACAGCGTTACATGCTTCACCCAAAAATTTCCAATAACCCCATAAAAAGTTGCTAAATTTGCAGCTTGTTGTTACTTTTTGTTTTGAGAAAGAATCGCTAGAGGTGTCTAAAAATTCGCCAACTATAGCAAAGTTGGCAACACTGTCTGCAAATCACCATTCCTCCCCACTACGATTGAAGCCAGTCATCTTCTAAAGAGTTTACAGCCAACCGATTTCCACTTCAGAGTGTGGTTAACCCCAAACAACTCAGGCACAAGAAGCCCAGTGCATAAAACGGGTTTTATTTAAAGGGAACTTGCATGTAGAAACTGTAAAATTAAAGAATAAAAATTTGATTGACGCGATTAAAAAACATAGCGCGCTAAATATGGCTGTAATTAACTGATCGCAATTAACGCGATAATTTGACACCCCTAGTTTCATTATCACGTCCCTCGTATTCCCAAGGGTTTGAAGTAAAACTGTAGCTTAGTGGTTCTTTATTTTTATTTAGAGCTCAGGAACAAGCCGATCTTGAAATCAATAAAAACGTCTTTCATGACTGACCGCCTTTTTGTGGAAAAGTTAAATTGCTGGTTGCTTATTGAAAACATGTTTTGTCATAATATCTACCAAGAAATCCAAACCATTCCTGGCACAACTTCACTGACTTCCAAGGTGCATGGAGAGAGTCAAAACCTGGATCAGATAAAAACTCCAGCAACACTTGGAACTACTAAGAAACAACTTTATTGGTAGGCCAACATGTTTCGGCTTGTGGCCTTAAGGGGAGGCAAGGCAATTTATTTGTATAACACCCTTTCAACAACAGGGTAATTCAAGGTGCTTTACATGATTTGGTGATTTAAAAAACAAAAAACAAAACAAACAGACATGGAATAGAACATTGGAAATTTAAAGTAAAAGTAGCAAATTAGCATGAAAAACACATTACACATGGTGCACAATAAAGCAAGAGAAAGATCAATAAAGCAAGAGAGCATGAACACATTTCATACATATGACATCAAGCATTTACTCAAAAGCAATTCTAAACAGATGGGTTTTTTAGTCTCGATTTAAAGCAGTTCAGTTTCAGCAGCTCTACACTCCTCAGGAAGTCTGTTCCAGATTAGAGGAGCATAGAAACTGAAAGCTGCTTCTCCATGTTTAGTTCTGAGTCTAGGGATGTTTAGTAGGCTAGAGTTGGAGGACCTGAGTGGTCTTGGGGGTTGGTACCGTGACAACAGGTCTGCAACATATTTTGGTGCTAAGCCATGTAATGATTTATAAAGTAGTAAAAGTATTTTGAAATCTATTCTCTGAGCTACAGGGAGCCAGTATAAGGACTTTAGAACTATGGTGATGTGCTCTACTTTCCTGGTTCTAAGGACTCTTTCTAAGGACCCTGACGGAGGCCACAAGCTGAAACACATTGGCCCTATACCAATAAAGTCTTCCTAACTCTCCACAGGCTTTCTCTGAGGTTAAATAAACAGCTTGAGGCAAATTCCTGGATTATATAAAAAACATAGTTGAATATTTTGTGTAATGCTTCGACACTAAGGAAAGCATCACACAAAAAAGGATCAGTCCCCTCACCGAACCAAGATGTTCACCAAG
Source organism: Valencia hispanica (assembly GCA_963556495.2). Lineage (NCBI taxonomy): Eukaryota > Metazoa > Chordata > Actinopteri > Cyprinodontiformes > Valenciidae > Valencia > Valencia hispanica. Next base: position 46,165,426 of record OY747714.1, on the reverse strand, counting down.
TTTCAGGATGAAACGTTTGGTAAGCAGTCAGAATTCGGACCAAATATTTTGACACTCCCTTTGTATTTGGACCTGGATACAGCCGGATACCCTGGAAGCTGGAAGGAAGGACACAATAATACCACCGGCTAAAAGGCCAGTTGGTGTGGTAAATACTATGGATGTGACGAAATCTCGTGGCATGAGATCTCACCATATTGAAACTTCCCAAGATATCTCGTCAACCTGAGATCGTTTGTTCAGCGCTATTCACTAGCTTCTTCTGGTAAGTCGTTGACTTCCAGATATAATGCAGAGGGATTTCAGCTTGACCCACTGTTGTTTTTGTGCATCAGACTCTAAACTTGGGCTTAAGAAAAGTGAGTACTTCTTGGTTTGTTGTGTTGTATGTAGACCCAGCACCAGATGAATTTAGCTGGGGGGGCCCATGGCTATTTCTGGGGGCTATTTCTGCCTTTTTAGGTGACACCTTCTCTATGTACATAAACATCCACTGGAAAGCTGAGATTCTTGTGATTCAAATTATGTATGCTAATCAAGGATACAATAATACCTGTAGACACAGTAAACCCTTTTGTCAAACCACTCAGAAAGCAAAATAATGTGCAACTCACTGTTTGAAGCAACATATCAATGACAGAACAGAGCCATCTCGAACAAATATGGTCTTTTTAGATTCACAACAGTCCAGTTAGTGTCCTCCAGTAAAGAAAGCAAGTCCACAACAAGCCAACAACTCCAATATATTCTGCTGCTGAAAACCTTTGTAATTCCCTTCCTTGTTTGTATTTCTTAAAACGTTTTCATCATAACTACCGCTGGGATACTCATATTAGCCTAAAAATAAAACAGCGCTGTTCTTCTTCTTTGTGATGTTTATCAACAGCTGGCAAACAACAAATTGGTGCATTACCGCCACCGACTGGTATGGACTGTGGATCAGAATGTAAATCGAGGTTGCTCTTTCTTCTCTTACGGTGCGTTCACACCGAACGTGTTTGAAGCGTCAAGGGCGTCAGGTTTACATGTAAAGTCAATGCAGAAGCGCGGTAACATGCTTCAGCATTTCTGCATCGGGACAACGCATTTCAGCCTCATTCACGTGTCAAATTCACGCTTCATTCGCGTGACTTTGACGCACGTCAGAAAAATACGTGCGTCATTTTATGTGGTACATTTTGTGCATTCGCGCGTTTTTGCGCCCCACAAATTGCGTATTTCTGGCTTCTTGTCAAAATAGTATATTTTGACGTCCAAAGCGAATTGGTCGAGCTGCGAATGTTCAAGCGTCAAACTTTGGCGTGCGGCACGTTCTTAACGCTTTGGTGTGAACTGTATGACTGGTGATGTATTAGCATTGTCGCTACATGTGCAAGCTTTGCTCTTGTTATCACTAAGCCAAGCTTCAATGTCCATCTTGGCATTTAACCATATTAAAGTATCATCTTTACTGCATCCAAAAATCCGGATTAATAGCCTACAGCACCCTCTGCTGGTTGTCTTGGGTCAATACATTGCATGGCACCTTAATTTACAAGGGCATTATAATGTCGAGCGGAATGGGCAGCCCCCCCCATCCCCCGGCCCTGGACTGACCAAACTAGACATGGATAAAACAGAGACTCCTTAAACCTGAAAAATAACCATTTCCAACGTGTTTCTATTGTTAGGACTGCCGTAGCGTTAGAATGGCAGAACATCTTCAACATGCGGACGTGTCCAAACCAAACGATTTTTGCGCTGATTACAGATTCTTTAAAGCACATTTTCTGGTTTGCGAAACATTTTTATATGGACCAAAAATAAAAAAATGGAAGAATTTTTCTATTCTGTTCAACACCAAAATATTGGCTAAATCAGGTCTCATCTCCTCGTTTAATTTAATAATTGTATCATCTCGTCTCCTGAGCGGGACGCCTAGTCACACTCATAGAAAACAGTTTCCTTCTCGGTAAATTTTCAGCTTTTTGTCTTCCTCAGATTTTATTTTCATGGCCCATAATGATTTTAGAAAATTGCAGATTTCTGAATCATCAGTAAAACTCCAAACAGACTGACAGAAAACAAAGGCCAGATGGTGCAGGCGTCTCTTCATCTACTACATTTTCTTTTATCCCGACTTCAACTGACCTTTTGTAGAGAGGCGACGACGGGTGAAATGAGCCAAATTAGCGATTTGACAGACAGAAGCTTCCATGTGGGTTTAATTCTCCTAATCCTCCAACTTGCACTAGAAACACTGACAAGGAGATAAAGCCAGACTCAGAGGCCGACGAACTTGAACTAGATGCCACGTTCATCTTTAAAAACAGCAGGGAATTGTCACCGTTTTCATAGGAAGACATCTGCAGGAGCCACCAGAACCTCAGGGTAGTCGGATCCATGTTCTAATTATCTGTGTTTGATTGGCCTCCTCCGTAGAAAAACTATGATTACCAGCTCGGAACTAGTCATCTCAGCGATCATTGTGTTGATGATTGTAGTCTGTGTGAGTTGCAGCACTTTACTGAAGACGCTGATAGCTGCAATCAGTCCCATCTCAGGCTCCCGCAGCCTCTCTACGATGGGATTGGACACACTCTGGCGGGAAATCAGGAGATGATATAATGATGGGTTTTCCTCACGGAGACTTAAAAACTGAGATTTTTCTATATAAAAACTGGCAGCCTTTATCATGTGGCTTGGCAAATTCAATCGTTTACTTTCATTCTTTAAACTGAGAGTTTAGATATCAGTTTGTGACTTGACAAACATTTCTGTGCCCGTCTGGAAAACCTCCAAGCTGGTGTTTTTACCTGTGAATTATAACTAATTGTTTTGTTTGTTTTTTCACTTGTTTTGTGTCTCAGCAGACCGTCCTTTCAAGATCTAGGCAAATTTCCTGTTTTCCTGTTCAACATTTATTTTCTTTTTTTTTCTTTTTTTTTGATTTACAGTTCTTTTTTTCTTTTCTTTTTTTTTTTTTTTTTACGTGTCCTGTTTGGCAGTGTGGAGCTCAGAATTGGTCTCTGAGTACCAAGTAGAAGCCCAACAGATTTACTTTACTTTCACAAAGGTTTTTATTTCCTGATGTTATGGACACAGAGACGGAAAATTAAGGAGAAGAAAGAAGGAAGATGAAGAAGAGAGGTAGGAAACAAAAAGTCAAAAGAGAGGGTGAGTTGAAAATACAAGAGAGGAAGGGGAACAAAGAAAACACAGGAAGACATTGAAGTCTGCCTCCATACCCAAAGGACAGCAGAGAGAGGGGAAAAACAAAACAAAACACGAAAAAGGAACATCGACAAAACCAACCAAACATTGTGAACTAAGAATTACACAACCACATCACACAAAAATAGATATAAAAATACAACAACAATGTCACAGAAAAACTCATGGTACCGATTAATCAAGCTCTAGTAATGATAACCTCAGCCCAAGAATATATCCTTAAACACCAGAGACCCCACATCTATGTGTGTGTGTTAGCATGCTGGTGCATATAAGGTTTCTCCATAAGAGTGTTCGATAGTTGGTGTGAGCAGACATCAATCCGTCTCCCAGGAATCGATGCAGACATGAAGGAGATCGGAGCAAAGACGTCCAAAGGACCGCCAGAGCCCCAGGCGGACCCGGGCGGGGCCGACCACATCCCCCAAGAGTGGAGCAAAGGAGAACCACAGGGGAACATCCAGCGGCTACTATGCAGGGGCCCGGGGGGCAGCAGTGACAAGCCCATGCGCCCCGCCGGCAACTGGCCGCGCCAGGGCGGGCCGGTCAATGGACCGGGGGAGCCGGGGCCCAGGGGCACCCCACCCCCCAGCAGGGACCCGACAAGGGACCGGCCGCCACGCGCCGCCTCCACCCTAGGCCAATCCCCACCGCCAACATCCCAGCGCCCCACCGATAGCCGCAGGGGACGGACTGCATCCCCAGGCCAGGCTCAGCCAGCATCTGGACGCCAAGTTTACCAGCTCCCGGGTCCTGATCCCGCGCAACGCAGGGCGCCGAGACCAGGCATCCAACGAGGGCCAGGGCCGGTCCAACCCGCCAATGAACTGGCCACGCACGGCACGCACAGAACAGGTGATCAAACGAGCAGAGACGCCGGATCCGCATCCCGCCGAGCTACCGAGCAGGCACCACCCAACAATCCCAAACCTGGCACCTCTAAAAGAGGTGCCCCAACCAACCAAAGGAAGATATCGGCCCAGCGCATCGGCCGACTGACACACCGCCCCCCCCAGGCCCGGCCAGGCACGCACCAGGTCCGAACCGGATTGACCACTGATGCACCGGCGGGGAGTGACGGAGGGGAAATAGCCCCCCCATTAAGTGTAAGGCCTGAGGTGTGCCAGGCGAGGGGGCAGACCAAGATCCAACCTGACAGGTAGACAAAGACATACAGACACAGTCATACGTTCCCTCCCTCTTAAACCCATACATTCTCACTGACTCACCAAGACACCCAAAAAAATGACGCTGTACCCTCACTCACACACCCCATGCACACTTTATGCTCCCAGGTCCAGGTACCGATGCCCCAGTAGAGCCACCAGCCCCCGGACCTGGGAGATGGACCCCCTACTTTCTAGGACGGAGACAAGCAGACCGCCAAGGGCCCCACAGTGGCAAAGCAGCCCGACAACCCAGGACCCCGACCAGACCGCCTGTTCCTCCTCCGGACCCCAACCCCTGATGGCCCGTAGCGAACAGGGGTGTGAAAAGACCCCTAGCCTCCATCCTCCCGCTCGAGTATGGTGTTGATGCGTGTTGTTATAATGTGCATTTAAAACAGAGGGGTGGATGTGGGGAAGGCAGCCACACATCCCCCAACCCCCACCCCGAGCCCTCAGTGTCTATATGTGGTTTAACAGTGGGCACCGGCACCAGAGGTGAAGCTGATTGTACCGCTCCCCCTCTGGATGCCGAAAAGTGTGCCCACCCCAAAGTCCCTACATATGTGTCACGTGAGAATGTTATAAGTGGGAGTGTTTAAGTTGTATATTAAAATTGGGACCCAGGACACCATGGGATAGCGAGGAGGGAAGCCCCTCCTCGCACCCCAGTGATGTGCCCATGCCCCAAGACCCTATATGAGTAGTAAAGTGATGGAGCGGGTGGACAGAGGTGTCCAGGGATGGGGAGGGAAGGACTGGGAGACAAAATGTCTTCCCAGGGAGCCAGCTCCCCCACTGAACCCAATAGGCACCGCTGTTCACCGGGATCCACCAGGGGGGGAGGCCATGGCACATTCGACCCGGGAACCACGGCCACAGCACCACAAAGCCCCACGGACCCCAAGGCAGTCCCCCCAGCCCCATCCCAGAAGGGGATGGGGCTGGGGGGACTAGACACCCAGACGCCTCCAACCCCAAAACCCCCACATCAGCAACAGTGTCCCAAACGACAAAACCAAGTGCCCCCCACCCCTACTAGGTGATGGAGCCGATCAAAGGAGCCCAGAGAGATTGATCAGATATGGAGCCAGAGGCCGTCTCAAGACCAATATGGTCCAACAAGAGATTTCTATACTGATTAATATTAAGAGCTTTTTTATTTTTCCAGTTCAGGAGGATAGTTTTCTTAGCGATGCATAAGGCAATGTGAACCATTAGAACTGACTTTGTGTCCATGGTGACATCATTTAAATTTCCTAACAGGCAAATTGAGGGAGATGGTGGGATGTTACATTTCAGACACTTTGATAAGTCCTCACATATCTGGCACCAAAATTTCTTAACAGGTGGACAGAACCAAAGCGCATGAACATAAGTATCTGGTATATTGCTAGTGCATTGTAAGCAGGTATTAGACGATGTAAAACCCATCCTAAACATTCGTTGACCTGTATAGTGTACTCTATGAAGGATTTTGTATTGTATTAATTGCAAATTAGGATTTTTTGTTCATTGTTCAACATTTCTGGCGTTTGTGCCAGGAAGTAGTGATTAATGTTGTGGTGCTACGGGGTGGTGAGGAAGAGGACCTGTCCAGCCCTCAGAGCAAATGCTTTTTAGGGGAAATCTTCCGATATAGAGGCATCGGCTGCTCAACCGAGTGTTGTCTTGTTTTATAGATCAGACAGACTGAACACATCTCTTTCTTCCCTGTAAAGCATTTAGTAGTTTTCCTGAAAACATAAACAGTATTTTATCTGTGTAACTGTCCTGAATAGCACCAGTGTGTTGTTGATGCAACAGATCCAGGAGGAGGATGTCCTGTTTAGGAGACTCTGGTATTTGGATGGATGGATGGATGGATGGATGGATGGATGGATGGATGGATGGATGGACAAAAGGATGAATGGATAGATACTTTGAATGGATGGATGATGGATGGATGACGGATGGATGGATGGATAGATGGATGGAGGGATGGACAGATGATGGATGGATGGATGGATGGATAGATGGATGGAGGGATGGACGGATGATGGATGGGTGGATGGATGACGGATGGATGCATGGATGCTTTGGATGGAGGGATGGATGGATTGATGATGGATGAATGATGGATGGATGGATGGATGGAGGGATGGACGGATGATGGATGGATGGATGGATAGATGGATGACGGATGGATGGATGGATGACGGATGGATGACGTTTGGATGGATGGCTGGATGGATGGATGGCTGGATGGATGGATGGACAAAAGGATGAATGGATAGATGCTTTGAATGGATGGAGGGATGATGGATGGATGGGTGGATGGATGGGTGGATGGATGGATGGACAGATGGATGATGGATGGATGGATGACGGATGAATGGATGGATGGATAGATGGACAAAAGGATGAATGGATAGATGCTTTGAATGGATGGAGGGATGGACGGATGATGGATGGATGGATGGCAGATAGATGGATGGATGGATGGATGGACAAAAGGATGAATGGATAGATGCTTTGAATGGATGGATGGATGGATGGGTGTACGGATGGATGGATGGATGGATGGATGGATGGATAGATAGACAGATGGATGGATAGACAGATGGATGGATGGATGGATGGATAGATGGATGGATGGATGGATAGACAGATGAATGGATGGATGGATGACAAATGGATGGATGGATGATGGATGTATGACAGATGGATGGATGGATGGATGACGGATGGATGGATGGATGGATGGATGACGGATGGATGTTTTGAATGGAGGGATGGATGGATGGATGGACGTATGGATGATGGATGGATGATGGATGGATGATGGATGGATGGACGGATAGATGGATGGATGATGGATGGATGGATGGATGGATGGATCGACAGATGGATGGATGGATGACGGATAGATGGATGGATGGATGGATGACGGATGGATGGATGGATGACGGATGGATGTTTTGAATGAAGGGATGGATGGATGGTCATATGGATGATGGATGGATAG